>CAIGQQ010029567.1:0-23444 GCA_903798035.1 Danio albolineatus
AGCATCTGCTAATAAATCTGTAGTTAACATCAAGTCTCCTCCATGCATTCATTAGTGCAGTCTTCAGCTGCTGCAGATCAGCATGTCTGTGAATGCAGTTGTTGTTCAGCCCACCAGAGCCACTCCTCCTCATCCTCAAACAGACACACACTAATGCTCCGCTCAGCGCCCGCTCTCAGTGTCTACTATTTAGCGTGGACAGGAGCAGGAGCAGCTGATGGAGCCGGGCTTCTGCGCTCTGGAGCTGCTGGGAGTGTTCTTCTCTCTGTGCGCCTGCTTGTGTTCGCTCCTCAGCACCATGATGACCCGCTGGCTGACTCTCTCCACTGAGCTGCTGCCGTCTGAAAGCTTCGAGCTGGGTTTGTGGATGACGTGTGTGGTCCAGGAGCTCGGGGTGACCGAGTGCCGCCCGTACGACAGTCTCTTAGGTCTGCCTCCTGATATCCGGCTGGCACGCATCATGATGTGCACTTCTGTGGCCGCCGGTTTGAGCGCACTAGTGTTCGCTGTGCCGGGAATCAATCTGGTGAACAGCTGCAAGGAGCGCGCTGACAGCATTGAAGCCAAGCGCACTCTTAAGATCTTCGGCGGGATCTTGAGCTTGTCTTCTGGAGTTTTAGGGATCATACCTGTCTCCTATGTCGCGCATCTGACCGTGCTGCGGTTCTTCGATGAGAGCGTGCCCAGTGTGGTTCCTCGCTGGGAGTTTGGAGACGCGCTGTTTTTGGGATGGACCGCTGGATGCTTGCATGTGGTCGCCGGATTATTGTTGATCACGTCTTGCTTCTTTCTGCAAGATAAAACGAGGGGTTTACGGGAATCTATACATATGGATAGAGTCAACGGGACACGATCTCCACGCAACAGGACAGAATATGTGTGAGAAATGTTGTCCACTAATGTATTACTGAACTTTATAATAACGCATTGATTATTTATGATCAGAGTGCCTCAAATAGATATCTGATATATTTAAATATAGGCAAATTATATGACATACAAGTTAATATTTAGATTTAGCATATAAAATGTCAAAATATTTAACAAACTGCCATTTTTTAAACAAATATTTACATATATGTTCAAAAATATGCATGTGTGTGTGTTCAGACATGTCTATTTATGAACACTTATAAATATATAAAATTACAGCAAATATATTTGAACTTAAATGTTCATATTTGTTCCAATGGTTGGGAAAAAAAATGTAAAACAAATATATGTTTAATCCAAATATGAACTTGTATTTCACCTGTGCAATTTGCATATACTGCCAAATATTCGATTTTTATTAGTGGTAAATAAACGCTACAGTTTTTTTGTTTTGTTTTGGCAAAGTAAACCCAAAAAAATGTAAGTTTTTTTCGGTTCCATTTGAGCATAAATGAAGATATTTAGAAGAATGTTGGAAAGCAGTGGCCATCGACTACTAGTCGGGCAAATGCGCTGTTTTTGGGATGGACCACTGGATGTTTGGATGTTGTTGATCACGTCTTGCTTCTTTCTGCAAGATATAACGAGGGGTTTATGGGAGTCAACGGGACACGATCTCCACGCAACAGGACAGAATATGTGTGAGAAATGTTGTCCACTAATGTATTACTAAACTTTATAATAATGCATTGATTATTTATGATCAGAGTGCCTCAAATAGATATCTGATATATTTAAATATATGCTAATTATATGAAACATAAGTTAATATTTGGATTTTACATTTTTGAAATTGCTATTTTTTTAACAAATATGTACATATATGTTACACATATGCATGTGTGTGTGTTCAGAACTTCAGATATGTCCATTTATGAACACATATATAAAATTACAGCTAATATATTTGAACTAGAGCTGTGCAATATGGACAAAATAATCATATTGACATTTTTAGAATGAATATTCCGATTGTATTTGTGATTTTGGCAGCTGTTTTTGCTTGTTCAAACGCGCTACACACACACACATTCTTAATGTATTCAGTGCACAAGAAGTGCAGAACAAAACATCTCACAATGAAATAACATAGTATTAAGTTTAATAAATAAAACTGTAGTAAAACTGTTTTTAAAACAGACGACATAAACTAACTGAAGATGAAGTAACTTCAGCTCTAGTTAAACACATACTGTACACAGCAGCACTCACTGCTGGATCAACAAAACTGTAATAAACTGTGTTAAAAACAGACAACGTGAACAAATAAAGATGAACTAACCTCAATTCCAGTCAGAACAATAAATAAAAACTAACGTCAATCAAAACCACCTATTCGCTTCTCCTGCTCAACTTCAGTGCGCGGAGTGAGCTCTGATTGGTTAACATCTCTCTCCCGCTCAGCTTAGCTGTGATTGGTCGGTGTGCTGCGTCAGCTCTGATTGGTTAACATATTAAAATCATGCACAAAAGAATGTGAGCAAAAATCAAAATAAATTAAATAGAAATAAAATAAATAGATTGCAGCATTACGCAGTTTAGAAATTGCATGTGCTTAAATCGTAATATTTTTGTGAAAGCGATTAATTGCACAGCCCTAGTTTGAATTTGTATGTACATATTTGTTCCAATGGTTTGGAAAAAAAATGTAAATCAAAAATTTTAATTTTTTAAATAATTTATTTATGTACAACCCAAATATGAACTTGTATGTCACATGTCTATTTGCATATACTGCCAAATATTTGATTTCAATTGGTTGTAAAGAAATGCTACAGTTTTGTTTATTTATTTTTAATTTTTTGGCAAATTAGACCCAAAAAATGATTTTTTTTCCCCCAGTTGAGCACAAATGAAGATATTTTGAAAAATGTTGGAAAGCGGTGCAGTTTTTGGATTGGACAACTGAATGTTTGCATGTTGTTGATCATGTCTTGCTTTTTTCTGCAAGATATTTTAAAAATGTCTATATTTATTACAAATATGTGCATATACATTAAAAATATGCATGTGTGTGTGTTCAGACATGCCCATATATGAACACATATATAATATGATAGCTAATTTATTTGAACTTATATGTACATATTTGTTCCCATGGTTGGAAAAAAATATGTTAATTATTTTTGGAATATTTTACATACATTACGTAATTTATTTATGATTAATCCAAATATGAACTTATATGTCATATGTGTAATTTGCATTTACTGCCAAATATTTGGTTTGCATTGCTTGTAAATAAACGCTAGTTATTTATTTTTTTATTTTTTTATTTTTGCCAAATTAGACAGAAAAAATGTAAGTGTTTTTTTCCCAGTTGAACACAAATTAAGATATTTTGAAGAATGTTGGAAAGTGGACCACTATAGTAGGGCAAATGCGCTGTTTTTGGGATGGACCGCTGGATGCTTGCATGTCGTTGATCACATCTTGCTTTTTTCTGCAAGATAAATCGAGGGGTTTGTGGGAATCTGTACATATGGATAGAGTCAACGGCACACGATCTCCACACAACATGACAGAATATGTGTGAGAAATGTTGTCCACTAATCTTTTATTGCACTTCATAATTATTCATTGATTCCTGATCAGATTTATTTAAATATATGCAAATTACATATATGATGTACACGTTCATATTTGGATTACACATGTATAAAATATGTCATGTCAAAATGTTACAGAAATGGCCATTTACATTTTTTTTTCAACCATTGGAATATACGTTCCAGTATATTTGATAGAATTATATATAAACACACACACACACACACACACATATATATACACACATATATATACACACATATATACATATATATACACACACATATATTATATACTAATTATATACTATAATTATATATATATATATATATATAATTATAGCTAATATATTTGAACATACACTCACCGGCCACTTTATTAGGTACATCTTACTAGTACCCGGTAGGAGCTCCTTTTGCCTTTAGTACTGCCTGTATCCTTTGTGGCAGAGATTCAACAAGGTACTGGAAATATTTAACAACCATGCCACGTTCAAAGTCACTTAAATCACTTTTCTTCCCCATTCTGATGCTCGCTGTGAACTGCAGCAGATCCTCTTCACCATGTCTACATGCCTAAATGCATTGAGTTGCTGCCATGTGATTGGCTGATTAGAAATTTGCGTTAACGAGCCATTGGACCGGTGTACCTAATAAAGTGGCCAGTGATGAGTGTATACTGTATGTACATGCAGTATTTGTAAATTCCAATGGTTGAAAAAAAAATGTAAATGGCCATTTATGTAACATAATGCAATGCAATATGCACTATAACATATATTATAACAAACATTATTGCACTTCATTATAATTCATTGATCATTCGTGATCAGAGTGAGTTATAAATTAATGCTACTGTTTTTTGTTTGTCTGTTTTGTTGACCCAAATATTTTATTTACTATCATTTATTCATTCTCAAGTGGTTTTAAACCTTTATGAGTTTCTTTTTTCTATTAAACACAAATTAGGATATTGACTTAAATAGTAGGCCATTGATTTAAATGGTAGAATAATAGTATGGAAGTCAATGATTATCGTTTCCAACATACTTTAAAATAGCTTCATTTTTATTTAATAGAATAGAGACTCAGAAAGGTCTAAAACAAGTGAAAGATGAAGAAATTAGTTATTTTGGGGTGAACCGTTCATTTAATTAGGTGACACTTTACAATAAGGTTATAATAATTTAGAGCAATACATTTCGTAGTGTTTATTGGTAATGAATAATTGATCTAAAATTGCTAAATCACGCAATTAATTAAAAGTAACCATGAATTAAAAGTGAAATTTGGAAATTGAACAATTTAAACAAAAAAATGTCAATAGTTGTTGTCATACTTGTCTTTTTTAGCTTTTTTTTTTTTAAAAAGCGCAACAGGTTATTGTTAATTCAATTTAAATATTTAAATGATTAAAATATGCTACATAAATATTAATTATATGCAGCATTTGCATATTAAAGGTGTATTAGTAAATGCTGAAATTAGCATTTACTAAGATTTAATAGATTCTTTTTAAATTATTAATTCAAGATAATTCATATAAACAAATGGAGCCTTATTATGAAGTGTTACCCTTAATTTTATTTTTGATCATAGATCATTATTTGTGAATCATTTTATAAGCTCAAGCACCCAAATCTGCAGATGTGAATGTGATTTACTCATGCCTTGTACACTTTACTAATCCAAGACAAAAGAGAGATACACAAACTTTCCGAGAAAGTGCAACCGTTATGACTACAAGGTCATTTATTTGAGACAATTTTATGCTAATTATCCAAATATTAGCTCGCCTGTATGTCTGTTTATATTTGTGAATGAATGTGAGAAAGAGCGACGATGATGTTTCTCAAAGCAAAGTGCCAAAGTTGTGATGATCGGTCAATAAATCAGATCAATGTTTGTCTTTCTGTGGTGATATCACGATGATGCAGATGAGATGTTCAGTATTTCTGTGCTCATAAATGTCAACAGATGTAGGTTTTCATTATTAAAGCATGCATAATTGTGAAAATATCATTTGTGAGGGTCAGAAATATTCATTTATTAATTTCCCTTCACCTTAAATATCTGATTTATCAAAGGTCGCAGCAGCGGAATGAACTGCCAACTATTCAAGCTTATGTTTCACACAGCGGATGCCCTTACAGCTGCAGCCCAATTTACTTCATCAGTTTCTCTAGCGCATGTGTTTGGACTGTGGGGGAAACCGGAGCACCCGGAGGAAACCCACACCAACACGGGGAGAACATGCAAACTCCACACAGAAACAGTGCTTAACCACTGAGCCACCATGCCACCCAGGTCAGAAACATTTAGAAGGAATATTCATTCATTCATTCATTCATTTTCTTTTCGGCTTAGTCCCTTTATTAATCCGGGGTCGCCACAGCGGAATGAACCGCCAACTTATCCGGCATTTGTTTTACGCAGCGGATGCCCTTCCAGCCACAACCCATCTCTGGGAAACACATTCATACATTCTCATTCACACACATACACTATGGACAATTTAGCTTACCCAATTCACCTGTACCGCATGTCTTTGGACTGTGGGGGAAACCGGAGCACCCGGAGGAAACCCACGCAACCACGGGGAGAACATGCAAACTCCACACAGAAATGCCAACTGGCCCAACCAGGTCCTGCCCCAACCGGGGATCGAACCAGCGACCTTCTTGCTGTGAGGCGAACGTGCTACTCACGCGCCACCGTGGCGCCCCTAGAAGGAATATTTTATTAAAAATATAATTTAAAAAGATCTGTCTTCTATCTTGACATTCTGGATGGATATTTTATTTGTAATCTAAACTGTATTTGATTAATGAATTCTTATGAATAAGAAAAATGAAACATTGTGAAACCCAACAGTCAACCTTATCAAATGAAATGAGTGTAGTTGACTCAAAATTTACAGAAAGTTAATTCTACTCAGTTGAAAAGAGTTTTGAACTCAGTGTTGAAGGTAAAGAGTTAATTAAATACCTCAATACTTCAACTTAAATGGAGTAAGTACACAGATTATTTTATTAACTCAAATGGTTTGTAGCAATCGGTTTCCTTAAACCAACTGAGTGCTGTAAAATCCAATAAGTTACGGCAACTTAAACCATTTGAGTTCTCTTCATTTATTGGGTTCTACTGTGCTCAAATTGCTTCGTTTACTCAAATGGATTAAGTGCACAGTACTTATTAGCATTCGTTTTTTAACTTAAACCATTTGAGTAAACCGATTGCAACAAACCTTTTGAGTTACCTTAACCTTTTGGGTTGTACAGTGCAACACTTACTATTTATTTCATTAATTATAGGGTTGAATGGAAATTTACACTGGAAACTTTCATGCAAAAGTGTTTTTTTTTTCAGTACTGGTTTAATTATATGACTGTATAACATTAATATGAACGTCTAATGTGAGATTTACCAGTATTAAAACAGCTGGAATGAATGAAATTAAATTATTTTGCATTTATAACTGATGATTGCTCAGAAACAAATATGCTTATCAACAAACTTCAGTCCTTAAACTGGGGATTATGAGGAAAAAGCAAATAGCTTTTTTTCACAAGCAGTATTTTTTTTCCCAAACATATTTCTAAAGGTGCTGTTGACCTAAAATTTTCACCAGATGTTGATAACCACAAAAGAAATCCATATATGCAAAGAAAACCAATCTATTTAGTTTACAAATGAAGTTCTGCATAAAATGAAAAGACACATATTGAACACATGAAGAAAGGGAGATGTAGTTTGGCAGTGAAAGCCCAGACAGCAGCTGAAATCTCTCAGCAAGCCTCTGTCCTTCCTCAGTGTAAATGATTTCAGCTGCTTCAGTTCAACATCAACATCAGCAGGAGGATGAAGATGAAACGGTTTCAGCAAGACAATGATCCACAACACAGCCAAGGAGGCTCTCAGATGCTTTCAGAGAAAGAAAATCAAGCTGTAGAATGGCCCAGCCAATCACCTGAACCGAACCCAATAGAGAATACAGAATAAAGCTCAGATTTGACAGACGAGATCCACAGAAGCATCAAGCGTTTGACACTCTGTTGAAGTCAGTGAACGACTCACACCTAAGGAAAGTATGTGACTTCATTCTCCATATGAGAGGCGTCTTTAAGCTGCAGCACCAAACAAGCATTTTATATATATATATATATATAAATATACACAATATATATATATATATATATATATATATATATACACACACTCAAAAATGCTAATAAATACAGACAAACCCATTGTTGGGTTAATTTTTTTCAATTAAATATAAATGACACTTTTTTTTTACATTTGACCCAACGTTGCGTCATTTGATCCACGTGGCTCATTAGCATAAAGGAAGTGGGCAGGAAGCATCGGCACCATGTGCTCAAATAGTGAAGAAACCTTTGTATGTAAAAGATGGGAAGATTAGCATACAAAGTCATAATGAGTCCATTGTGGAAAGCCAACAAAGAACGTTTGAGGGCACGAAGCCGAGCCGGACAGAACCCAGCATGAGAAGACGCCATCGATCCACACAGCAGCAGTAAAACACTCAGACTGAAGGGATTTGGAGGAAATGATCAAACACATTCCTGCTCAATCCATCAGGGCCAATCAGAGATCTCACAGCCAACGCATGGCGCTTGTGTAATCATACCGCATTATGTAACGCAACGTTCGTCTCAGTAACTGAGGCTCATACTGAAAACATCACTTTCACCACAGAAGAGTCCTGACGAGGTTTCTTTCATGCAGACTAACATCAAAACAAACTAGGGTGACTTTAATATTAATGAACTGCACTTTGCTTTGACCCAGCAGTGGGTTACATATAGATGCATCACTTGTAAGTCACTAAATGTGTGAACATAAACCCAAACATTGTGTTAAAAGTGTCATGTAAATTTTTTTAAATCAACCCAATGAGTTTGTCGATATTTGACCCAGTGTTGGGTTAAGAAAACTGGCGTTTAAAGTATATTTAAAGACTATTAATAAATTATGGATTACGATTAGGTTAATCATTTCAATTTAATAAAAAAAAAATTACCTTATGTTGGGTACGTCCATATTTTACCAAGTGCTGGGTCATGAAACCTGGTGTTAAAAGTATATTTATGGACTATTAATTTTGGAGGGTTATGGATAACCATTGGGTTAAAAGTATCGTTTCAATTTAATTAAAAAAACGTTTTCTAATGTTGGGTTTGACCTATTTGACCCAGTGTTGGGTCGTGAAAACTGGCGTTAAAAGTATATTTATGGACTATTATGATAAATTATGGATAACCATTGGGTTAAAAGTATCATTTCAATTTAATTTAAAAAAATTACCTAATGTTGGGTTTGTCCATATTTGACCCAGTGTTTGGTTAAGAAAACTGGCGTTAAAAGTATATTAATGGACTATTAATTAATTACAGATAACCACTGGGTTAAAAGTATCATTTCAATTTAATTTTAAAAAATTACCTAATGTTGGGTTTGTCCATATTTGACCCAGTGTTGGGTTATGCAAACTGGCATTAAAAGTATATTTATAGATTATTAATTTTGGAGGGTTATGGATAACCATTGGGTTAAAATTATCATTTAAATTTAATAAAAAACAATTAACCTAATGTTGGGTTTGACCTTATTTGACCCAGTGTTGAGTCGTGAAAACTGGCGTTAAAAGTATATTTATAGACTATTATGATAAATTTAAGGATAACCACTGGGTTAAAAGTATTTAAATTTAATAACAAAAATTCCTTATGTTGGTATGTGCCATATTTGACCCAGTGCTGGGTCATGAAAACTGGCGTTAAAAGTATATTTATGGACTATTAATTTTAGAGGGTTATCGACAACCATTGGGTTAAAAGTATCATTTAAATTTAATTTTAAAAATTAACCCAACGTTGGGTTTGACTATATTTGACCCATTGTTGGGTAATAAAGTGTTTTTAGTAAGAGAACCAAACTTTAAGGCCATCAAAATACACAGCACTTTTTTTCTCAGACATTTTACAGATACTTGCTAAGAGATTTAACCCCTAAAACTTTTTTTTATTATAATGCTGTTTGCAAAATTGTACCAGTTGGGTCAAACATGAACAAATAGGGGTTAAAAGTATAAATATGGACAATTAATTAATCACGGGGGTTTATGAACAACCAATGAGTTAAAAGTATAAATAAATATGAATTATAAAAATGAACCCAATGATGCGTTTGTCCATATTTGACCCAACGTTCGGTTAGGATAACCCAGGATGTTAGAAAGAGCAGTAAAGGGCCCTCAAATGACCTCTTATTTTGATTTGTGTAATTCCTTTTTAAGAAATATAGTCATTTAAATGTACACTACCTGACAGAAGTCTTGTTGTGGATCTCAGTTGAAAAGTGTCAGAAGGTGGATTTCTCTGCTGAATCATCTGTTGATCTGCATCTCAATCATCACCAATACTGCAGAAGACCTACTGGAACCTGCATGGACCAACATTCTCACAGAAATCAGTCAAGTTTGGTGAAGGAGACATGATGGTTTGGGGTTACATTCAGTATGGGGGCGTGCGAGAGATCTGCAGCGTGTCTGCAACATCAACAGCCTGAGGTATCAAGACATCTGTGCTGCCCATTACATTACAAACCACAGGAGAGGGCAGATTCTCCAGCAGGATAGCGCTCCTTCTCATACTTCAGCCTCCACATCAAAGCTCCTGAAAGCAGAGAAGGTCAAGCTGCTCCAGGATTGGCCAGCCCAGTCACCAGACATGTACATTATTGAGCACGTCTGGGGTAAGATGAAGGAGGAGTCGTTGAAGTTGAACCCAAAGACTCTTGATGAACTCTGGAAGTCTTCACGCTTTCTCTGCCGTTCCAGATGACTTTATTAATGCGTTATTGGAGTCACTGCAGAGATCTGTGGATGCAGTCCTCCTCCAAGCTCATGGGAGTCATGCACAATATTCATTCTGTCTCCACTGCAGCAGGACTTTATCTTCTATACTGGACATTATTTCTGTTCAGTGACGAGACTTTAGTCTAAGCAGAGTCAGACCGCACTGTCCTCATTACATCAGTCAACATCAACACATGATCATGTTTACTGTGGTGAAATCAGTGTAATCTAGAGGCCTTCGCCTTTAGCCACTGCTGATACCAAATGATCAACTAGAAGTCAAGTTATTATTTGTATTTGTAGATATTACTAAACATTTCTTTGAAGAGCATGACTGTAATAAAAGAACCCGTGACTGTGATGTACAGTATATTTAAATCTGTGTGTTATTATTTGCTCTGGGTTTGAGAGCGTGTATTGGTGTCAGAGAGCTCTTTTGTTCTGCTGCTGTCGGTCTTGGCACAATGTGGAGCTCAGAGAGAACTGCTTTGGCACAGACTGCACTTCCAGACTAACAATTAGCGTACAGTGATGGTGTGTGTGTGTGTGTGTCGCGTCTCACGTGCCCTGCACTGCCATCCTCCGCTGCGGTTCACATGAGAGATACACACCTACAGACTCGAGCAGTGACGCAAGTTCAGTCCACTTCCTCAACACACACACACACACACACACACACTGCAATCTGTCAGGTTTTTCTCATTCAAACGTCTCCTGTCTGTTGTGATTTTTGACTGAAATAACTCTAATTATTCAGCGGAGTGATATGGAGCTGTAATGTGCTCTAAACCTGCCGGAACTACTTTAGCTGTGTTTACATGAAAATAACAGCACACCTTAGTGACATTACCACAATGCCATTATAAAGACCTGCCAATTCATATACTATAGGGCTGCTGAATGCTTGATTCTGATTGGATGATGAACATTCTACGATGTGCCATTATTTTCATTAAAAAATCTTCTTCAGAATGGGGAAGAAAGGGGATTTAAGTGACTTTGAACGTGGCATGGTTGTTGGTGCCAGACGGGCTGGTCTGAGTATTTCAGAAACTGCTGATCTACTGCCATTTTCACGCACAACCATCTCTAGGGTTTAAAGAGAATGGTCCGAACTAGAGGAAATCTCCAGCTGTGGGCAGTTCTGTGGGCCCAGATGCCTTGTTGATGCCAGAGGTCAGAGGAGAATGGCCAGACTGGTTCCAGCTGATAGAAAGGCAACAGTAACTCAAATAAGCACTCGTTACAACCGAGGTCTGCAGAAGAGCATCTCTGAACGCACAACACGGCCAACCTTGAGGCGGATGGGCTACAGCAGCAGAAGACCACACCGGGTGCCGCTCCTGTCAGCTAAGAACAGGAAACTGAGGCTACAATTCACACAGGCTCACCAACACTGGACAGGAGAAGATTGGAGAAACGTCGCCTGGTCTGATGAGGCTCCATTTCTGCTCCACATTCGGACGCTCGGGGCAGAATTTGGCCTCAACAACAACATGAAAGCATGGATCATCCTGCCTTGTATCAGCGGTTCAGGCTGGTGGTGGTGGTGTAATGGTTTGGGGATTTTCTTGCACACTTTGGGTCCATTAGTACCAACTGAGCATCGTGTGGACGCCACAGCCTACCTGAGTATTGCTGCTGACCATGTCCATCCCTTTATGAGCACAGTGTCCCCATCTTCTGATGGCTACTTCCAGCAGGATAACGCTCCATGTCATAAAGCGTGAATCATTTCAGACTGGTTTCTTGAACATGACAATGAGTTCACTGTACTCAAATGGCCTCCACAGTCTCCAGAGCTCAATCCAATAGAGCACTTTTGGGATGTGGTGGAACGGGAGATTCGCATCATGGATGTGCAGCCGACAAATCGCCTTGCCTTTTAAGTCAGAATTTGCCAGGGGTATAAATAATTTGACTAAATATATATATGTGTATGTATATGTATACATACACATATACAAATACATGTATTTTTTGGCTAAGAAAAGGTCATGATGCCATAATGGCTGTATAACACTTATTTTTACTGTATATAATATAAAAACTTGTGCAGACAGGCTTATGTCCACATGAAGCTTCTTACCAAAAAAAAAAAGGAGCATAATGTACGAACACGCCGTTCCTGCAGGATCAAGCAAAGAAAGATAAAGGAAATAATCCCTTTAGTTCTTCATCGAGTTAATCATCAGGATTACAGTCTGTCTCATAATTCCCTGTCCGAGCCTTTATCTTCTGCTAACAGTAATGAAGCGTTTCCTCCAGTCACACACACATAGTTCACTCATGACTTGGGCTTTATAGTCAGATAGCCCACTGATATTGTTCCTCTTGTTCTTTTGTTTTTATTCAGTCTCAATTTATGAGCTCTTGGAAAACAATTCTTTGCCTGCAAAAATCATTATACACTGAAACAAATGATCTCTACTCAATTTCTTGGGGTGAACTGACCCTTTAAATATAAAATATACATTCCTGAGGGTTGAAGATGAAGCATGCATCTCCAAAATATCCCCAAATAATCAACAATATCATTAAAACCTGTACTGAAGCAATCTCCGGTGGAGTAAACAACACCCACAAATTAATCCTCTGGAAGAACATGATCAGACTGGTGGATAATATGTGGGCGTGACTATGAAAACACGAATCTGATAATTAAGGGGTCAGTTCACGCACAAATTCTTTCTTTCTTGTCTATGGTCATTATCTAAAGTAGAAGAATCAGTCCTGTTATTCCTGTCCATTTAAATCAAGTAAAATCACATCATACTGAACAACCTCAAGACATGGGCGCTTTATAAATGCAGCAAACCTTTGGGAAACATTAAAAATGTCCAATAAGATGTTCAAAATCTGCACACGCAATGATCCAGAGACTGTTTATAGACTGCATGTCACTGAAAATGATGGATGTCGACTGTATGAGGACTGAAATCACCAAACAGCCTTAAACTATCACTAATGGAACGAATGAAGAATGGAAGGAAGGGCCAAATAAAAGGAAGGACCGAACAAGGAATAGAAGGAAGGATCGAAGAACCAAATAAATGATGGATTCAAGGAAGGACTGAACAAACTAAGGAAGGAAGGAAGGAACAAATGAATGAACAAAGGACCTAATGAAGGAAGAAACAAAAATATGAAAGAAAGAATGAACGAACAAATGAAGGGAGGAAAGAAGGAAGGACCAAACGAATGAAGGAAGAATTCAAGGAAGGACTGAACAAACTAAGGAAGGAAGGAACGAACAAACAAATGAACAAAAGGACCTAATGTAGGAAGGAACAAAAATGTGAACGAACGAACGAGGGAACAAAGGAAGGAGGGAACAAACGAATGAATGAAGGAAGGTTGGAAGGAATGAATGAAAATAGGAAGATCCCTAAATACAGCACATGTTGTTTGTGCAGGGATGTGTAAGCGTAACATTCTGTAAACGCATCAGCTTTTCTACAGTGTAATACTCACTACTCACTACTCTTGAGGACTTTTAAATGGTCTACTGTTTACTCATACTTTGAGTAATATTTACTACAGATACTTTTACTCTACTTGCACTACATTTTTGGGCAAGTAATGGTACTTTTACTGTTTTCAGTACTCTTTCCACTACTGCTACGCCCACATATTGTATCAATGGCTGCATTTCTTCCAACATTCTTCAAAATTTGTGCGTGAACTGACCCCTTAATTATCAGATTCGCGTACATTAATAGTCATTATAATAATCACATCTATCACTAACACTCGTTATGTGTTTGGAAAGCTGGATTATCGATTCCCTGTTGTTTTAAACAGATCCCCGGATGTCCGATCGGCTTCACTTTTGGGCTCCTGTAGGACAGAACCACCAGGCCGCTGAACACCAACAAAACAGATGCAAAAAAGCCCACAATAATCCCAGGCCCGACAGACTGGCTGAGCGGAGCCGGCGGCATCAGGAAAGCTTCCGGGAAGGACACAGTATAATTATTAACCACCGAACTGAGATTCCAGCACACGGGAATGAGCGCAGACGATGCCGTCAGGACGAGCAAAACTCCTCCTGCGAAAAACGATGGAGTTGTGGATGAAAATCGGAAATATACATTCCTGAGGGCGACGATGACACACGCATTTCCAAAAAATCCCAAAATAATGGACACGATCATTAAAACCTGCGCTGAAGCAATCTCCGGCGGTGTGAACGACTCCCATAAATGAATCCTCTGGCAGAACATGATCTGATTGGTGGATAATATGGGGGCGTGGCTATGAAAACACACCCTCCAGACGCCCACCCAGGCTATACCTGAAGTGATGATGGAGATATCGGACACTTCCCAAACCCTCCACTCCACCGTTCCCAGGCTCACCATGATGAGGATCCAGCCCACTGTGGAGATCCAGAGCGCCAGGAGCGGAGCGTGTGCCGTGTGGAGCAGATACGGCATGATGTCCGCCTTCACATTGCTCTGTTTTTAAATGCAGGAGTGTGTGTGTGTGTGTGTGTGTGTCTTTACATAAGCAGCGTCTCCATAACCACCAGTAAACAAAGGTCACGTCCCTCTGAGAGAAACACACACAAACAAACACACAGATTTTCCCACTGAGTTGAGTCAAATTCTTAAATATTTATAGTGCTGGGCAAAGATTAATCATGATTAATGCAAATTAAAAGTTTGTTTTGACACAATATACAGCTTATGTCATATTATATACATAATATTTGACTTTAAAATACATCATATTTGACTAGATACTCCTCAAAATTCAGCTTAAAGTGACATTTAAAGGCTCAACTAGCTTAATAAGGTTAAGTTCGGGTTATTAGGCAGACCATTGTATAACAGTGGTTTGTTCTGGAGACAATCCAACACTAATATTGCTGAAGGGGGCTAATAATATTGACCTTAACATGGGTTTAAAACAATTAAGAACTGCTTTTATTCTAGCCGAAATAAAACAAATAAGACTTTCTCCAGAAGAACAAATATTAGAGGAAATACTGTGAGAAATGTTCTTATTATCATTATTATTATTTATATGGACAATATTCAATCATTCATTTTCTTTTCAGCTTAGTCCCTTTATTAATCTGGGGTCGCCACAGCGGAATGAACCGCCAACTTATCCAACATTTGTTTTACGCAATAGACAATATTATTATTATTATTATCATTATTATTATGGTCACACTTTATTTTAATCTACAATTCACACTATTAATAAACCATTAGTTAAGCCTATTAATTATTAATCAGCTGCTTGTTAATAGTGAGTGCTGGGGGTAACGCATTAACGCGAGTTACGTAATAATATTACTTTTCTAAGTAATGAGTAAAGTAACAAATTACTTTAAAAATGTAAGCATATTAAGTATAATTTTTAGATTAATTCACTTTTAAAAAATAGTATACTGAATAAAAAAAATAAAAAATGGATGTCATGGTGTCACAGTGGGTAGCATGATCGCAGGAAGGTCACTTTTTCAAATCCCAGCTAGGTCAGTTGGTCTTTCTCTGTGTGCATGTTCTCCCCGTGTTGGCGTGGGTTTCCCCCACAGTCCAAAAACATGCGCTATAGGGGAATTGATAAACTAAATTGTCCATAGTGTATGTGTGTGTGTCCTGGTCCTCCAGGATGGAGCGTTGGGCTAACAATCTCATAAAAAAAGCTAGAGATGTTACGAAACACCAATATGGTGCGGCTAAATATCAACTTTGATATAAACGGCCCTGGGAGTAAGTATGAATTAATTTAATAATTAACTCTAACTTAAAAACTTAATTTAAAATTAGCATTTTAGTGGGAAATGTATAAAGACTGATAAAGAGAAAGGCTATATTCTAGGTGTTTGTTTTATTTTTGTATAATTTTAGGATATATTTCAGGTCAGATTCTCTTCATTTTTTAACAATATTTAAAAACTTTAATTACTTAAAACCTACATTAATTAATATAACTTATAATATAGGCAATTAATATCGATCTGCTTATGTCACATCTAATTAGGTTTGCTTCATAGTTACTTTTAATTATTAATTTAAGATTTTTAATTAGTTTTTTCACTATTTTTCTATTAAAAGGTTTTTGTAGTCCTAAGTATTAATTCTTATTACTATTGATTACTCTTAACAGACATCCGGGAATCTGTTTAAAACAACAGGGAATCGATAATCCAGCTTTCCAAACACATAACGAGTATTAGTGCTGTTTACAGGATGTGATTATTATAATGACTATTAATGTAAACGAATCTGATAATTAAGGGGTCAGTTCACGCACAAATTTAACCTGTTATGAGTTTGCTTCTTGACTGTGTTTTTATAGCCACACCCCCATATTATCCACCAATCAGATCATGTTCTGCCAAAGGATTGGTCTGTGTGCGGCCTGATGGTTCTGTCCTACATTATGAGGCGCCAGAGTGGACAAAAGTCAAGCGAACGCAGAGAGACCGAATTTACTCGTGAGATAGACCGAGTACTGGCGTGCGAGAGAGACCGAGAGACTTTTAAAGTTACTATTATTAATTGCTTTTACTAATACTACTAATTTGTTTCCATGGGATCTAATGTAAAGATGACACGTTTTGTTAATTCAATTGTAACGTTTGTGAAGTTATAATTTGCACTTTGTTTTAGATAATTTGAGCAGTTTTGCTGACTTTAAAATGCTATTTATTAATCAGGTGTGTCCTAAAATACTGAAAGTGATCATGTATATTAAAAAATTGGAAAAAATTGATAATTAATATCTTGAAAAATGCATTTATACTTAAAGTGTATTAAACTTTGAGCACTATTAAAAATATGCCACTATTATATTTTAACATGCAATCATTTATTAGGCCTGTAATATAACAAACTGATCTCTCTCATGTCCACTCGGTCTCTCTCGCACATACTCAGTCTATCTGCGTTTGCTTGACTTTTGTCCACTCTGGCACATACTACAGGAGCCCAAAAGTGAAGCCGATCGGACATCCGGGAATCTGTTTAAAACAACAGGGAATCGATAATCCGGCTTTCCAAACACATAACGAGTGTTAGTGATAGATGTGATTATTATAATGACTATTAATGTTCACGAATTTGATAATTAAAGGGTCAGTTCACGCACAAATTTAACTAGTGTTTTAAACCTGTTATGAGTTTGCTTCTTGTGTTGAACACAAGACTAGATAATTTGAAAAATGTTGGGACAAAAAAACCATTGAAAATATTTTGGGAGTGAGTGTGTTTTCATAGCCACGCCCCCGTATTATCCACCAATCAGATCATGCTCTGCCAGAGGATTGGTCTGTGTGCGGTCTGGTGTTTCTGTCCTACAGGAGCCCAAAAGTGACGCTGATTAGACATCCGGGAATTAATTAAAACAACAGGGAATTGATAGTCCGGCTTTCCAAACACATAAACCTAATAAACCTAATGAAATACTTAAAACACACAATCACAAAAAAGTCCACATCACAATCTTATATTTATAGAGTTATGTTAATATAATATGCAATATTTTGTGTTTGTCATTTGGTTCCTTTACGGTAACTGAACTGATGTTATACTGAATATAAATACTGTCAATTCTTGAGGAAATCTCAAAATATACATCACAGTAAAGTAAATATTAATGAATTTGTTACCGTATATCAGCACATGTTCACATCTTCAGCTTCCTGAAACTCCACGTCCTGATGCTCAGAAATCCTGTTCAAATACACTTATGAATATGAGTTAGTCAATAATTGACTACAGTTTAGGATTACTATCAACATCAGAAACCCCAAACACATATAGAATGATGCTGGAAAACAGATTATTAATCAGATTATTAATAAAATATCTGATTTATGGAAATTACATTGGTCGTCTCATTGAGCTCGGAAATGAAAACATCACACCCCCTGATCAATATTGTAATAATATTGATGGAAAACCTTACCATGAGCATCTGTGTGAGTCATAAAGGATTACGTCCACATTTACCGAAGCTTAAAAAAGAATCATTCAGTTTTAAATACAATTTATTGCAGCAGAAGTGCATTGGAAATGTATTTGAACAATATTTCATCGATCTGCATACTATTGTTCTATCACAGTGAGACTGGAAATTATAAATAGAAGCCAAACATTTCATAGTCACACCCCCATATTATCCACCAATCAGATCATGCTATGCCTGAGGATTGGTCTGTGTGCGGTCTGGTGTTTCTGTCCTACAGGAGCCCAAAAGTGAGGCCGATCGGACATCTGGGAATCTGTTTAAAACAACAGGGAATTGATAATCCGGCTTTCCAAAACCTAATAAACCTAATACTTAAAACACACAATGACAAAAAAATCCACATCACAATCTCATATTTACAGTTACGTTATGTTCGATCGGCTTCACTTTTGGGCTCTTGTAGGACAGAAACACCAGGCCTAATATATTTAACCATAAACCTAATACTTAAAACACACAATGACAAAAAAATCCATTTCAAAATCTCATATTTATAGTTACGTTACTATAATATACAATATTTTGTGTGTGTCGTTTGGTTCCTTCATGGTAACTAAACTGATGTTATACTGAATATATTGTCAAATCTTGCCTGTGAAAATCTCTAAATATACATCACAGTAAAGTAAATGGTAAAAATGAAGTTATTACCGTATATCGGCACATGTTCACCTCTTCAGCTTCCTGAAACTCCACGTCCTGATGCTCAGAAATCCTGTGCAAATATACTTATGAATATGAATTAGTCAATAATTGACTACAGTTCAGGATTACTATCGACATCAGAAAACCCAAACACATATAAAATCACCTCAACACTCATAAAATGATGAGGGGTATGCCAGAAATCTGATTATTAATAACATTTTGCATTTATGCAAATTACAGGGGTCGTCCCATTGAGCTCGGAAAATAATGAAATCAGTATTCATATGAAGAAAAAAAAAACACATCCCTGTTTAATATTATAATATTGATAGAAAATGTACCATGAGCATCTTTGTGAATCATAAAGGATTACATCCACATTTACCGAAGCTTAAAAAGGGCTCATTTTATCTTTTATTTCAGTTTTAAATACAATTTATTGCAGCAGAAGTGCATTGGAAATGTATTTGAACAATATTTCATCAATCTACATACTATTGTTCTATCACAGTGAGACTGGAAATTATAAATAGAAGCCAAACATACTGATACTGGAGATATTCTGTAGCAAACGCTGACTTGAGAGTGGATTTAAGAGCGCTCATTGTGGATCTCGTTCAGAAAATGTAGATCTAGCCGTTAAGTTAATAGCACCATTAGCATTCAGTAGCAAAATAAATTAGTTCAACTTGTACACACACACACATGTAGAAAAACCTTCATACGGACTAAAAGAGGTCCTTAGAAACAAATCAGCAGAGTCTAAAGGGTTAGTTCACTCAAAAATTCAATTCAGCTCATAATGTACTCACCCTCCAGGCGGATGTTTCGAAAGTTGTGAAGAAACTTTAGACAATATGTTAGAGAATCATTTAAAGACTTGCTCTAAATTGATGTTGATGATCTGACCGTCAGCTGCAGAAGTGAATGAACGGTGGAAGAAAGTAGTTTCCTCTTACAAAAGGATTTTTAAGACTCTCCGTGTTTGATTTTCTTTTTTATATACACGATTATGCCGTCAAACTGTTGTATGAATGCAATATCACCCAAGTAGCATTGCAATATGGCTGTAAAGGGGTCTAAAGGGTTAGTTCACTCAACAATTCATTCAGCTCATACACTCTAAAAAAAAAAGGTTCTTCAGTGGTTCTTCAGTAGTTCTTTACGATATTTGAGGTGCTATTTAGCACTTTTACTGTGTAAAGAACTTTTAAAGCACCATGAAGGTTCTTCAGTGGTTCTTCAGTGGTTCTTTAAGCTGGTCAGGGTGCTATATAGCACTTTTACTGTGTAATGAACCTTTAAAGCAACATAAAGGTTTTTCAGTGGTTCTTTGGGGGGTTTAAAGTGCTATATAGCACCACTACTGGTAAGCACTTGTTCTCATAGCTAATTCTCATAACTCATATGCCGGTTTTATTTGCGAAAGGGTAAAGTAACATTATGAGCACCTTAAAATATAGGTGCTATATAGCACCATTTGACAAAAGTACTATATAGCACCTATTTTTTTAAGGTGCTGTATAGCACCAAAAAAGGTTCCCCCCTCGTTACGACCAAAGAACCAGTTTTGGTGCTATTTAGCACCTTTTTTTTTTTAGAGTGTAACGTACTCACCCTCCAGGCGGATGTTTCGAAAGTTCTGAAGAAACCCATGCCAACATGGGGAGAACATGCAGTGGTTAGCAAGATAGTCACTGGTTCGAGTCCCAGTCGGGTCAGTTGGTGTTTCTGTGAGGAGTTTGCATGTTCTCCCCATGTAGGCGTGGGTTTCTTCAGAACTTAAGAGCAGGGATGTCAAACTCAATTCCTGGAGGGCCGCAGCCAGTGTTGGGCAAGTTACTTTAAAAAAGGAATTAATTACTAATTACTTAATCAATATTGTATTTAAAATACTTTTCTAATTACTGTGTCTGAAAAGTAACTTAATTACTCAATAAGTAACTTAACTAAGTACTTCTATAAATCCCTATAAACCTTGAGTGGACAAATAATAAACATTTAACTCTGTAAATAATAAATACTTAGATAAAACATATGAGTCCAACATGAAATAGTTTAGCCTTTTAGTTTTCTGAATCATCTTTATTATATTCTATTTTAAAAAAACCTATAATAATTACATGCATAATAATGTTTAGTATGCAATGTAACCTTCTTAAATATTATTCTGCATATCTATCGATCAGGCAGGATCAGGCAATCTTTACAAAAACAGCATTATTTTTGGCGGTATTAGAATGAAAGCCCGTGCAGTATGATCGGAAGTGGACAAAAGGCTTCAGATTTATATGGCATGTTTTTGAACTGGATTGTGTCTCTCTTGTTTACCTGTGATCCGATCGAGCAAAAGGTGTCTTATTACTCTGTAAACAGAGCAGCATCAGTCATGTTAAACTCGCCGACTCCCTCTGTCACATCTGCGGAGTCATCCTAGCCTTTCTCATAGTAATCTTCATAGCCCATGTAAGGTGCGCGATAGCCTTGAAAAAGCCGCGCACTACAGCACGCAGGCGCGCAGTGAGGAAAAATAAATAGATTAATACTGTAATGTTCTTGTCTGGGAATATTTTCATTTGGTAAAACAGCCACTCGCTTCAGCTGAGTCCGACATCTTCCGCTTTATGACTAGCAGCAAACTGGCGCGCGGCGCTATCACATACATCTGCACTACGATGACTTTAAAGCGCCAGAGTTTACTTTTACCTTTAGAACATAAATTAATCAAATTGTGTAAGATTATTCAGCGAGTTTAATTATTTTACAATGTAACGCAGGTACATTATAAGTAACTGTAATTAAAATACCTAAAAATGAACAGTAATTAGTTACTTTACTTTTTCAGTGGAAAAGTAATTTAATTACAGTAACGCGTTACACCCAACACTGGCCGCAGCCCTGCACAGTTTAGTTCCAACCCTAATTAAACACACCTGATTAAACTAATTGAGTCGTTCAGGCTTGTTTGAAACCTACCCTAAAGTGTGTTGAAGCAGGGTTGGAACTTAATTGTGCAGAATTTGACATCCCTGACTTATGCCGAGTTCAGACTGCAGGATTTTCACAGTATTGGTGTCACAGATGTGTTCACACTGCATGACTATCTGGGCTAGTGTTCTGTCGCTGCTTTGTTTACACTGTAAGATGGATCGGCGACAGGAAGTTTCACACTGCATGACTTCAAAATAGGAAGAATCGCAGACAACTTTGTCCAAACTACGTCTCACACCCAAAAACATGTCGTATATCTTTTGTTATTAACTACATAACGACAAATAAGCCGTTAATGGGGTAGAAAATGTCCATATTTGCTCTCCTGGCTTTAAAGGGAATCAGCAGTTTCTCCTCAACTGTTTTATTGTTTGAGCGGGTTGGGTTGTGATATTGCTCACATGACACGTCAAACACACACAGGGGGCTCCTGCCAAATTTACACTCATTTTCCCTCCATTTTTTGTGTCCGAATAAACTGAAGATGAGCTTTTAACTTCTCCTCAACCTCCCGCCGGCCTGCAGGTGTCCACACTAGTGAATGCTGCTCTCTGATTGGCTGATCGCTGATGTTATGTTTAGTCAGAACTCATTTCACACGGCATGATCTGAATCTCCGACAGCTCCAGATATTCAGCAGCCAAATATCTCCCGGGCATCGGCGACTCATCGGCGATTCTCTCAGATCTTTGATAGTTCATACTGTGTGATTGTCACTCGCGTGAACGAGCGACGATTCGCCTGTGATTTCAGCCATTTGTCTGCGATTTCTCAAAACCTGTCGGCGAGTCAAAATCAGGCCTAAAATCATCAGTCTGAACTCGGCATTAGAGCTTCCTAAACATCCGCCTGGAGGGTGAGTAAATCATGGGCTAAATTGAATAAATTATGGGCTAAATTGAGTGTGTAGGAGTGTTTTCAATTACTGTGTTGCGGCTGGAAGGAAAAACGCCGTGTAAAACATACGTTGGAATAGTTGGCGGGTCATTCCACTGTGACCTCTTATAAATAAGGGACTAAGCCGAAGAAAAATGAATGAATGAATAGTCTTTGCACAGCATTAATAATATTTTTCGTATTTTCTGGACTGTAAGCGTTTGAGAGAGCTCCAGGATTTCATCTAAAATCTCTTCATTTGTGTTCTGAAGATAGGAAGGCCTATGGAAATCAACACAACACAAGGGTGAATAATAACAAACAAACTGTTCCTTTTTGAGTGAACTAACCCTTTAAACCAGCAGATATGTGAGCAGATGCACAGCAATGCTTAGATAATAAACCAGTCATCAGTAGAGGAGTCTCTGTTCCAGCGGCAGACTCTCCTTCAGACACTTGAGCTGCTCTTCCCCCAGTTTAATCTTGTCCTCCAGTTTGCGCTGCTCTATGATCAGCGCAGATTTCATTTTAACGAAGTGTCTGTAATCCGCCAGTCGCTCTTCGCTGAAGTA
>CAIGQQ010029568.1:0-15615 GCA_903798035.1 Danio albolineatus
ATATATATATATATATATATATTGTATGTCATTATGCACAAACATAAACTAAAGTTGGTTGTCCATATTTCACCCAACCTTGGGTTAATACATTGTTTATAGTGTGTCTGGTGAGTTGATTACTAGTTAGTTAAAAACTAAGTGGTAAATACTATAAAACTGCATGTAGCCGAACATGCATCCAATTATTATCCTCAGTTACTTTTTATAAATGTTTCAAAAGTTTCATATTTATTTCTGTGTGTCAAACATTTTTAAATTAGGACGAAAACATCAACAAATTAAAGCTAATATAACACATTAAACACTGTACAATCTAAATAAAGCTTCTATATAATAAACATACCTGTATCTTGTGTGCCTGTGTTTAAACATGATAGACTGTAGAGAAACCGCAGCTCATCCTTCTGTATATAACTCAGCTTTTTTTCCCCACCGTCTCTTGGGCTTTTCTTCATTTTAAGGGATCCTCTCAAAGTTTGTGGCCCATTACATTTTTTTTTCTCCCCGGCCATAAGTAGCACAGTCTTTTAATAATTGAAAAAAAGGCCCTGATTTACATTTAAATTGAAAATCAGTTTTCTCCTAATAATAATGTACGATAATCCACCTTCAACCATCATTTGAGGAGGTTAAATTCTGAAATGTTACATGCAGCGGCTGGAAGATTCTTTTCTTTCGCCGCTCTCCTGAGAGCTTGACCAAAGGCCCCGAAATCTGACCATTTCCACGGCTGTTTTAGAGGAAGAGTGAACAAGAGACTGAAAAAAGAGGACAGATTGGAGGGTTTAAAAGTGTTGCTGTGTTTTTGAAGGCTCCTGATGTTTGCACAGACTGAAAAACGCTTTTATCCGAGAGGATTTGGATGGCATTCTAATCTCGGTAGATCGTCACCCTAGTTTTTTTTTTTTTTTTTTTCTTCTAAAATGAGTCAAATTATTACCGTCTTCCCAAAGACTTTTATGGCCATTCATTAATTTGAAAATGTTTGTCATGTTCTGCGACACATCTAAGAAATGCTGTTTTTGCTGAGGCACAAGATTGTAGCTTGGTCATTAAA
Organism: Danio albolineatus; assembly: GCA_903798035.1. Lineage (NCBI taxonomy): Eukaryota > Metazoa > Chordata > Actinopteri > Cypriniformes > Danionidae > Danio > Danio albolineatus. The sequence goes on from CAIGQQ010029568.1 coordinate 1,061, forward strand.
GGATGCTAAGTATTTTTTTTTTTCGTCCTAATTTAAAAATGTTTGACACACAGAAATAAATATGAAACTTTTGAAACATTTATAGAAAGTAACTGAGGATAATAATTGGATGCATATTCGGATACATGCAGTTTTTGCTCAGAAAATGAAGCATTTTTAAGCATTTTCTATCAACTTCAAATATTCACTACATAGGATTTAATACTAAGTGGTGACCAACTCACCGTGCACTCTTTAAAAAATGTCTTAACCCAGGGTTGGGTCAAATATGAACAACCAACTTTAGGTTAATTCTCATAATTACGTTTAAATGACACTTTTTAACCCAACTGTAGGGATTGTTCATATTTGAGCCGACCTTGAATTACAACAACACAGCTCTTATAAGAATAAAATTTAAGCATAAACAAGCATAACATGTGCAGAACAATATACTTGTTGTATTTCTGTCTGACTATTGGCTGTTGCACAGTGATATGAATCTGTTAGATGTGTTTTTGGTACACACATTACACTAACAACTGTATTAGTGACCACATCAGTCCACAATATTTTTGTTTGTTATAAGGACTGCAGTTTTGCATGATTTTTCTTTTTTTAGTCATCTATTTACAAAATTTCAGCTTGTGTTTTTAAAAGAACCATGTTCAGCATAATAGAATCCATAGAATTAAACTACATTACCCATAATGTTGTAGAAATTAGCAGTAAGCGAAGTGCACTAAAATAGCTATTTAGCTCCGCCCACTCCCACACAATAACACAAATGATGTAATCGAGTCTGTCTATAAATAATTACATACACACACACATATATATATATGGTGTATATATATTATTATTTTTTATTATTGTTTATTTACTTTTATTTTCTATTATGTACAACATTAGTGTACATGTGCACAAAAGAAAAGCATATACTGCTGACAGAAAAAGTGGATGTATAGAATTTGTGCAAATATTTGTGAGTGTATTCAGATATGTGGCCCTTGGCATTTACCTTATATATATATATAAGTAATAATAATCAAATAAGATCATTTTAATTACTCAATTTTGAGTAAAACATGTTAAAACCTGTTACTCAGCACTCACTTTTGGGGATTTACACCTACCTAACTTTAAATAGTAACAGTTCCTAGAAACTAGGTATCATTGGAAAAATATAAAAAGTTATACATTATGAAATCATGAGTAAAAAAAATATTGTGTTTAATATTTGTTTTTCCATAATCAAACACAGGAAAACATTAATGTAGTGTGCTAGAAAAAATCTAACATGAAAGTGTTTCATGAGTTTATATTTCAAATTTGATGAAGATAGCAAGCAAAATGAGATTTCTGTAAAAAGTTTTCCGAGACTATATCGGTGTCCTCCTTTCCCTCACTGTCAGAGGCATTTTCTCAAAACTGACCATCCCAAACTAAAACATTAACAGATGCTGAATAATTTGGTCTACATTCACAGTTCATGTATCTTTGGAAAGAAGACACTCTGGGCTTTATTATCCATCATCCAGAGTTTATAATGCTCAAAATGAAAAAAAGTTAATCGATGCTTAATCAATGTAAAAAAAATGCACTGTACTAAACATTTAGTATTTCATAGAAAACTTCCAATTCTAATTCTGAGGTGAAAGTAATACTTTTACAAAGACCTTTTTTATATACATGTATGGGAAAATGTAATGTAATATAAAATATACTGGAACCAGAGTTGATAAAACAAAAAGTGTCTTACAGTTGTGGTGTGGATGTATTATTATTATAGAACCACTTTTATTAGCTACTGTCCTTGGTGTGAACGGAGCTGAAGTCAGCTTAACTATGGCTGTCCTATTATTGTGTCTGCAGATTTATATAATACTTCATACAGTAAAAAGGTCATCTAGACTCTGAAGCGAAAAAGATGTCTGCGAGCTTTTAAAAAGTACTACCACAAGATTAAATTAGAATTTCACTTCAGTATCTTATCTTACACGCGGCTCACTTTAAGGGTGCTCATTTTTAAGTAAATGTAATTTCCAACCCATCAGGTCACAGTTTTTGGGAAGAAAAACCTTTTAAAGAGAAGCCGGCCGCTTTGGTAATACACTTTTGGTAAGTATCCTTCTCCATTCATTACATGGTGTGCCTGACTAAGGCGAATTTGCCTCGACGTCCTACAGGACTCAAGGGTATTTATTTCATCCTGAGGCGCTTCTATATCTGCTGTCGTCCTGTAGTGTGGGAAGTTATTTACAGTGCAAAGCCTCCTGACTGCTCTTTACTTTTCCCCGAAGCACAGAAGGTGAGGAAAGGCCAGTCTCTGAGAATGAAGTGAGGTAAGCGATGCCCTCTGCCTCATCCCTGTCTCGGCTCAACTTACCTAATGCAAGAAGGTCACGGCAGTGGCTAATTTTCTCCAAGGCCTTTCTCTTGCACTCGCGTTTTCAGAGTTTGTGCTGAAGTCTTGCAAAACTCCTTTTCTTTTTTCCCATCTTCTCAACAATTTGCAGGTCAAATCGGTTCGCTCTGGTCGGTGCTTCTCCAGCCAAGGTCTTGGGTTAATTTACAAAACACTCCGGACAATCCCAAATGGCCGGTGAAAAACCACAACAGAGAAGACATTAGGTGGGAGCGATATTGCATTTAGTATACTGGCCTTTTACAGCGTCCAATTATCCATGTTATTTTCATTAAAACAGATGTGATTTCTGCACTGTTATCGTCAGCATATACAACTCTTGAGACCCAGGCTCACTGGAAACACGTACCTTAAGATACTTTTATTTTCGCAAGTTTTTAAATACGTTGCTCCAGTTACGTTGTGTTGCACGTTTCAGATGACAAATCCACTAGAGGGTGCTGTCTACATTTTTGCAAATCTGAAATGCGTTACTTATTCCCTGTTCACGTGGAGCGTCAGCTTCAACGCTTGATGGTGGGCATGTTTGAAGCTCACACTGACACGAACATCATAGTGACGACAGCCATTCAAGACCAGCTTGGAACTCAACACAAAGAGGCAGAGTAGTAGTAGTAGCAGTGTTTAAAAATGTACATAAAGATTAAGCACACAAGCAGTAGGTGATAACCAACCGTGATATTCAGGTTTTCCTCCATTTTGACAAACCGCTACTTTCTGGCGCTGCACAAGCGTGATGAGCTAGCATCTGCAGTGATATTTGCTAAAAGCCATCTGATTGGAAGATGCTTCCTCTGACACGTGTTGGATCCTTTGCTTGCTGCGTCAATGAATCCACAATTTAGTTTGGCAATGATTGGAGCGAATGATCACTCCATTCAAAATCAATGGAAAACTTTGTATGAACAGATCGTTAGGGTACGTTTTGTTATGATGTTTCAGATACATGTCCTTCTATATGTCCTTGAGAAGGTCAGGCTTTTCATACAAGCTTTTATTCACACTAGGAGCGACTTGTAGCAGCAAAACGACAAGCGTCCGTTCCTTTCAATGGAGAGTGAGCGACTTCCGGCCACCTTCGTCTATGGTAATGACGCCCCATATTAGAGAGTCATTTCAAAACAAATAATAGACAATTATGTTGCTTTGGTATTTATTTTGTTTTGTGCAAAGAACTACATAAAAACAATTCATTATTCGTCTATAATATGTCTGTAAAAATCATTCGTGTGAAAAGGAACAGAAGTTGTTGCCATCACACTGCCCCTAGTGTTCGTATTACTTAAACTGCAGTTAAACGTATGTTTAGGTATTGTATGTTTTTGTTCAGTTTCACAAACATGTAGACTGAACCACATATTTCCAAATACCCTTTGTTGACATTCATTAAAGATTTACCATTGCAGTTTCCTAATATGGATTAGAACATTTATCAAATGAGTGTATTTTGTGTTCGTGAAATCTGAAAGCACTGGAAGTGAAAGCGTCTATGTCTCCATTGCGATTCTGCTCGACACCCTTCCTTTGTCTTTTATTCAGCGCGCATACAAATCACGCCGATGCTTTTTTACAGATTTCCTTTTCTTTTCTGCTTGATCAGGCAACTATCAATTGACTGGAGATTCTTCAGAGACGCAGGTATATGCCGAGCTCATTTCATAGTCATTAGGTAGCTAGGTAGCTTCATACTGCGGTCTGCTGAGGCAGGCAAAAATACAAGACAGAGGCGGAGTGCTTGCCATTGAAACCACAAATCACACTGTAGTTAGGAAGCTTAAATTGAAGAAGACACTTTCTTCAGTCTCTGTTTTATAAAGTATATTTTTGGGTTTAGCATAAATTAGGTTTAAAGGGGAAGTGTGTGCTTTAGTGTGGGACCATGACAGTAGAATAATAGGGTACTGTAAGCTTATATGTAATGTGGTATCACTTTATAATAACTGCTGCCTTGTGAATCATTAGTTAAGAACTAGCGAATGGAAAATTACCTGTATGTTACACTGTAATCTGAAAAATGAGTTGTGTGCTGAACTACTGAAAAATATTTAATACTTTATATAAAAGGCTTTTTTTGGTGCTGCAGCTTGAAGATGCCTTAGATATGGACAATGAAGTCACATGCATTGCTCAGGTGTGAGTTTCTCACAGACTTCAACAGAGTGACAAAATCTTGATGTTTTTGTGGATCTCGTCTATCAAATCTGAGCTTTATTTTGTATTCTCTATTGGATTCAGGTCAGGTGATTGGCTAGGCCATTCTACAGCTTGATTTTCTTTCTCTGAAAGCATTTGAGAGTTTCCTTGGCTGTGTTTTGGATCATTGTCTTGGTGAAATGTTCACCCTGGTTTCATCTTCATCACCTGCCAATGTAGGTCCTGGACTGAAGCAGCTGATATTAATTTACAATGTTTAATGGGAGAGGGCTGCGGAAGAACTACTGAGAGATTTCAGCTGCTGTCTGGGTTTTCACTGCCTTTTAACACCTCTCTTTCTTCATGTGTTCATTTATTTTTTCCCTGCATCATTTCATTTTATTATGCGTAACTTTATTTGTTTACTTATTAGATTTGTTTTCTTTGCTTATATGGATTTCTTTGGTTGCTATCAACATTCGAGGAAAATTTCAAATCAATGCCATCTTTAGATATATATATTGTAGCAGGGTGGAGTGAAAAGGCATACACGAGTTGTGTATATATATATATATATATATATATACGTTCCCAGTGATGGGTTGCAGCTGGAAGGGTATCCATTTAGCTGCGTAAAACATAAGCTGGTGGTTCATTCCGCTGTGGCGACCCTGGATTAATAAAGGAACTAAGCCGAAAAGAAAATGAATGAATGAATGAATATATATGTAACCGGCCACTTTATTAGGTACACCTGTCCAACTGCTCGTTAACACAAATTTCTAATCAGCCAATCACATGCCAGCAACTGCATTTAGGCATGTAGACAAAGTCAAGATGATCTGCTGCAGTTCAAACTGAGCATGGTCTGGATATTTCAGAAACTGCTGATCCACTGGGATTTTCACGCACAACTATTCAGAGAATGGTCCAAAAAAGAGAAAGTATCCCATGAGCGGCAGTTCTGTGGGTGCAAATACCTTGTTGACATCAGAGAATATGGAATCAACAACATGAAAGCATGGATCCATCTTGCCTTGTATCAACAGTTTAGGCTGGTGGTGGTGGTGTAATGGTGTGGAGGATATTTTCTCTGCACACTTTGGGCTCATTAGCACCAATTAAGCATCGTGTCAACACCACAGCCTACCTGAGTATTGTTGCTGACCATGTCCATCCCTTTATGACCACAGTGTACCCATCTTCTGATGGCTACTTCCAGCAGGATAACACGTCATGTCATTAAGCGTAAATCACCTCAGACGGGTTTCTTGAACATGACAATGAGTTGACTGTACACAAATGGCCTCCACAGTCACCAGAGCTCAATCCAATAGAGCACCTTTGGGATGTGGTGGAACGGGAGATTCACATCATGGATGTGCAGCCGACAAATCTGCAGCAACTGCGTGATGCTATCATGTCAATATCTCTGAGGAATGTTTCCAGTACCCTGATGAATCTATGCCAGGAAGGATTAAGACAGTTCTGATGGCAAAAGGAGGTCCAACCCGCTACTAGTAAGGTGTACCTAATAAAGTGGCCGTTGAGTGTATGTGTACACATATTAGTGTATCCCTTGCACTTGTCTTATTCGTGATTTATTATATTTCGAAAACAAGGACAGAACTGACTTGCAATCGATCTTGTCAACTCAACTTAACTTGCGTTAAGCCCAAGATGTTCATTTAAAGTTTTATCACTTGCAAAACCTGTGTCAAAGGAGTTGTGTTTTAGCAAAGCACAAAGCGTTAATCTGCTAACGTAGAACGGAAGACTAATTTTAAAAACACTTCGGCGCTGCTCAATACTCTGTAATGATGTGCTATATTGTGAGCGCTTCATTGGAAACTGGCTGACTGAAAAATCCATTCTTGCCAAGTTATGAATTATCAAAGGCCTTCCCACTAATTGGGCTCTGCTAAATCAATGACTGGAAGACACAGAGGATGCAGGGCAAGTGATGCGCTCGCCGATATTTCCAAACACAAGCGCACACTCTAATTAACTGTAATTTCAAAATTGAACACAAAAACGTACACTTCACTGAACGCAAACATCGGTTGAGCTGTCTGCTTCAGTATTCACACACTCAGCCTCTGACCTTCCATTCCACCATCAAATGAAGATTCACATGTTAACTCTGTTAGGCCCTACAGCGGATGGAGGCTCGGACGTATTTGATCAAAGCCTGCTAAATAGGTCAAAGAGAGTATGGTTAATGCTAGATTATCTAGTGTGGGTCCTTGATTTTTGGGGGCCCTAAGCAAAACGGTGTGTTCATATAAACCCCAAAATGCCACCCAACACCTTAGACTACTGTATGTTCTCATAACAAGTGGAATAAGGAAAATACGTTTACTTACTAGGGTTGTCAAGTGTATCGAGTTCAGTATGGATGGAAATATTGAAAAGCCTAACATTTCATTTATTCATTTTCTTAGTCCCTTTATTAATCTGGAGTCGCCATGGCGGAATGAACCGCCAACTTATGCAGCATGTGTTTTATACAGCGGATGCCTTTCCGGCTGCAACCCATCACTGGGAAACATCCGTACACACTCATTCACACAGATACACTAGGATCAATTTAGCTTACCCAATTCACCTATAGCGCATGTCTTTGGACTGTGGCGGAAACCGAAGCACCCAGAGGAAACACACACCAACAAGGGGAGAACATGCAAACTCCACACAGAAATGCCAACTGACCCAGCCGAGGCTCGAACTACTAACATTTAATGAATAAAATTTTAAAATTAATTTACATGAAGGATAACCTTTGCGTGCTGTAGCGCGCGGCTTTTTTAAGGCTATCGCGCACCTTACATTGGCTGGTTAATTACTATGAGAAAGGCCAGGATGACTACGCAGATGTGACAGAGGGAGTCGGCGAATTTATCATGACTGATGCTGCTCTGTTTACAGAGTAATAAGACACCTTTTGCTCGATCGGATCACAGGTAAACAAGAGAGACACAATCCAGTTCAAATACATGCCGTATAAATCTTAAGCCTTTTGTCCACTTCCGATCATACTGCACGGGCTTTCATTTTAATACCGCAGAAAATAATGCTTTTTTTGTAAAGATTGCCTGATCCTGCCTGATCGATAGATATGCAGAATAATATTTAAGAAGGCTACATTGCATACTAAAAATTATTATGCATGTAGTTATTATAGATTTTTTAAAAAATAGAATATAATAAAGATGATTCAGGAAACTAAAAGGCTAAACTATTTCATGTTTGACTCATATGTTTTATCTAAGTATTTATTATTTACAGAGTTAAATATTTATTATTTGTCCACTCAAGGTTTATAGGGATTTCAAGAAGTATTTAGTTAAGTTACTTATTGAGTAATTAAGTTACTTTTCAGACACAGTAATTAGAAAAGTATTTTAAATACAATATTGATTAAGTAATTAGTGATTAGTAGGGCCAGACGGAATCTGCGGACATTTTTTGCTATTTCTGCGGAGTATTTTGTTAAAAATCTGCGGATTCATGCGGAATGATTTTGGGAGTATCATAAGTAAAATCTTAATATATAAAATAAAAAGTAAAACTTTTTAAACTTTTATTTAATGTTTACAATGCTAATCTAATTAGATACACTTTGTTTGGTAAACAAAGCAAGTCTCTCGAATAAAATATCTACTAAAACACCGAAAATAGTACTTTACAAACTGTATTGTAAATAAATCACATAAATATATTCATATTAGTCAATATTATTACTGAAATTAATTTGAAAACGGATTAAATATACATTTACACACATTTACACAAGTAAATAAACAGAATCAATGATGGGCTAAAAATCTGCGGAAATCTGCGGAATTCTGCACGTGCAGATTCCGTATGGCCCTAGTAATTAGTAATTAATTACTTTTTTAAAGTAACTTACCCAACACTGGTAGAGAGTGGTCAGCATTTCATTTCTTCAGTAATCCGTGTTCGTTGTTGACTCTGTCAATGTTTGCTGGTAATATATGCATAAGTTAACCCATGCATTATTCATGAGTGACTCTCATAACTCATCAAGCTGTCAGATGTGAATATGATTTACAGCCTTTTAGAATTAAATAATTGTAGAAAGTTCTGTATCTCATGCAAATAGAAAAGACACGTCAAGGTCCTCTGGAACGGCCTATATACAGTAAAGTGATGATAAAAAATAAAACAGATGTTACAGTAACTCAGCATTCAAATAGTGTTCAGTCAAGGAAAACTTTCTTCTTCTGTTCTCAGCTGTAATCTCTTGTCTTCTTATGAGACTGCGTATCAATCCATGGTGTACCGACAAAGGACTGAAGTTCCCATGTGTGTGTAAGTTTCAAAGAGCGAAAAAGTAAAAGGCTAAACCACACTAATTGGGTCAACAACAAAGCACAAAGCCACTGCCTCTGAGTTCACACGCAGTTTCTGCAACCCACAGAGAGTTGATTTGTGGGACCCAGAGGTCATAGACCACAATGTAAGGAGATTATCAACCCTCCTCCCATATTACAGTCAGAAACGAGGATAATTATGATATGTGTTTGATGATATAAGGATTGACTGGCTCCAGACTGATGGCTCATGTTTGAAGGCTTTAAATAACACATAGAGAGCTCATTGTTTCTGGTGTTTTAAATGGCATGCATTGCACTTGAGACGAGATGAAAACGTTTTATGAAGTCTCTGATGCTTAAAAAGGTTACATTTGTTTGATCACATATATAGTTAAAACAGTAATGTTGCTATACTGTATTACAGTTGTTAATACAAATTCAACTTTTATACTGTTTATAGTTTAAACTTATTAAAATGCAGTTCAATTCTGTGATGTCCAAGCTGATTTTCAGCACAATTACTACAGTTTTATTTATTTATTTATTTGTTTGTTTGTTTGTTTGTTTTTTTCATTAGTTTTTGCTTGTTTATGTATATATTTATTTGTTTATTTGTTCATTATGTATGAGTTTTTGTTTAAGTATTTATTTTTTATTTAAGTTTATTTATGTGTTTTTTATGTGTTTATTTATTATGTTTATTTGTTTGTTTGTTTTATATATATATATATATATATATATATTTTGTTATTCATTTATTATATTATGTTATTTATTTCTATATTTATTTATTTAAGTTTTTATTTACGTGTTTGTTTTTTATTATTTATTTTGTTTGTTTATTTATTATTTTTATTTATTATATTACTTATTTATTTTGTTTATTTCAGTTTTTATTTATTATGTTTTAATTAATTAATTTATTTGTTTAAGTTTTAATATATGTATTTATGTTTTTTATTTATTTATTTTGTTTATTTATTTATAATGTTTATTTATTAATTTATTATATTTATTTATTATATTTATTTATTTAGTTTGTTTATTTAAGTTTTTATTTATTTATTATGTTTATTTATTCATGTTATTTATGTATTTATATATTTATTTATTTGTTTTCATACATTTATTTTGTTTCTTTATTGTGTTTTATTCAAATAAGTATTTATTTATTTATTTATTTCATGTCTGTAAAAATTGATCTTGATTGATCAGTTATAACTTTCAAAGATAGTTATTCCCCAATAACATCCAACTAAATTAATATCATAGTTTTTAAACAAGTGCTGTTCAATGGAGATCATGTTTTTTTTCAAACACATTTCTAAATGTAAACATAGTAATTCTACACATACTGTAGATTTAATAACTAATTTCCAATAACTATCTTCTATCATCTTTATAAACAACCCCAAAAATGTAAAAAAAAAAAAAAATGTTAAACTTCTTTTATTCTAGCAAAACTAAATAAAACAAACCTTTTCCATATAAAAAATAAATAGAATATGAAATACTGTAAAAATATACATATATTTTACCAATATGACTTGGGAAATATTTAAAAAAGAATACAAATTTCAAAGGAATGCTACTAATTTTGCCTTTAATATACAGTGTATGATGGCAAAATGATCTTATCTGTAAGTCTAACTTCTACTGCAATAGAAAAGCTTAAAAATGTGGTTTAATAACAGCATTAAATGTGAATACATGACTTCAAGAACCTCAACTCAAGCCTTTCAAACAAAACTAAAACTGTTAAAGGTTTCATAAACACTGTACATTTAGCTAACTTTTCAAATCTTTATTTTGTGTGTCACCGCAGAAAGTTTGGTGTTGTGTCTGCAGGTCATGCTTAAGTACACATTCTTCTGCTGTGATTATCTCATGGAGAGGCCGATGGAAGGAGTGTGATTAATTGCTATTGTAATGAGGTGTTTCATATAACCTTCATTAATTCTCATACTCATAAGCTCATTATCTCGTCATTAAAACCCGAGGCGTCAGACTAAGTTGTTCTAAATCAGGAGGTATGCTGTGGTAAAAGTTTACTGTTGTGGATAATTGATTAAATGTTTAGAGAGTGTTTGATTTCTTGTATTAATTTAACAACTGTATACTTGGTGACTTTAGGTTGTTTCCCAGGTGAATATTTTGAGCTTTATTGGCTTCACAGCACTGTCACCAACTGATCAGTGTGAAGGGAAAGACATAAAGACATAAAACATCAAAACAAAATGATGAATTTGAGACTGATTTGGGAATCTCTAATAGTCAGCAACTCAGCAGTCAGCAGTTGTTCATACAGGATTTGCAATACAGTAAATGGCACAACTTTTTCAGGGAAACCGAACTAAAATAAAGAATGTATTGTCTTTAGATTTTTGTTTTGTTTTGCTTTTCGTTAAAATTTTTTTGTTTTGTTTTTTGTTTTGTTATGTTGTTTTATGGTTTTTGCTTTGCTTTGTTTTGCTTTTCGTTGATGGTTTTGTTTTGCTTTGCTTTTCATTTATGGTTTTGCTTTGCTTTGCTTTGCTTTGCGTTTATGGTTTTGCATTGCTTTGCTTTGCTTTGTTTTGTGTTTATGGTTTTGCATTGCTTTGCTTTGCTTTGTTTTGTGTTTATGGTTTTGCTTTGCTTTGCTTTGTTTTGTGTTTATGGTTTTGCTTTGCTTTGCTTTGTTTTGTGTTTATGGTTTTGCTTTGCTTTGCTTTGTTTTGTGTTTATAGTTTTGCATTGCTTTGCTTTGTTTTGTGTTTATAGTTTTGCTTTGCTTTGCTTTGCTTTGCGTTAAATTTTTCGTTTTGTTTTGCTTTGCTTTGCTTTGCTTTTCATTTGTGGTTTTGTTTATGGTGTTTTTTTTGTTGTGCTTTGTTTTGTTTAATTTTTTGTTTCGTTTCATTATTGTTTTTTTATGTTTTGTTTTATGTTTTTGCTTTGCTTTGCTTTGTTTTGCTTTTCGTTTATGGTTTTGCTTTGCTTTGCATTTTATTTATGGTTTTGTTTATGGTGTTGTTTTGTTTTGTTTTTCATTTCGTTTTTTTTTTTGTGCTTTGTTGTTTAATTTTCCGTTTTGTTTCATTATTTCGTTTCTTGTTTTGTTTTCGTTTTTTGCTTTGTTTCGTTCTTTTTGTTTTGTTTCGTTTCTTGCTTTTTGTTTTTTATTTGATTTGATTTGTGTTTTTGTTGTGTTTTTGTTTTGTTTATTTTTCATTTAGTTCCGTTTCATTATTTCATTTCTTGTTTTGTTTTTGTTTTTTTGCTTTGTTTCGTTCTTTTGTTTGTTTATTTTTTTGTTTTGTTTCTTTTTTGTTTTTTGATTGAATTGATTTGTGATTTTTATTTTGTTTTGTTTTTTTGATTTGATTTGAGTTTTTGTTTTTATTAGATTTTTGTTTAGTTTTTTTCTCGTGGTTTTGTTTTGTTTTTTATTTGATTTGAGTTTTTTTTCTTTTGATTAGATATTTGTTTTGTTTTTTTCTTGTGTTATTGTTTTGTTTTGCTTTTTTGATTAGATTTGACATTATATATTTGTTTTATTTTGGTTTGTTTAATTTTCAGCCATAAAAAATTCTTACGTGAAAACTTACAGCATTTCATCTAAAAATTAAAACCTCATAAATAAAACTATATATATATTTTAAACATTGGCATGCAAAATAAAATGATTATCTTAATTTTCTAATTTAAAAAAAATCCAGGTCTGTTTGTGTTTTTTTTTTATTTATTGTGGATTATTTTTGTCTGAAAAATAATAATAATTATCATTATTAAGGCAGATAGTTGTACTGAATGTATTAAAAACAATCACTGCAAACCTGGGTAGATGGATTAATTAACAGATTGATTGATAGATTGATCAACTGATCAATAAATACAACAAATCACATTTTACCCCCAAATCTTGCAATGGCAACATACCCCAGATGACATTCAATGCCTTTCAACTTGACAGCCAGAGGTCAAAAACAATGCAAGCCATATGAATTAAAGACACAGGATGACAAATCAGCTTGAATTAAGAAGCAATCAGAAGACAAACAGTGGAAGCTCACACACGCACACACAAACACGCACACACCTGCAGCATTGCTCTCTGATCCTCGATACACTTGGATGGTAGCTGGAGAGTGCTAATGAATTTAGCCCATGCTCCTTTCACCACCTCCTGACCTGTTAATGGACTCCCGTGGGCCAGTCCATCACCGTGAACTCCTGCTTCAGACATCCCAGCTGAAAACTGAGGGGAAAAAAGAGTCACCACAGCTCTCAGCAGCCAGAGAAAAACAGCACACACACACATCCCTCCTTCGTTCCCGGTCAGCTAAACACTGCGAGCGCTTTAATTAATAAGAAGCCAATAACTGTGGAACAAAGCCTGCTGTCTCTGGCGCTTTTGGAAACAATACGAGCCTGTCAGGGAACAGGGATGGCGGCTGTTTATTGGAACTTTTTCTGTGATGACCAAGGCACTGACTCCTGAAATGTTAATTACTTACGGCGTCTAAGTTTTTTTGTTGATTTGTTTAATTAAGGAAAGCAAAGTGCAAAGACAACGTTGCTATATTAATATTTGTGGAAGCACAATAGAAATCTAGGCGATCTGCTTATTGTGCTAGGGCAGTATTTGTACAATGGCTTACATTCAAATGAAAGATATTGTCACCTTATTTTGTACAGTAGCCCTCGTTTGTGTTTGATTGATTTGCATATTTCTTTTCCCCTGTAAATAAGCAATTCTGGAGCAATTATGGTTTTCAAAACTGATTTTCTTTTGCAAGAATGTCAATGTCTGGTTCTTCCTGACAACATCAGGGGTTTGCACCTTTCACTTAATGTCTTTTTTCATCTAGATATTTTTCGTTTTCTGTTTCTTCCTCTTTTTCCCTTTCAAATCGACTTTCTGCTTTGGTTTGTGTCAAATATTAAAGGTGTATATACGAGTTTGTTTGCAAAAACAGATTATTTACTTTTAATAATTGTCAGAAATCATGTTTTTCTTTTTGTTGTGTGTTGAGATTCCTGTCAAAACCAATTACACGCGGACATATTTGCAATAATAATAATAATAATAATAATAATAATAATAATAATAATAAAATAATTAATTATTTATTTATGGGCGCCACGGTGGCCTAGTGGGTAGCACGTTCGCCTCACAGCAAGAAGGTCGCTGGTTCGATCCCCGGCTGGGCCAGTTGGCATTTCTGTGTGGAGTTTGCATGTTCTCCCCGTGGTTGCGTGGGTTTCCTCCGGGTGCTCCGGTTTCCCCCACAAGTCCAAAGACATGCGGTACAGGTGAATTGGGTAAGCTAAATTGTCCGTAGTGTATGTGTGTGAATGAGAATGTATAGATGTGTTTCCCAGAGATGGGTTGTCGCTAGAAGGGCATCCGCTGCGTAAAACAAATGCTGGATAAGTTGGCGGTTCATTCCGCTGTGGCGACCCCGGATTAATAAAGGGACTAAGCCGAAAGGAAATGAATGAATGAATGAATGAATGAATGAATTATTTATTTATTTATTTATTTATTTATTTATTTATTTATTTATTTATTTATTTATTTATTTATTTATTTATTTATTTATTTATTTATTTATTTATTGCTGGTGTGTTGTTGTTTATTCTTTATTATTATTATTATTATTATTATTATTATTATTATTTGTAGTAGT
>CAIGQQ010029569.1:0-18971 GCA_903798035.1 Danio albolineatus
AGCTTCCCTCTGGGCGGCTGATGTGTGTTCTGGAGGTGTAGTGATGATAATAGCTACTACATTTGGATTCAATCTTACTTTACGACCATTAAAACATACAGATAGTTCACTTTATAATCTTAACACAGTTCCTAGTAATCCTGATTATTCATTCATTCATTCATTCATTCATTTATTGCTTCAGGTTTGCTGTAATGGCGTGTACTGACCACTAGAGGCCAGCGCAGCTTAAAGTGCTCCTCAAAACACACACTTGATTAACGCTTCACTGTTAAAATGAAATATTCATGAGCTATACACACATATATCTAATGTGCTGATAAATCATCAGATATACGAGGCCGCAGATGAGTCAGATCCCGGTGTAAGATGTTCACTGTATCAAACGGAGCGGCTTTAATTTATCCTGACGCTGAAATGCTAATCCATTAATTCCCTGATCAGCATTCATGTTCCGGCTGATCGCGCTTCAGGCATCCAGGGTGTATTACTGAATTAATGCAGTCCAGGATCAAAATCATCTGCAGATGGAGTGAATCACAGACACTCTGAGCAGATATTATGAGCCGATACATAGCGCCTTTTCACAGGGGGTCCGCGCGGGCTCTTAAAAAGTATTAAAAGTTGATCAAATCAATAATGAGGTAAATTAAGGCCCTTAAAAGGTATTAAAAAGTCTTAATGGTGTTTTTACGAGGTCTTGAATTTTGTTCAAGCGTCGTCCAAAGTGTTTGACTCCAAAAAAAAGCATCATTACATTTATTTTCTTTCTAATATTAACAACGGCGTGCTCAATTCACGCGATTGGTTCGGGCCGCGGGGCGCCTTCGGCCAAACTCCTCAGTCCAGGTGATTTGCGACAAACGTGGGAATGTGATGTGACTCTCTCCACATTTAGAGAAACTATAGAGCCAAACAGACAGGAAAATGGGAAAATGTAAGTTTGCGTAGGCCTACTCCTAATTGGAGAAAGACGAGTTTACAGTGGCTGAAGCCTGTCACTGAAAACAACCTCGTAGTTTATTCTTTCAAGCTTTGTTTCTTGCGAGCTTATCTGAGTGCTTCATTGATTTAACTACAACTATTTCTTAACAACTGTTTATTAAGTGAAAGGGTTGATACTGATTATAACTTGAAGTGGCGATGAGGTCTTGAATATTCTGAGAAGGTCTTTAATAAGTCTTAAAAAAGGTATTGAAATTGTATTTTCCCTTTGTTTATTTTAATTTTTTTATCTATCATTACTGTGTTGAAGTTGTGTATACACCCTATACGTAAACTTGCTGTGCATTTGTGTGACACTTGAGAATTTAAATGTTTGCTGACGGTTAGCTATATGTCTCTTCTGTTAAAGCCACAAAAGGGAAATTAGTGTTGGGGATGTTTGTTTGTATATTTAATTTTTGTTTTTTGTTGTTGTTGACCGCTTGTTGTTTTTGTTTTGTGCAAATGTGTAAAAAAAATATTGAAGTCAAAATGATTCGCTCTGATGTGAATTTTTCTTTTTCAAATATTTCCTAAATAATGTTTAGCAGGGCAAGGAATTTCTCACAGTATTTCCTATAATATTTTTTCTTCTGGAGAAAGTCTGATTTGTTTTATTTCGGCTATAAAAGCAGTTTTTATTTTATTTTTTAAATGATTTTAAGGTCAATATTATTACAGAACAAACCATCATTATACAATGACTTGCCTAATTACCCTAACTTGCCTAATTAACCTAATTAAGCCTTTAAATGTCACTTTAAGCTGAAAACTAGTATCTAGTAAATATGTGCTGTCATCATGGCAAAGATAAAATAAATCAGTTATTAGAAATGAGTTATTAAAACTATTTTGTTTAGAAATATTAATGTTTCATGTAAATTACACACAACATTAGGGAGGACCAAACCTGCAGAAAAATACAAATAAATAAATGCACATGTAAATGCAGCCTAAAACTAAGATGAATGAATAAATGTAACAAAATAAAAAACAAAATGACTTCATGAAGCAGATATGTTGTAATTTTAATTCAATTGAATCCTAAATTTAGTAATTCTATTTTTCTAAATGTATTTTTCATTTATATTACACTTAAATGTTTCCATTTGTTTTATATTTATTTACTTTTTTATTTTTTAGGCATATGTGTGTTTATTTTGTATCTATCAAATCCTATATAAGCATGAATTATTATTATTATTATTATTATTATTATTATTATTATTATTATTATTTTAAAGGGCTGGTCCACTACAATATATTTGAAACTTTAGTTGATGTGTAATGTAGCTGTGTGAACATAATCAACATCTCTGAATGTAAGACGCTCAAAGTTCAATGCAAACAGAGACATATATTACGGAGTTAGCTTAGCAAAGCCTACAGCGAATGAGGTTTGGGGACTACAAAAAATACATCCTGGTTAATGATGTCACAAACCATTCATGTTACAAGCATACACCCTGTGCAGCGAATGGCTTGGCCAGATGTGCTGTAATGTTACAGCAGGACGCTTCCTGGTGACATGGAGCCGATCCGCAATTCTCAACACATTATGTTAGCTGACCAATCAGAGCCTCTTGAGGGCGAGCTTTCATAGGAACTAGGAATATATATTCATGTTGGTTTTATGCTTTACAATAATGTATTTGTACAGTGCTCAGCATAATTGAGTACACCCTACTTTGAAAATGACTATTTTTATCCATTTCTCTGTAAATATAGGCAAGGCAAGGCAAGTTTATTTATATAGCACGTTTCATACACAGTGGCAATTCAAAGTGCTTTACATAAACAGGAATAAAATTGAAGTATAAGAAAATAAAAACAAATAATAAAAAACAGATAAAAACAGATTAAAATGAGTAAAAACAAGTTATAAAAGAATGAATCTGTCGGACGTAGCACAGTGCTCATTCAGTAAAGGCACAGCTAAACAGATGTTTTCAGTCTTGATTTGAATGTGCCTAATGTTGGAGCACATCTGATCATTTCTGGAAGCTGATTCCAGCAGCGAGGGGCGTAATAGCTGAAAGCAGATTCACCCTGCTTTGACTGAACTCTTGGAATTTCTAGTTTATATGATCCTAAAGATCTGAGGGATCTATTAGGTTTGTATTCAGTGAGCAAATCTGTAATGTAATGGCAATGTATTTTAGAGCATTTAAACAAAACAGATTTATTAAACATATATATTTAATTAAAAAAAGATTTTAGTCACTGAACATATTTAGAAATGGAACGAAAATACAATTAAATTCAAGCAAAATATTGCAAAAAAAAAAAAGTACAACCTGTAAAATTTCAACTCAATTTTTCTATAACATATACATTTGGGTGGACAAGATTTTGGACCGTTATCGGAAGTTATTTTGTTAGATAAGCTTTAGTACTCACTAATATATATATATATATATATGCACAGATACAATATTGTGTAGCTTCCAATTAAAAATCTGAATTTAAAAAATAGATTTGTGAGGGATATATATATATATATATATATATATACATAAATACACACACACATTAGATTAGTCTTTAACTTTGTATTAGTAACTTAGTATTTAACAAAATAACAAGATCACAGTCCAGACAAATTCACCCAAATTGATGTGCTTGGGGAAAAATATGAATAAAAATGTAAATAATGATGAAAAATTAAGAAAACCATATAAAATGTTGAATTTTGTACTTTAATGTTTTTGCAGCACCTCGTTTGAATTTAAATGAATGATCTTTCTAATGGTGTTGTTAGGTGACTAAACTCATTTTTCTGATGACTATACTGTAGCTCTTTAATAAAAATGTAAATGCACTAAAATATCGTCTATATTCACTGACAAAAATGATAAAACTATACATTTTAAAAAGGGTGTACTGCAGACAGTGATAAGTCACAGAATTTGAAAGCACGGTCTGTCCCGTTTGGAGTTTTTCCAGTGTAAGCAACTTCTCTACGAGTCTCATTAATTACTGCGGCGTCTCTCAGTGAAGATAGTCTAATGTGCTGATGGTTCCTGACGGTCTGTGAAATGATGCAGGTGGAGCTGTCTGACACGCGCTTAATTCATCAGCATCGATTAGCTTGATTATCCATAGACCGAAAATTACAGCAGCATCCCAATGATCTCACTTTCTCAGAAAAAAAAACCCTACAGACACTTGTGTAATGCCTTCATGACATTATTTACAGACGTTATTTATTTATGGTATAAGAATACCTACTAATCCCTCAGTGATGGAAGTCAAACACATGCCTGTGTGTTTGTTTATGTTTGTCATGCCCTTCATTTGATGAGAAAACAATCAGACTGCAATAATCCAACACAAATCATCTTAGATCATTTTTGTGCCTGAACACAAACTGATGTGATGTTCCGTGAACGTAAGCAGTGTTTCCTCTCCAAACTGATCTACATTTCTGCTCAAACAAAAAAGGAAAGTCTTCAAACCAAAGAAGAAAACACAATCCAGTTATTACTGAACATCTTCATATCATATTTAGCCTTTATTTAAAAAAAAAAAAAAAAAAAAATTACAAGATCGGGGGGGAAGAAAAACACAATATTTTTCATGAGAGCATCATACAAACAACAACAACAAAATGTTGAAAATCTCACTCAGACGTGAGACTCTCGTGGATATTCATATGAGGAAAGCAGATTCTAGGAAACATTAGCAGAGTGATATAATGTTCATTACTAAACAGACACAACAGACCAACACAGAGATTGAGAAGAGAATACAGAGACTTTTCTTTCTTTATTATGGTAAACATATTATTATCTGACCATCACAATGCCTGACGGAGAGCATTCAGTGTGTACAAACGCTTCAGAGAGAGTCCAGCAAATAACAGGGGTGTAAAATAGATCATGTTTGATGCATATGGACTACACCTCACGCTTCGGGACATTCAGATTAAGATCAAACTTTATCACCTGCATCGTTGAAACAAAACTGCATGCAATTTTACACATTCATGAACAAAACTACCAGGGAAAGTGTCAGACAGCAGAAAGGATCTAATACACTCTGGACCACCCCTTTAAATGTTCAGGTGCTAAAAAATGGCAAAAATAGATCAAAACTCAAGTGGCTATAGCTTCTTTTTTTTACTCGTATATTTTTATGAACACATGGAGACAGAAATTCTTTGTTACTGTGTAATTTGTTGTGCTAATCAGGCCACTCTTTAAATCCAAAGTGCTTCGGTAAGTCTCTCGGTCATCTGTACATTTTTTTAAAATCCCAGATGCATTTCTCAAACAATCTACCTTTTTATTTTATTCAGTGTTGTGTCAGTAAAGCAACAGCTATCCATTTGGCAAGACTGACAGGTTCTAGTGAGATGAAGCTCGGAAAACGTCTTCCATTAAATTAAACGCCGTTTATCTTAAATAAGTTACAGAAATGCAAACATTTTTGTTCAAGTTTCTGATGGATTTTCTTCATTAAGTGAGTGATATTGATTATCCACAACTCTCTGATTAACTGCTCTTCAAAAGGTGCAGTTGAAGACAAAATTATGAATTGTGTATTGTTTATTAAATATTATAAATATGTTAAATATTGTTTTTATTTTCAAATATTTCCCAAGGGACGTTTAGCAGGAATTATGTTTGCTGTTTGTTTGCAAATTACTTATTTAAAATGAGCTGAACAACACAATTCTTGAGTGTTTTTGGGACAACTTGATTCAGGGGTGTCTAAACTCGGTCTTGGAGGGCCGGTGTCTTGAAAAACACACCTGAAGCAGCTAATCAAGCTCTTACTAGATATACCAGAGACCCTCTGGCAGGTGTGTTGAAGCAAGTTGGAGATAAACTCTCCAGGACACCGGCCCTCCAAGACCGAGTTTGGACACCCCTGACTTAAATGTTTTATGTTTAATCCACTTAAATTTCTAAAAACTAATATGGTAACTTAATTCTTTCATGGTTTCCCAACACAAATCAATTATGTGGAACCCAGCATTTTTTACAGTTGAAAAAGGAAATGTTTCACAGTATTTCATATTATATTTTCTTCAGGAGAACACTTTTAGTTAAATAATATATATATGTTATTAAAGTGCTATATGCTTATTTCACGCGGCTGCCATTTTAAAGCACAAAAGCGAGGCTGCGGTGGGGAGAAACCCGGAAGTATAGGATCAGCACTGTAAACATTGCAACAACATGTTGTGTACTACACACCTCCAGCTGCTGCTGCGATTTCAAAATGCAGAAATGGTATAAACATTACTTTAATATCATTCTGTTCAGTTTAATTTAAACAATTAAAAGCATATTAGACATCAAACAACGTCACTTTAAGAGTGATACGCTTAAGTGTCCTCCTAGACTTCAGTTCATGGCAGCAGGTAAACACCATGGGGGCTTCCCTGCTTCAGCCTACGTAACCCGGTAAATGATAAAACAATGCAGTCCTCTGTAGCACACCCTCGTGTTGTCTGTAATAGTGTCCTGTTACTGAAGTTTTAAAAACGTTCATTTCCCGCTAACATTTAGGCGCCGCTGAGCGTGTTCATAAACAGCAGATTTGCCACAGTATTCACCAGTGCTCAACAAAAATGACTGTGATTAGCAGTGAAGGTCTTCATTTAACCAATCTTCACTGAGTGCAAACACAGATACACGGACACTGGAGCGTTTTAAAGCCGTGAAGATCAGTCGATTCATCAAGCGCATTGCTTGTCTGTGTTTGCTCTCAGTAAATATTGGCACTTTTGCCAACTATTTTCAATGAAAAGGCGCTTAGCTCTGCCCGAAAAGTCGCTAGATTACGTCTTACATCAATTTGGATATTACTGACATCATCACGTTCTACTGTTTCTGTTTGTTTAATGGCCTATTGTTAATAAAGGGGGGTTTATATTTGCACTATGCTTCATGTGAGGATGTCAATTTGACTAAATTTACTGCTGTTTGAATACAGTATATCAATATAGACGTGTTGTTAATTTGCAGAAATCTCTCAGATGTAACAGACAAGAAACTGTCACTAAAATATCTGTGATTGTGAACAAGGAGAGAATAAACGGTCAGATTAAATAGGTAAAATAAAGGAGCAGCAGATCGGTTTGACTGTACAATGGAAATACATCCCACTGCCGGTGGTAAATCATTTACCGTCGGTACGCAGAGGAGTGATCTGCTCCCGGGCTGCAGGTGGGAGAGACTGCTGTATGATGACTGACTGGGCTGCCTGTCAGTGCTCTGAGACGGGGGCCGACGGCATCACCCGCAGCTCGTTGAGAAAGTAGGAACGGTATAGTATGGACACATGAGAGTCTATAAAAATCTCCAGTAACACAAAAAAGTCGCTAGATTTGTCGCTAGTCGCTTTTTTGAAATTTTGTCGCCAGAGGGTCTAAAAGGTCGCTAATGCCGAGTTCAGACTGCATGATTTTAGCCCCGATTTTGACTCGCCGACAGGTTTTGAGAAATCGCCGACAAATGCCTGAAATCACAGGCTAATCAGTGCTTGTTCACGCGAGTGACAATCACACAATATATTTGGCGTGCTGAATATCTGGAGCTGTCGGCGATTCAAATCATGCCGTGTGTAATGTGTTTTTGAAGATAACAACGAAAATAACATCGGCGATCGCCTACAGCCAATGAGAGAGCAGCATTCACTAATGTGGGTACCTGCAGGCCGGCGGGAGGTTGAGAAGTTAAAATTGCTTGTTTTCAGTTTAATCTGACCTAAGAAATGAAGGGAAAATGAGTGTAAATTTGGCAGGAGCCCCTGTGTCTGTTTGACGTGTCATGTGAGCAATATCACAACCCAACCCGGTCAAAAAATAACAAAGTTGAGGAGAAATTGCTAATTCCCTTCAAAGTCAGGTGAGCAAATGTGTACATTTTCTACCCCATTAAAGGCTTCTTTCTCGTTATGTAGTTAATAACAAATGATATACTACATGTTTTTGGGTGTGAGGCACAGTTTGGACAAAGTTGTCGGCGATTCTTCCTATTTTAAAGTCACGCAGTGTGAAACTCCCTGTCGCCGATCCATCTTGCAGCGTAAACAAAGCAGCGACAAAACGCAGCCCAGATAGTCATGCAGTGTGAACACATCTGTGACACGACTACTTTGAAAATCATGCAGTCTAAACTCGGCATAAGTTGGAAACACTGAACACTGGTGAAGAGCGGTGAACTGATGACCTTCACGGCCAATCACAGCCATTTCTGTTGAGCACTGGTGAACACGATGGCAAATCAGTGGTGTTTAAGAACGCCAACAACAGTGTGAACGAGAAATTGACGTTTGTTTGTTTTTTACATTTCAGAACCAAAATTTTGTATCGTGACGAGTCTAATATAGTGAAAGAAGCAGTTCATTAACTTGAGTTTGATAAATGGCATCTAAAACGTGTGTTTGGGAAAGAAAACGTTAGCTAACTAGTGCCGTTTCCATTTCAACAGACCTTCAACGGCAGTGAAAGTATAAATTTGAGTCACTTTCTCTTCGCTGATAAGATATACAGCCAGGTACACAACATTCCTGTGTGACTCAGGCGATACTTCCGCATTTCTTCCCACTGCAGCCTCGATTTCGCTGTTTAAAAAGGCGGCCGCGAGAAATCAGTCAATCCAGAAGAAAAAATATTATAGGAAATACTTTGAAAAATTCCTTGCTCTGCTAAACATCATTTAGGAAATATTTAAAAATAAAATTCACAGGAGGGCGAATCATTTTGAGTTGAACTACGTATGCAACTGGATCCGTATGGAGTATATCCTGTGTTATTGTTAACAAGTCGTTTCCCCTGTATCCGTGGCCAATCCTCCCTCAGCCAATGGTGTTCGAGAGGGGGCGTGTCACCTCAGTCTGACGGTCCAATGGCCTTGCGGATCAGATGTTTGCCTCAAGCAGCTCCAGGAAGAGTTTGTGCATTGGGACGCGTCCGTCCTGTTTAATGCTGCAGAAATGACGGACGGCTTTAGCGGAGGTTTGGCGGAGCAGCGGGAGAGTCATGATGAGTTTTCCTGCCCGTCGAGGGTCTTCGCTGTGATGTACACACTCATAATCCAGCAGAGCCTCGTGCAGAGCGTCCTGAAGACCCTGAACCGCCTCCACGTCCTCAATGTGCATCGAGTCTGAGAGAGGAAATCAACCAACATTTCAGATTTTTACTAGTGCTGGGCAGATAAATTTGTTTTGACATAAGATATATGTGCGTATTGTATATATTTATACAACAGTTCTGTCTGCATCTCGAATCTGATTGGCTGATAGCCATGCAAAATTCTGCAATAACAGCACTCGTACAGCCTCTTTACCCTTCTGTATTGCTCCGCCCACATAGAGAGACAGCAGATCAATAAACTCAATACAGTTTGACAAATATTGCGGCTGTTGGACAACATCATGTACTTTCGAGGCTTTTTAGGTGAGAGTGTAGCTGTTTATAAGGACAGTGCATATTTTAAATAATTTCTGAGCCTCTCATACTGAGCACAGCAAAGATGGTTGACGGTCTGTCACAAGATGGAGACAGAGACCGCATAATAAGCCCTTACGGGAGAAAAACTCAGCCTAATTTCAAACTACAGCTGATCAAATCATTACAGAACAGGTTCTGGTCGCATTTCAGTCATGGACGCATGCTTTCAGAGCCTTTCTCAATGGATGAATGAAATACTCGGATTTCCACCAAGGCAACCCGGAGTGTTGAAATATAATTGGCTAAACTGGCATTGGGCAGGTCAAAAGAACACAAACAAAGACAGCATTCCGAGCACATTTTCAAAGCAGAATATCTGACTTTAGCATTGTTTTTCAGATAAAGAATGTTCACTTGGCATGTTTCCTAAATATCTGCAAACATATTATGGTATTTTTATGCTTTAGAAGAGTCAAAAACTTACATACAGCACCTTTACGGCACAAGGACTGCGGGCTTGAGTCCACACATGCCTCCCACCAGTGCCGATATACAGCCATATTGCACTGTTACTTGTGTGATATTGATCACATATTTATAGTGTATAGTTGATACACACACACACATACATACATACATAAAATCAAAACTATTAGGGGTGGGCGATACCAATATTTTTGTTTCCGATCCGAAGTATTTCAAGACAAGTATCATCGATATCGATACCGATACCAATACTTAAAAAAAAAAAAAAATTTTGATTTTTTTTATGCTTATCACCTTTTTTTAATTATTATTATTATTATTATTATTATTATTAGATACAAGAAACATGATTTATTAAAATTACAGAACTATAATTTGCTAAATAGCACCATATATAACGAAAAATAATACACTACACAATTGTTTAATTAAAAAAAATCTTTTAATTATCCTTTAATGTTTTATTTAATGAAACAAATGATCGCTCAAGACCACAGAGAGTCAGGACCTTGGTTTATCGTCTCATCCGAAAGACGGCACTCACTATACTGGGGCGTTAGGACCCACACAGACCGCAGGTTGAGCACCCCCTGTTGGCCTCAATAACACCACTTCCAGCAGCAACCAAGCTTTCCCATGTGGTCTCCCATCCAGGTACTGACCAGGCGCAGCCCTGCTTAACTTCAGTGGGTGACCATGTGAGAGCTGCAGGGAGCTAGCTGCCGGCTAATTATTGTGATATTCTAAAATCTCTGATCACTCAGTAAGAAACCCCCCAGAAAAGATTGATACAGAAAGGATCAATACTTTTGATACATTCCCAGTATCGAGAATATTGATACTTCAGGACCGATCCGCCCATCCCTAAAAACTAAACAAATCTTTTTCTGCGTAGATATTTAAATTTATATATAATTGTTTGATATACAGTTGAAAACATTCGCCCTCCTCAGTTTTCTTTTTCAAATATTTGCCAAACGATGTTTAACAGAGCAAGGAAATTTTTCACAGTATGTCTGATAATATTTCTTCTTCTGGAGAAAGTCTTATTTGTTGTATTTCAGCTAGAGTAAAAGCAGTTTTTATTTTTTAAAGCCATCTTAAGGTCAATGTCATTAGCCTCCTTAAGCAATATTTGATTTCGACTGTCTACAGAACAAACCACTGTTATACAATGCAGGGCTCAACAATAAGGACTGCCCGATGGCCCAGGGCCAGTGTGAGAGACGCTCGGGACAGTAGACAGGATTGTTACTGGTCCGATTGGGCCAGCGCTGCCTTGTCACTAAAGTTTTAAATTAATGTGACTATTTGCAAATACAGTCTTTTAATTTAGAAACTGTTTGTGCTTTTAAGCCTTTAAATGCTACCCTCTCTGTGATGTCGTAAATGCCATATTGCTTTTTGGTTCCTCTTATCTGATTGGATGTTGTGAGCATGCTATTTTTTTCTGTAACCTGGTAACAACCAGTACAGCAAAGAGACGGCAACTTACCGGCATCATCAAATTATAAGGATTATAGAAAACATCTGTTTCTAACGTCTTGGAAGCAGACATTTACGTGGGTACAACACAATTTAAAAAATTGTGTGTTTTGCACAGTTTGAGGGCCTCACGGTGGCGCAGTGGGTAGCACAATCGCCTCACAGCAAGAAGGTCAATGTTTCGAACCTTCGAACCTGGGTCAGTTGGCATTACTGTGTGGAGTTTGCATGTTCTCCCCATGTTGGCGTGGGTTTGCTCCGGTTTCACCCACAAGTCCAAAGACGTGGTAAAGGTGAATTGGGTATGCTAAACCAATGATTAATAAAGGGACTAAGCCAACAAGAAAATGAATGAATGAATGCACAGTTCATTGAACTGCAATAAAATACCTGCACATTTTCCATACTGCTGTTTTTGTTTGCATAAAACTTAGAATTTTGCTCATTATATGTATTAATATCGTGTATTAATATTTTAAAAGTATTTAAATTCTAGATTCACAGACGTTATTTTTGACATATTGTTTAAAATATGTAGCTAAGAAATAGCTATGAACTTCTTTTTTGGTGGGGCTAGTGAAAATTTTGGCAGGGCAAGTAAAAATCTCAACCACTGGCCAGATCGGGCCAGTAGAAAAAATCCTTAGTGTTGAACCCTGCAATGACTTGCCTAATTACCCTAACTTGCATAATTAAGCTAGTTAAGCCTTTAAATGACACTGAATACTACTGTCTTGAAAAATATCTAGTAAAATATGACGTCCTGTCATCATGTCAAAGATAAAATAAATCAGTTATTAGAAATGAGTTATTAAAACTATTATGTTTAGGAATGTGTTAAAAAAAATCTTTCTGATAAACATAAATTGGGGAAATAAATATAGAGGGGGGTTAATAATTCAGGAGGGCTTATAATCCTGACTTCAACTGTGTGTTAAAAACACATCAGTCACGGAGATCAGTGTGTGTAAACGCGAGTCTGACCTGAGTTAGCGAGAGCGATGGCCTTCAGAGTGACGAACTCTGCTCTCTCCAGACTCATGCATCTGTATCTGCGCACCAGCTGTAATATGGCCGTGTGCAGCTCCAGCAGACCGGCACATTTGGCCTGTTCCGCATCCATGATGTAATCGTCCGCAAACAGCAGTCTGTCGTCGCAAGGTAGAGAGCGAAACGCCACCCGCAGGACCAGGATCTCCATCCAGGCGCTCTGAAGGAGACTCATCTGATCCGACAGAGAGAGGCTGGAGAAACCTGACAAGAGACACGGAGGGAGAAAACAGCAGATAAATAAAGACATTTTTTTTAGCTAATCTATCAGCTAAATGAACTAAATACCTACAAACATGTATTGAGACGTATTCATACTGGAAAAAATATTTCCAGTACCTTGTTGAATCTATGCCACCAAGGATTAAAGCAGCTCTGAATGCAAAAGGAGGTCCGACTCGGTACTAGTAAGGTGTACCTAATAAAGTGGCCGGTGAGTGTATGTGTATATATGTGTTTTTTGTGTGATGTATGCGTGTGTATTGCATGTGTGTATAAATGTCTGTGTTTGCATGTTATGCATGTGTTTATACTGAATGTGTGTGTGTGTCAGCTGAATCTCTCATTCTCCTCTACAGTTAATTAAAGCTGCAGTGATTAGAGGCGCAGCAGTGATGTGATGTTTATCAGCTGACTGACGTTCATTAGCTGATTGAATCTCTGCGCTGATCGAGCGCGACACTGAGTTACGCATCGACGTTTGTGAAGCATGTCCACAGATTCAAAGGGGCCATCATGACACTTCAACAACACCGATGATAACACACACAGCTGTTTAAATCAATGGTGTGTCATCTACTATTGTACATCCAGCTTCAAACGCCAGAGGAAAGACAAGACTGTTGTCACACGCTAATTCATTGTTGACATGAACACAAAACACCACTCGTCTATATGTTAATTACACACACACACACACACACAATGCCTTGGGTTATATGTGAGAAATCTGAAAAAGTTTTTAGATCGATTTATGTTGTTTTAAATAAATTCATTCATTCATTTACTTTTCGGCTTAGTCCCTTTATTAATCTGGGGTCGACACAGCGGAATGAACTGCCAACTTATCCAGCATGTGTTTTACTATTAGATATTTTACTGCACAAAAACACTTTAAAATCACCAAAAATGTGTAATATTTATTTCTAAAACCCTTTTGCAGTCAGTTTACTCATTCTTATATGAATCTGTATCGCGTGTCCTCCTGTGTGTGATGTACACTCACATTCTTTCTGCTTAAACGTGAACTAATGGTGTTTATTTACCAAATACTGTAATCCGGTGCACAAAACTATGACAAATAATATTCACGTGTTATGGAGAACCACACACACACACCTGGTTTTGTAGTTTGTTTTGTAAGCATTACTACAGAGGTCAGTATCAACACAAAACAGGTGCTGACCAGTTTACTGTGTGTGTGTGTGCGTGCGTGTGTGTGTGATACGCCATTGTTGTATATGAAAGCAAAATCTGATGAAACCTTTGAGGATGAGGACTACCTCATTGTGGGAAAAAGAATAATATACAGTTGAATTCAGAATTATAAACTCTTTGATTTTTTTTTTTTTTTTTAATATTTCCCAAATTATGTTATACAGAGCAAGGAAATTTTTCCTAGTATGTTTGATAATATTTTTGCTTCTGGAAAAAGTCTTTTTTTGTTTGTTTTATTTCGGCTACAATAAAAGCAGTTTTACATTTTTTAAAGACCATTTTAAGGTCAAAATTATAAGCCCCTTTAAGCTTTTTATTTTCGATAGTCTACAGAACAAACCATCATTATACAATAACTTGCCTAATTACCCTAACCTGCTTAGTAAGCCTAATTAACCTAGTTAAGCCTTTAAATGACTAAAACATAAAACTATTATGTTTAGAAATGTGTTGAAAAAAAATCTGCTCTCCGTTAAGCTGAAATTGGGGGGCATAATATAAACAGAGGGGTTAATAATTCTGACTTCAAATGTATGTATATATATATATATATATATATATATATATATATATATATATATATATATATATATATATATATGAGGGCTGTCCAAAAATTAATCGTGATTAATCACATCCAAAATAAAAGTTTAACATAATATTTGTGTGTGCACTGTGTATATTTTATTTTGAATATATAAATACAAACATGCATATACTTGATAAAATGTTGGTTTATATTTAGATATCTAAAAAATATATGTGTATGACACAAATTTTACATTTGAATATGATGTAACTACTTTGATGTAACTTTTTTATATATAGTTTTGGGTTCTATGAATGTGTTTATCACATATACATTATAAATATATATAACACACACACATATTATGTCAAAACAAACTTTTATTTTGGATGTGATTAATCACGATTAATTTTTGGACAGCCCTAATATATATATATATATACTGGGATATATATATATCTACTGGGATTTTCACGCACAACCATCTCTAGGGTTTACAATTCACACAGGCTGACCAAAGTTGGTCAATAGAAGATCTGAAAAATGTTGCCTGGTCTGATGAGTCTCGATTTCTGCTGCAACCTTCGACATTCCATCCCTTTATGACCACAGTGTGCCCATCTTCTGATGGCTACTTCCAGCAGGATAACGCATTATGTCATTAAAGTGTGAATCATCTCAGACTGGTTTCTTGAACATGACAATGAGTTCACTGTACTCAAACGGCCTCCACAGTCACCAGAACTCAATCTAATAGAGCACCTTTGGGATGTGGTGGAGCAGGAGATTCGCATTAAGGATGTGCAGCTGACAAATCTGCAGTAACTGCGTGATGCTATCATGTCAATATGGACCAAAATCTCTGAGGAATATTTCCAGTATCTTGTTGAATCTATGCCACAAAGGATTAGGGCAGTTCTAAAGGCAAAAGGAGGTCCAACCTGGTACTAGTAAGCTGTACCTAATAAAGTGGCCGGTGAGTGTATACATAAATAAAAAAGTCTATAGAAATACTGTGATGAAAAGAATTAAGAGATCACTTAATAATTCAAAGCTTTTCTGGAGTTATTAGCTATGTCTTTCGAGTGACATGTTAAAATTTGTTTAGACTACAAATGTATCTATAAAAATCGATAAAATCGATAAAAATCTATCTATCTATCTATCTATCTGTCTGTCTGTCTGTCTGTCTGTCTGCGTGTGTGTGTGTGTGTGTGTGTGTCTGTATATCTTAGTACCTGGTATGTGTTTGGCCCAGCTGATGTTCAACACCAGCTCTCGGTCAGCAAGGTCACACAGGGTCGTCAGAGCTTTGATGTCACTGTCAGGGAGGGCGGGGTCAGGCATGGCACACACCTTCTCTGGCTCCGCCCCCAGCAGGAGCGTCACCACCTTATTTTCAGCTTGAGCACTGCAGGACACTAAAAAATGAACAGATGCAGCTTTCTTATACTGTTAATGAAAGTATGCACTCCTTTTGAGAAGAAGATTGAAATACTGCTTTGCAGAGTAAGCAGAATGCTACCATATCATGCTGATAAAATACAACAGACACGTTGTATTCTCCAGAAAATGTAGTTTGAGTAGTTTGCAGGTTTTTCTGAATGATGTGAATCTTTTTTACCTGGTTTTCTGTGAGGAAGCGGCACACTGAGGTAAACACTGGAATCAGAGTCAATTCTCCTCTTATATTTCTGCCGTCCTCCTCGAACCCGGTCCAAACGCACACCTGGAGACACACAACACACACATACAAAGAAAAATATTAATGCAGAATTTGGGATGAGAAAATACCAACATTTGATCTATAAGGTGGTTTGAACAGTCAAAAATATATATGTATTATTTCTTTATTCATTTCTTTATTTCTTTATTTACGTATTATTTTTTATTTCTTTATTCATTCATTTATTTACGTATTTATTTATTTATTTATTAATATATTTATTTATTTCATTATTTATTTGTTTACTTATTTATTTATTTACTTATTAATTTATTCACTTAGTTATTGATTGATTTATTTATTTAATTATTTACTTATTTATTTATGCATTATTTATTAATTAATTTATTTATGTATTTACATATTTATTTATTTATATATTTATTTATTTCATTATTTTCGTATTATTTATTTACATATTTGTTTATTTACTTATTTATTTATTTATTTAATTATTTACGTATTTACTTATTTATTTACTTTGTTTATTTACTTATTTATTTATATATTTTTTTATTTCATTATTTACATATTTATTTATTTACTTATTTGTTTACTGACTTGTTTGTTTGTGTATTTACTTATTTATTTACGCCTTTATTTATTTATTTACTTGTTTGTTTTTTTACTTATTTATTTATTTATTTACTTATTTATTTACTTATTTGTTTATTTACTTATTTATTTACTTATTTATTTGTTTATATTATTACTTATTTGTTTATTTACGTATTTATTTATTTACTTGTTTATCAGTTTATTTATTTATGTATTTCTTTACTTATTTATTTCTTTACTTATTTGTTTATATATTTATTTACTTATTTATTTCTAAATAATGTTTAAAAATGAAAATGACTCGCACTACAAAGTATATTATTAAAACTTTAATAATAAATTAGACCTATTTTGACAAGCCTGAAGTGATCATTATTGAAATTATTGCATTGAAAGCTTAATAACAACATAGTTTGTTTGTTTGTTTGTTTGTTTATTTACATCAAAAACCTTATGGCTACAGCAATGCATAATAAAATTCTAAAAATAATAATGTTAATTATAATCCCTATTATATTATTCTTTCATTCCTTCAGCCACAGCGGAATGAACCGCCAACTTTTCCAGCATATGTTTTACGCAGCGGATGCCCATCCAGCAGCAACCAAATACTGGGCAGCGGATGCCCATCCAGCAGCAACCAAATACCCATACACTCTCACATTAACAAACACTCATAAATTAGGGCCAATTTAGCTTATTCAGTTTACCTATAGTGCATGTCTCTGGACTGTGGGGGAAACCGGAGCACCCGGAGGAACCTACACCAACACATGGAGAACATGCAAACTCTACACAGAAATGCCAACTGACCTAGCTGGGATCCAGCTACCTTTTTGCTACGAGGCAAGAGTGCTAACCACTGAGCCACCGTGTGAAAAAGCGTGTTAAAGTAGAACAAGCATAATGAAACGGACTAAAATAAACAGCCAATTGAAAGGAGAAACAACTTTTTCTGTTTGCCTTTATACTTTTTTTGGCAGCATTTTAAAAAAGCAGGTGCGCTGAAACAAAACGAGGGCAGCAATAATACGACTCCACACCTGCACTAATCTAACACTCTTTGCCTATTTGCTGACTATTTCACTTTCAAAAGAATATAATTATTAGTTTTACGGCCGCGTATACGAAAGCACTAGAGTACAGCTGCGTTTTCCAAAAGCCCATGATGTGAGTGTTTAATCTTCCGCAGAAAAATAAACCAAAAGATCTACTGCGCTGAATGCGTTGTGCCATTGTCCGTAAGCTTGTCAAAACCTCACAAAACCTGTCAAGAACTTGCCCACATCATCAAAAAAGAAAGAAATTAAACTATTTGTTTGCATAAAGCAGTGAATGGTACAACAGCTCCGTTCTGGTGCAGAGAATAAAAATGCTGACCTCAAATAATGAATAGCAACAAACAATATAATCATCATAATTAGTGATGCTTTAAAAAAACACTTCACTTCTTCTTTTGGAAATAGGCTCGTATTACAACTCTCTAAGAGTTAAACATCTGAATCTCAACATTTTTGAATCCATTCAGTCAATTTCCTGGTCAAACAAAAGCGCTTTTAGCTTAGCTTAGCATAGATCATTAAATCAGATTAGACCATTAGCATTTCACTTTAAAAGAGATTCCATAATTTTGCTATTCGACACTTCTGTGGTTATATTGTGTACTAAGACTGTTGGAAAATGAAAAGTACTATTTTCAGGTACTGTATAATATCATTACACCTGCTGCAGCCAAGGGAGTAAAGGGTTCAACAGCTGACATCAAAAAAAAAATAGCAACAAACAATATAATCATCATAATTGGTCATGCTTTAAAAGAACAATGCAATTTTTTAGATGAGTTTAACCATATTTGAGTCTCTTCAGGCGATCTCTGGGTCAAACATAAGCAATTTTAGCTTAGCTTAGCATTGATCATTGAATCGAATTAGACCATTAGCATCTCACTTTTAAAGAGATTCCATAATTTTGCTATTCGACACTTCTGTAGTTATACTGTGTACTAAGAATGATGGGGAAATAGAAAGTAGCTATTTCATAGGCTGATATGGCTAATTATACTTTCTTTTTGGCATAATAATCAGGTAACATTGTGGCCTTACGATGCTTGCAGCAGGCACAATGATAATACAAGTGCTGTTACTGGACTGGGGACTATTTTCAGGTGCTGTATAATATCATTACACCTGCTGCAGCCAAGGCAGTAAATGGTGTAACAGCTCCATTCTGATGTAGTGGATAAAAATGCTGACGTTGAATAATAAATAGCAACAAACAATATAATCATCATAATTGGTCATGCTTTAAAA
>CAIGQQ010029569.1:22876-39082 GCA_903798035.1 Danio albolineatus
TATATATATATATATATATATATATATATATATATATTTATATATTGCGATCGTGATTTCTGAAAGTATTTTCAGTATACTATACAGTATGATAGAGCGCTTGGACCCGGAAACCCCTTGGCATGATGTCACACTTAACAAGCGGATACGTTGTAGGGTTCCTTGGGAGTTCTGGATGGTTACTAGGCAGTTGCCAGGGTGATCTATGTGGTTGTTACAGTGTTGCAAGGCAGTTGAAATATGTAAGGCTGTGCAATGTGATATATTGAAAATTATATATTATTCATTGCATTATGTATGGACAAAATAAACAGCTTATCATTTCATGTTATGCTCTATTGTTTACTTTGTGATGCCACAAAGTATATTGTTTACGATAATACTTTTTCATAATTTATATGATCGCAACATTAAAGGGACGCAGACCTAAACATGAATAATAGCATTGTGAGAAAGTTGCAAGTCTTGAAGATAAAATGTGTACATTTAGCGATATTTTACATTATGTTTGATCTGTAATCATTTGTGGTCAATACATACAGTGTACACTACCAATTGATTGAATTTGCAGAAATGGTACTATATTGTAATATCCATACACACTCATTCACACTGATACACTACAGCCAACTTAGCTTATTTAATTCACCTATAGCACATGTCTTTGGACTGTGGGGGAAACCGGAGCACCCGGAGGAAACTCATGCCAACATGGGGACCATGCCAACTCCACACTGAAATGCCAACTGGTCCAGCCGGAACTCAAACCAGCAGCCTTCTTGCTGTGAGGCAACAGTGCTAATATGAAAATATTCATGTGATTTATTTACAATACACTTTTTAAAGTACTATTTTCTGTCTTTTAGTAGATATTTTATATGAGAGACTTGCTTTGTTTACCGAATAAAGTGGATCTAATTGGATTTGAATTGTAAACATTGAATAAAAGTTAAAAAGGTATTACTTTTTATTTCATATATTAGGGTTTTAGTTATGATACTCCTAAAATCATTCCGCATAAATCAGCAGATTTTTAACAAAATACTTTTTAACAAAATATGCAGAAATAGCTAACAATGTCTGCAGATTCCGTCTGGTCCAACTGAAAACTCACAGACATCAATGAAAGAGATTACATTTAAAAATATATCCAAATAGAAAACATATTCATATTCCTTAATATATTCGAATAGCTAATTTAAATTGTAATAACTAACAATATTACTCTTTTACTTTAATATTTTTCATAGAATAAAGTATTTACTATGACGTGTGTTACCCTGATGGTGTTTTGTCCTTGTGTAGGTCACGCTGTGCATGTTCTACAAACAGTGTATGTTTACCATGAAGGTATTTTTATTAACCATGGTTAACTGAAACACGTTTCTAACCAACTTTCAGCCATTTTTTACAGCAAATTTACCAGGTTTTACATTGCATAAAAAGCTGAAATGAGCTGAAATCTGACAGATCGGCAACTTTAGCACCCTGGTTTTCCTTTTTATCAGCACAACTACAGATTTCCCACCATGTCAGGTGTGGTGTTTACAGCACACACAGCACCTGAGCACACCTGTCCTGTTCTATCCCTCACACACACACACACATACACACACCCTGCAGCAGCAGCCAGTAACGTGATCCTAAAGCCCATCAGGGTTTTTGTCTGGGATCCAGAGGAATTACCTGTGACTCCATCACACGTCTCAAATCCTATTGCTGTAAGACGGTCAGTAAACGCTGCCAGAAAGTGTGCTTATTAAAGCGCTCTGCCTCAATTCTTACGTAAATTTACAGCAGGATTACATTGGTAATTTTTTTCTTCTTCCCCTAGTTTCTCAACACTTTCAAAGCAAGAGCACTACAACTAACTCCATGCCTTTGAGTCATCATTTCCGAAACTCTGTTCATCGGGTTGATCAATTGTCGATAGTACATTGATGGTACTTAATTTCTCTCCCACAATTCACAACACAACAACCCCAAATCATTAGTAACTGAGAGTGTGCCTCACACAGGTGAGTGGGCTTGACAAACCACCTGTAGAAAACACTCTTTCATCTCTTTAACTGACACTTGTACCAGTTTTTGCACCAGACATGTGCATCCTTACAATCATATCATTTATATAAAATATATATATTAGGCATGGGCCAGTATAAGATTCTGACGGTATGATAACCTTGGATAAAAATATCACAATTTCACGGTATGACAGTATTGTGGTTACTTCTTTAAAATATATTTAAATGTCTGGCTAAAAAACAAAACCTTTTCCCCCTTTGAACACAATATATTTTATTTTGAGAAACATTTAAAGTATTTTGGGGCAGTAAACATGTCAGGCAGAAAACTTCAAGTGAATCATTGACTTCTGCGGTCTAGATTTGTTTCAAAAACACAAATGTCTTCTCAATTTACACCTAAAAAAACAAAAATGTAAATAAAAAAATCTTACACATACCTTAGGAACAGTATAGCTGAAAACCTTGACTTTTCCAAACCGCGGTGTGCCTTGTAAACGGTTATCGTCCCATGCCTAATATATATATGTATTACATTTATGTGTAGTGAGTGGGCTTGACAAACCACCTGCAGAAAACACACTCTTTCACCTCTTTAACTGACACTTGCACCAGGCACATTCTTTCTTCACTTTTCTTAAAAAAAACAAACAACATTGTGCATTTTTGAAGTGAGCTTCGCACAGGTGAGTGGGCTTGACAAACCACCTGTAACAGTACACTTAAAAAAACACTTACTCTAGAACATAATTCTCTGGGCACTAACAGTTGTTTTGTATAATTAGCACTTCTTGTGTGTATTGCCTTGTCTTGCTGAATCACTAAATGCCTCCTCAATTGCAAATAGACATGGGACGATAACCGTTTTCAAGGTATACCGCGGTTTGGAAAAGTCAAGGTTTTCATATCATAATAATTTTCAGCTATACCATTCCTAAGGTATGTGTACGATTTTTTATTTACATTTTTTTCTTGTTTTTTAGGTGTAAATTGTAAAGAAAACTGTGTTGTTTTTTTAAACAAATGTAGACCGCAGAAGTCAGTGATTCACTTGAATTAATCAGCCTGACATGATTACTGGTCCAAAATACTTTAAATGTTTCTCAAAATAAAATATATTGTGTTCAAAAGGGGAAAAGGTTTTGTTTTTTAGCCAGACATTTAAAAAGAATATATTTCAGAGCAGTAAACACAATACCGCCATACCGTGAAACCGTGATATTTTTATCCAATCATACTGTTAGCATACTGTCAGAATCTTATACCGGCCCATGCCTAATTACAAATCGCTTTGGACAAAAGCATCTACTAAATGACTAAATGTACATTACAATTTTTTCTCGGTAGAGCATGGCACTAAGCTGGTTGTATTAACAATGTTGGGACAAATATGGATAAACCTAATTTTTACATTAAATTTGAATATCTTCAAGTTTTAACTCCATATTTAATCTAACGTTTGGGTTAATACAAGTGTTTAAAGTGTAGAAACGGAAAGGTTTTGGGTTCGATTACCAGGAAAGGCGAAAACTGGTACAAAATGTGTATTTTTAAAGCAATGACTGTCGCTTTGAAAAATCATAAATCTGCCAAATGCATAAAATGCATTATAGCTTTTGAAAGCACTTCCATATCACTGGTGCTTTGTAAACCAAGAAACAAAGTTAAAACCACAGAGCTGTTACCCAATTGATGTTTTAATTTTACATGGAAACTTCTCAGTGAACTTGATCTATGATTTTTTTCATAGGCAAAAAAAAGATTTTTCATAAGCACATATACATATTTTACTATCACAAAATATAAATATATAGTAGAAAATATAGACTATTATAGAGTTTCCTTCTAAATATTAAGCATTTCCTAACTTAAATG
Source organism: Danio albolineatus (assembly GCA_903798035.1). Classification (NCBI taxonomy): domain Eukaryota; kingdom Metazoa; phylum Chordata; class Actinopteri; order Cypriniformes; family Danionidae; genus Danio; species Danio albolineatus. The sequence continues at coordinate 26,776 of CAIGQQ010029569.1, forward strand.
GGAAATAATTAACAATAAAGTTCCATTAACGTTGGTTATTTACTAACAAACAAGGATTTACGAACAATGTACTATACATTTACTGCAGAATTTATTCATGTTTGTTAATGTTGGTTAACAAAAATGTAGTCGTCCATTGTTGGTTAATCTTAACAAGCACTATATGTATGAATTTTAATAATACATTAGTAAAGGTTGAACTATATTTAACAAATGCTGCATAGGTATTGTTCCCAGAGATGGGTTGTGGCTGGAAGGGCATCCGCTGCGTAAAACAAATGCCGGATAAGTTGGCGGTTCATTCCGCTGTGGCGACCCCGGAGTAATAAAGGGACTAAGCCGAAAAGAAAATGAATGAATGTATAGGTATTGTTCATTCTTAGTTAGTAAACCAACGGAATCTTACTGAAAAGTGATCTATATTGAGTTAGCTATACAATATCTGTGTTTTGTTAGAATTGTTCTTTTTTTCACTTACATTTGCAGTAACAATAGTAACTGAAGCAATATTTTAGAATAAACTGTATATACATTTATAGAAAACACCATTATCCACAACTAAAGCATAATTATCTCCAAATTAAAGTTAGAAATAAGCAAAGTTACATACCCGTTCTGTTCAGAAGGGAATGAAAATGACTCCGGGTGATAAAACTGCACTAGATCCATTAGACCGCCGAGAATGAAACCATAACCTCAGAAAACTCCTGTGAAATCAAGAAAGAACTGTAAATCTCTCGCTCGTTTTCTTCTGTAATGATGTTTTATGGTAATTATGGTCGTCTGTCTCTGTTCTCCGCGCTTCTGCTGCTGCAGTGTGGAACCGCTAAATGCCCCAGCTGGGTTGCTTATGAATATTAAATAGATTTTTAGCGTTGTTCCCGCCTTAACATCTGACGTCGGCAAACAATCGACCAATGGAAACGCGCGCTAATGAATATTCATAAACTTTTCGTAGCGCAGGTGAGTGTGAGTTGAAGATGGCGCCTCAGTTTGAGAGTGACTTCAGACAAGAGAAAACTACACAAATAACAATAGCTTCTGACGTAATATACTTGACAAAACTGCAAAAAAAGCAACTCTAATTTAAGGACAGCACTTTATATACGTTCAGTTTCATTGTTTAATAGGCTATTAAAACAGTTGTGACCGTGTCATGGTAATGATGCTACGTTATCTACAATACAGGTCTAGAAAGCATAGTACTTTTTTCTGGTTTTATTATATTCGTGTCTTTTAAATCCACATAACAATAAAAGTGTATTTTTATGTTTCGTGCATTAGAATAGCCTGTCTTGAAAATTGCATTACTTTTTCCTGAGCAAAACAATAACTATTGTACATTTTAACATGATTTGAAGAAAACACCCACCACAGTTTATGTAAAAAAATCTTGTCAAACATATTTATAATATGACGACATATTTAAAGCCATTTAGGGATCACTGTGCAACATCAAACCATCATTACTTTAGAAAGTAATGCATTACAATATTAAGTTACTCTCCAAAAAACATAACTAGCTGCGTTACTTTTTATGGTAAGTATTACATTACTTATGAATTTCTCACCAGGCTTGGCTTAATCTCTTTCAGAACTTGCAGGGTTTTTTTTCTTTTCTTTTTTTTTTTAAATACTGGAGCTTTTAATAGTGGAGCTTTTTTAAATAGTGGAACACACTGTATAGCCTACACCTTTATTTACCACATAAACTAAATTAGTAATGTTGGATATCCTTTGAGAACTCCCTGAGCTCTACATGCCGTATATACAGATATTACTGAAAGTTTAAAGCAATGTGTTTGCTACTTTTGTACTATTGGTCCTATTAGTGAAGCACAAACCATTTTCAAGGACAATTAATTTTCTTCCATGTGTTCAAAATATTGAACACATCCTCTCCTCACAATTTTAATTCAGTAAATTAATTTTTAAAAGCTAATTAATTCAACAAAACGGTAACTCTAATATTAAGTTTTAATTTTTTTAAAGTAATGCGTTACTTTCCTTGTTACTTAGAAAAGTAATATTATTACATAGCTGGCGTTACCCAACACTGATTAAAATACTAATCTTTGTTGCATCGTTTTAAAATATTAACATTTTTGCCTAAGTTTTAATCCATTTATTTATTTTCCTTCGGTTTAGTCCCTGTATTAATCAAGGGTCACCACAGTGGAATGAACCGCCAACTTATCAAGCATATGTTTTACACAGCGGATGCCCTTTCAGCCGCAACCCAATACTGCAAAACACTCATACATTACGGACAATTTAGCCTGCCCAATTCACCTATAGCACATGTCTTTGTACTGTGGAGGAAACCCACACCAACACGAGGAGAACATTTAAACTCCACACAGATATGCAGACTGACCCAGCCGTGGCTCAAACCAGCGACCTTCTTACTGTGAGGTGACAGTGCTAACCACTAAACCACTGTGTCACCCTCAGTTTTAATTTCCTAAAATAAAAAAATTGTATAATTTTAATGCATTTAGGTCACAATATGCGGTTTCATTTTTACATAAATATACACTGTTATATACTGTATGCTGCACTCAAAAATATATCTGTGAAATAATGTTTATTGTCATTTAGCATTCATTCATTCATTAATTTTCTTTTCGGCTTAGTCCCTTTATTAATCTGGGGTCGCCACAGCGGAATGAACCGACAACTTATCCAGCATATGTTTTACACAGCGGATGTCCTTCCAGCTGCAACCCATCTTTGGGAAACATCCATACACACTCATATACACCAATTCACCTATACCACATGTCTTTGGACTTGTGGGGGAAACTGGAGCACCCGGAGCAAACCCACGCAACCACGGGGAGAACATGCAAACTCGAAACAGAAATGCCAACTGACCCAGCCGAGGCTCGAACCAGCGACCTTCTTGCTGTGAGGCGAACGTGCTACCCACTACGCCATTGTGGCACCCATCATTTAGCATAAACACTCTACAAAATGCTGAGTTGTCATAACCCAATGTCAGATCAAATATGACCAACATTGGGTTAAAAACTGTAATTGAAAAGAATTAACCCAACACTGGGCATGTCCAAATTTGACCCAGCATTGTGTTACAACAACTCTATCATTTTGTAGAGTGTATGCTAAATGACGATGGACAATCAACCACCATTTCACAGATATTCATTCATCATTCATTTATTTTATTTTCGGCTTAGTCCCTTTATTAATCTGGGGTCGCCACAGCGGAATGAACCGCCAACTTATCCAGCATTTTGTTTTACGCAGCGGATGCCCTTCTAGCTGCAACCCATCTCTGGGAAACATCCATTCACACTCATACACTACGGACAATTTAGCCTACCCAATTCACCTGTACCACATGTCTTTGGACTTGTGGGGGAAACCAGAGCACCCGGAGGAAACCCACGCGACCACTTGGAGAACATGCAAACTCCACACAGAAATGACAACTGACCCAGCCGGGGCTTGAACCGTGCTACCCACTACGCCACCGTGGCACCTGCCATTTAGCATATACACTCTACAAAATGCTGGGTTGTCATAACCCAATGTCAGATCGAATATGACCAACATTGGCTTCAAAACTAATTGAAAAGAATTAACCCAACACTAGACATGTCCATATTTAACCCAGCATTGTGTTACGACAACTCATTTTGTAGAGTGTATGCTAAATGACGATAGACAATTAACCACCATTTCACAGATATATTTACATTTAATTTTCACAACAATACTTGCAACACTAAATAAACACAGAAGGCGGCAGAAATTTACAGAGTAGAAACATCAAACGTTACAATAATAAGGCCCAAGCTGTTTTTTTGCATGCGTTTTTTATTTCTCTTTGCTATTTGGACTTATTGGAACCTAATTCGATTAAAAATTAAGTATGATCTTTTGATATGATGTACTTTTAGAGAAAAATTATTTCCATATATGTCGACTCGTGGTTAAAAACACATACACACATATTATTTGAACATGTTTTGACTATCAGAAAGCAAAAAGTAAAACTTTTGCCCATTTTAGACGGTTAAAAATAGTGTTTGGGACATTTCATGTGCTACAAAACAGTTGCAGGATGACACTGTATGTCTGTAACAAAATATAAAACATTCAAAGTATACAATTGTGGACATTTAGGAGCTAAAATGTGCCATCCACATATGTGGCCACTAAGCCCTAAGAGGTTAAACGTAACAGTACACACTTTATTTTAATTAAATATGCCTTCTGCATGTGTGTATTGTAAAAATCACATTGTGAATTTAATTTAATGCAGACACCAAAATATTTGAAGGCCTCAAATTATAATAATAGAGATACAAAAACATCCAAAACTGATTCAAGTGCAGTCTTTCTCATCAAAACTGTAACTGAAACGAGACACTCCAACACAGTCAGGCCTAATTAATACTCCGCAAACCTTTCAGGAACAATAATGTGTTTATGCGAGATCATGTGTTTGAAATGAGAAGGCCTCCATTAATGCAGGAGGTAAACAGACAGTGTTTTCAGTGGTATTACTGAGGAAAGCCTCTGTCCACTCGTGCGCCGAGGGCAAACACACAGTGATCTGCGAAACAAAGGGAGATCTCAACGCTCTCGCTGTGTAAAAGCCACATTTACTTCATTCTGCAACTCTCTCAACGTTATCATTGTCATTGCAGACTAAACAGCAGGAAACGCTCCTCATTAAACATCCTCCTCATCCCTGCCGATCAACTGCACCCAGATCAGATCACACCGCAGTATAGGTATTTATATATACAGTTGAAATCAGAATTATTAGCCCCGCAGTAAATTGTTTAACGGAGGGAAGTTTTTTTTTTTTTCAACACATTTCTAAACATAATTGCAGTGGTGGAAAGAGTACTGAAAAATCATACTTAAGTCATACCCAATCCCAATTCTGTTTTTGTACCCTTGAAACAGGGTGTGAAGGGGAAGGGCTTCAAAGTTTACTCCTAAGAAATGATACAGCACCTGCACATCATTATTTGTCATCGCGATCCGTTGCTTCGATGATCGTTATTTTTTGGTATTTATCTTCAGGAAATCCCTGAAGGCGTATATCATGTTATCATGACGATATAGTGCGGCAATAAGTTCGTAACTGTACTGTGTTTTTACACCCTGGCATCATTTATCTGTGTAAACACACAAAAACAACATTAACATTATAGCAGACACTGTAAAAAGCTCATTCCCAGCCACTAGACATCACTTCGAGTATTCGAGTGTCATCGAGTGACAGAATGTTGTGGGACTGCTGTACAGGAGTTTTAGGAATTTAGCGGCTTTTATTTTAGTGTTTTTTTAAGCATGACGGTAAAACACGAACGCGGTTATGAATGTGTTAAAACATGTGCTTGTTTGTTGTAAATATTCGTAATAATAATTTAAAAAATACTAATTTGTTCATCTCCTGACTTCCATGTGCAGCTATGCTGCTGTTCACGTGAACTTGCAAAGCCAGGGGTAAGGAAAAGGGCTAATGCCGAGTTCAGACTGCATGATTTTCAAAGTAGTCGTGTCACAATTTAAATTTTTCAAATTTACACTCATTTCCCCCCTATTTCTTGTGTCCGAATAAACTGAAAAGGAGCACTTTTAACTTCTCCCCCAACCACCCGCTGGCCTGCAGGTACCCACACTAGTGAATGCTGCTCTCTTATTGGCTGTAGGCGATCGCCGATTTTATGTTCAATCAAAACACATTTCACACGGCATGATTTGAATCACAGACAGCTCCAGATATTCAGCACGCCAAATATCTCCCGGGCATCGGCAACTCATCGGCGATTCTCTCAGATCGCGTCTTTGATAGTTCATATTGTGTGATTGTCACTCGCGTGAACGAGCACCGATTAGCCTGTGATTTCAGGCATTTGTCAGCGATTTCTCAAAACCTGTCGCGAGTCAAAATCGGAGCTAAAATCATGCAGTCGGAACTCGGCATAAGGCGTAGAATTGGGATTGGTCCTTAGTTATTTGTAGGCCCACACGGAATCTGCGTGCGCATTTTTAGCCCATCATTGATTCTGTTTATTTACTGGTGTAAATGTGGGTACATTTATATTTATTCAGTTTTCAAATAAATTTCAGTAATAAATTAATTCAGTAATAATAGTTGAATTTTAATATGAAAAATTAATATGATTTATTTACAATTCAGTTTAAGAAGTACTATTTTCTGTCTTTTAGTAGATATTGTATACGAGAGACTTGCTTTGTTTACCAAATAAAGTGGATCTAATTGGATTCGGATTTAAAACAACAACCTTATTTTTATCACCAATAACGACGCCAAATGATGTTGATATTTGGTTGATTTTAGGTTGTGTTAGAAGGTGACCAAAATCCAACGTCGACCTAACATCTTAAACCATATTGACATCAAACACCGACATTTATTCATCAGGTATGGCAATCAAAATTCGTCTGATAGACATCATAGTGGTAACGTCCACACAACGTCAAGCTGTAACATCATAAGACGTTAATATCAGGTTGATTTTAGGTTGGACGTTAGACATTGATGTCGGCCTGACGTTGAGTACTGACGTCAAACAGATTTTCATTTCCAAACAAAATGCAACGTCCCCACGACACTGTGGCACACGTCAATCTGATGTCATATTGATGTCTTGTGCCTGCTGAGTGTTTACGGCCATTTATATGATCACACAGTAAACATCTGTCATTTTATCATAAGTGACATGCATCTAAACAGTCTCTGGCTCAATGCTTGTGAAGATTTTAGACATCTACTTGGACTCTTGCTTCCAAACATTTTGCTGCATTTATAAACCGCATGTCTTGAGGTCATTAATTATGATGCGATTTACCTTCTACGTGTGATTTGATTGGATGGGAATCACAGGACTGACTTTTCCATTTCCCATAGACAAATAGAGTAGTGACTCTAGGTTGAAGGAAAGTAGTGGGAAAAAAAGTACCAATACAGCACTAAACGTGCTCAAGGGAAAGTAAAAGTGCACATTTATAGAGAGGGGTCTGGATGCAGACCTGATGCAGTGCAATCCGAGCTGCATCCATTGCTTTTTAATGGGCTCACCTAACCCCACCCCTAACCCTACCCCTCACGGTGACGTCACTCGCTCCACTGAGTGCATTGTGTGTGACAATGCATTGCTGAGTGATGCAATCTCATCTTGCATCATAAAGGCTGCATCCAGATACTATTGCACTTTTAAAACTACTTAGTAAACTACAATTCCTGTGAAAAACAACCCTATTACAGTAGTTTGAGTATTTGTCATTTGCTACTTTACACCACTGATAATAAGTGCTTGTAAGTGCCTCCAGAGAATCTTTTACAGCATTAACCAGGTAAATCCAGTGCTTCGCTCTTCCTCAGAAGCACTCAACGCATCTACTTTGTACTTACCAGATGATTTAATAGACAAACAAAGTGCTTTATACAATATGTCTCGTACAATCTGCACCAGGTGGTTAGTGAATGTACTGTACTTTACTATCACATTTATTAAATCTCCCTCATCCTCCTTCAGTCTTCAAGCGCACACTGTGGTATTGTGTGTGTGTTTGTGTGTCTGAGTTGTTACCTGTGCGCTGAGCATTACGTAACAAGTCTCAAAGTGATGAGCTGAGCAGGATTACATGCTGGATTTCCCCTGACCGAGACCATTCTCCTCTCCATTGTCTCACGCACATCTGTGACAGATGATGACACAGCTATTTTAAAGGGTTCAGTTCATTTAAGGGTTCATTATTTAAGGTACCACATTGAAGGTTATAGTGAATTGAAACAGTGTCAGTCCAGTTATTAGTGTTGAAGTTCAGTTCAGTTCAGTTCAGTTCAGTTCAGTTCAGTTCAGTTCAGTGTGGTTTAATATTCACTACTGAGAGTCCAATCACTCGAGCAAATCCATCGGTGCGCAGCTCTACAAGTCCAGAACCATGCGAGCCAGTGGCGACAGCGGCGAAAGTGAAGAATTAAAAAAACCTCGAGAGAAACCAGGCTCAGTTGGGCTCGACCATTTCTCCTATGGCCAGACGTCTTGTGTAGAGCTGCAGTCTAGGCGCCGGAGGCTGGAGAACTCGAGGCTCGTCTGTCCTTGAAGGGTCACAGGATACAGCGTGGTCCAGGATTATGGAACCTTGGGATCGTCTCGTCGCGGGTCTTGGATCACATCCATGGCGCTGCATAGTCTCTGGGGGCCTCGGGATGAGTATCCCCAGGTGGAAATAGAAAATAAAGAGAATAATTAGCGTAGCTGCTGTTCATAGTGTATATAAACGAGATGCTTGATGCACATTCATGCATCATACCGCTATGTGATGTAATCAGTGTGTGCTTTACTAAAAAGATGGGTATTTAATCTAATATTGAACTGAGAGAGTGTGTCTGAGCCTCGGACATTATCAGGAAGGCTATTCCAGACTATCTGCTGCTTAGAATGCCAATAAATGTCACGTAAAATGGTGTTTAAACTCTGAATACAGCACATAACGGTGGTGCAGTGAGTAGCACGATCACCTCACAGCAAGAAGGTCGCTGGTTCGCGTCTCAGCTGAGTCAGTTGGCATTTCTGAGTGGACTTTGCATGTTCTGCCCGTGTTGGCTTGAGTTTCCTCCGGGTGCTCCGGTTTCCCCACAAGTCCAAAATGTCTTTGTCATGTCAAGCTATAGATGAATTGCATAGCTGGAATAGTTGGCGGTTCATTCCGCTGTGGCAACCCCAGGATTAATAAAGGGACTTGTAGTTCTAATCGAATTCACTTCCAACGCGCAATGCACTGTGGGCAATATCAGCGGTTAGAGTATGGACGCTTCTGCACTTAACAATTTGACAGGAAATAGTAAACTATCCAGTAGTAAACTAAACCTTTGCCACACCCTTTTAACATATACGATTTGGGACATACTAATTTTATTTTTTTAAATAGAATTATTGCATCAGATTGCATGTTTTATTTATATATGTGTATTTTAAACTTTATTATATATAAACTTAAATATTATTGATTATTTAATATTAAATATTATAAATTAAATGTATATAATCTTTTTAAAACAATTTTACTATTTTCCCAAGTGTATAAAACCAACGCTATCTCATGGCAATTCGTAACTTTTTATTTAGTGGCTAATTCGTATGAATTCGTATGATCTAATTCGTACAATTCAGTACGATTTGCTCATCAACCAATGACGGTTGTGTTTAGGGGTGGGGTTTGGTGCCACGCCTCCTTTTGTAAATCGTACATTTTTGTACGACTGAACTCGTTCGAATTTGTACGAATTAGCCACTAAACTGGCAAAACGTAAAATACTTACGTTTTCTCGTGAGATCAGGCTGATATAACCTATAAGGTTACTACTGTAAGAAAATAGCAGCATTCAGTACATACTTTCAGTATTACCCTTGCTTGAAAGGACCGGATCTAATCCTGTTTATATGAAATAAGCCTACTCCCGAGCAGGTTTGAGCTACCTGTCGCTATGAAAACAACTTTTTTGAAGAACGAAACAATCCTGGATCACGTCAAATGGTCAACAACCAAATCCAGCTAATTGAGAAATCCACGTAAGAAGAACGGACCCCTGCTCACTATTTCTGTTTGTTGTCAAAACCACAGACTGTAAATAAATATGGACGTAGTGTCTGTGACGTCACCCATATGTTTCGGTAGAGCTCAAATGAAGCTTACCGTGGGCGTGTTCAGCCGTCGCCATCTTGGAAGTGCGTCATTCCCGGATAATCGAAAATGGGCATAGGCGAAACAAAGGCGGAGTTGAGTCGACTGTTTGCTGAAACCATAGAGACCATCCCACCACACGCTACATTTAAATCAGCGTACTATCGAGGTAAACTAACCCGAAACTACACAGCAAAACTTGAAACAATAACTGTTGTTGATATTATCATAGCTCTCTATGGCAGGCCGGTTTGACTTTTACTCATTCTCAGCATATGCATACGCTTTAAATGTTATTTGTGAATTTGTAAATATATATTGCAGTGGCAAAAATGATTGAGGTCATCTCCAAGTATTAAGTCGATATATTGATTATTGTGACTGTCCTGTTCAACTATTTATTTTGTTTTCTTATACCACTTTTCTATAATTCTGTATTCTGCACACACACACACGCCAATAATTAAAACAAATACTTCCAATATACGTTGTAGTAAACGTTAACTTATTTATGAAATGCAGGCACATATTACATCGTTTCAGCTATCTTCTGCTTTAAGCCTGCAGCTAACATTACTCACAATCTGCTGGATTAAGTCCAATACATTTTTAAATAAAGTTTTAAATAATTATTTATTTTATTTAAGACATCATTGCATGCATTTATATATGACACTGTACTAGAATATCACTCACCGGAAAAAACGGGGCCCCGTCTTGGACGGTCTGTTAGTACAATTAATTGCACAACAAGCTATATTATTTAATAAAGGTAAGAAATAAACCCAACAAATTGAACAGACTGCATAAAACCATATAAAACTAAAGCACAAACACTGCAGAAGCCAAGTTCATCGGACGGTATGGACGGAATTAGCAGAGGTGACACGACCACGCGGGCTTAGCTGCAGCTGACAAACTGTCAATCACTCAAGTGTCCACTCCCTTAATTATGCAAAAGTAAAAATATGAATAAAAACCAAACGGATAAGTTATAAAAAAATTCACCCCCCTCAGAGTTGTCATGAAGGGTAATATTTACTTTATGCATCAAAACCATCAATTGTACCAGGCTGTAAACATGTTTTTATCACCTGTAAAAATGTCCAATTTACCATTGCAGTCAGAAACCCCCTGGAGTTTATGGAGCCAGCCCCCGTAGGCGAGTTGATGAATTGCAGTTTCAGTTACTTCCGTATTGGCTTCCCGAGGGAGAGCGGGAGGTTGCCGCTTGGTCAAAACAGACAGTTGGAGGGGTGTGGTTAAGTATGTTAGCCACGCCCAAGACCTCAGACAGACCTAATCTGATAAATAAACTGAAAACAAACAGGAAGGGCATTTTCAGATTTCAATTTTAGATTAAAAGGGCTGACTATTTTTGTTTTCTTAATGACCTGCACAGATGAATTGTTCACCACAAAACTAGTAATGTGAACTAACTAAATCAAAATGATTACTTTGGATTTCATGTGTACTTTAAAGGGATAGTTCACCCAAAAATTATTTCTTTCCCCTATTATTTGCTTACTGCCATCATTCCCTGAAAACATTCCAAATATATTCATGAAGGATGATCTTTACATAATGTTAATAATTTGTGGCCAAAAAAAAAAGTATAATAAATGTATAATATATATAAACACAATTTAATCTGGATCCCCAAGAAAGTGACAGCATTGGGAACGGTTCCATAACAGATGTCAAACTCTTAACACTGACTGCGTTCCATTTCTGAGCTAATCAGGATTGCGACGCTCACTCAGACTCTGAATAAATTTTCAATATATCAGGACAGAGAGACGGCGAGTCCCTCAGTATAATTTTCTGCTAGATTGCACAGTTATAATTACTCTGAGATCAGCTGTACTGATGAGAGTATATGAGCATCGATCTGTCTGCTGACAGTCCGCACAATAAACACACTCAGAATATGAAATAATCCCCATAAACACAATCTTCAGGCTACAAATGAGTTGCATGCAATTACATTTACTCACCCTCAGCTTCTCACACAGCATTTAAACAGAATTCAAAAGCATTTAAAAAAAAAATTTTAAATGTTTTTTTATGGAGGGAAACAATAATTAAATGTTGCATAAAATGTATTAAATAAAATAATCACAAATAATGTAAATACTGTAAATAAATATGTAAACAATTATTTAATAATGTAAATTAGTCACTTTAAGGTCTCCTTGTTAGAATGTAGCTAATCATTTAACTACTGGGTAGTATTAATTAATTAATTACATGTCTGGACTATATGGTTAGGGGTTAGTTGTAAGTAATTATGCATAATTAATTGTAATTACTATAGTGAGTACACAGAATGTGTAACAAAGGCACATTAAAATAAATTAAACTTAATTATTTTAAAAAGACATCTGAAACAGTCATGAAAAAATATATAATTACTTGTTTAGATGATGCTGTTTACACGGTTTAAAATTCATTTTATTACATTTAAAAATATAACATTCATAATTAAATATTTAAATTAATTAATTACTTATAATTAATACTACGTTTTGCATGTTAAAAAAAAAGAAAAAATAGTGACTTGGTCTATTTTTATACCCTAATAAGTCAACAATTCTAGATTCAAATT
>CAIGQQ010029570.1:0-18313 GCA_903798035.1 Danio albolineatus
AAAACACTCCCCCTTTCTTATTATTTTCACACAGTTCAGTACTTTAAGGCAGGGGTTACAGACATTTTAAAAAATGCAAAAAAAATTAATGAGAATTAATATCATAATATATGGACTATAATTTTAAAAATGAAATCATTCATTCATTCATTCATTCATTCATTTTCTTTTCAGTTTAGTCCCTTTATTAATCTGGGGTCGCCACAGTGGAATGAACCACCAACTTATCAAGCATATGTTTTATGCAGCGGATGCCCTTCCAGCCTCAACCCATCTCTGGGAAACATCCATACACACTCATTCACAAAAATGAAATCATTTCTGATTAAATTAACAAGTAACAAATGAAAGTATTATTCAAATATTTTATTTTAAACGATAAGTAAATATAGATCAAAACCAAAAATTGCACAGATAAATGCATAATGAGATTTTATAATATAAATAGGGAAAAAAATATATATATATATAATTATATATAACAAAATAATTAACTCTCTTGTTTAAATTGTAATTCTTTTTCAAATATTTCCCAAGTGCTGTTTAACAAATATAAAATAAATTATTGGAAATATTGACAAAAAAAGGTGCTGATGTGGTGTAGTTGGTAGCACGTTCGCCTCACAGCAAGAAGGTCACTGGTTCGAGCCCCGGCTGGGTCAGTTGGCATTTCTGTGTGGAGTTTGCATGTTCTCCCCATGTTAGCGTGGATTTCCTCCGGGTGCTCCGGTTTCCCCCACAAGTCCAAAGATTTGGTATAGGTGAATTGGGTAAGCTTAATTGTCTTGACTGTATGAGTGTGAATGAGTGTGTCTGGATGTTTTCTAGAGATGGGTTGCAGTTGGAAGGGCATGCGTAAAACACATGCTGGTTGGTGGTTCATTCCACTGTGGTGACCCCAGATTAATAAAGGGACTAAGCCGAAAATGAATGGGTAAATTGACAAAATTAAAAAAAGAGCAAAAATTAAGAGAAACAAATATATATGTACATTTTGTTGAAATTTTGTAGTTTGTATTTTTTATTAGTCCAATATTTCCAATGATTTTTAATTTATTGTCTTTATATCTCTAAAGATGTTATTATGTTAATATTATTTTAGAACAAAGCAGAAATTACATTTTTATTTACCGTTTAGACTTTTTAGACACAAATTGTCATTTAGACCAGGGGACTCAAATTGGTGGGGGGCCATATCTGTCACGATTGGCCAGGCTCTCCCGGCACTCATTCACCTAGAACACGTTCACCTGAGTTTTAATCAACACACAGCTGTCTCCCATCACCGATCACCCATAAATACCCAGTCCTCACAACACTCAGGGTCCGGGCTCGTTTGCACGAAAGTGGACTCTGAGTGTTCCCTCGGCATAGCAAACACTCACGAACTCTGATATCTGTACTTACACTCTCTCTGTTTCCTCCTAGTCAATCCGGTTCCCCGAGTCTCCAGTCTGTGGTCCTGTCGTCATCTGTCTGTCATCCGTCCAAGTAATCTGGTATGTGTTGTCTATCCTCCTCTCGTGTGATATCCGATCTGAAGAAGTTAAGGACTGTTATCGACCATCATATCCCATATCCTCCTGGCTCGTCCTTGTGTGTTACATGTTGTCAAAATAAACCACTTTACGTTTCACTTACCTCCTCTCTCCGTCTGCTTCATAACAATATCAGTGACTGACAATTCTAAGTAGGGCCATTTCAACATTCAAGCACTTGAAAAAAGTGGTAACCTGATCTAATTGATGCACTCAGACATTCTTCCCTAGAGTATCAAAGCTCCTTCTTTTTGTTTCTTGTTGTACATATTGAGGGGGTAGTTTAAATTGCTATGAAAATACTACAATTTAACATTAGGCATAACAACAATAATTATGTCCCAATCAGGGCCCTCGGTGGTGAAGTGGGTAACACAATCGCTTCACAGCAAGAAAGTCACTTGTTCGGCTGGGTCTGTTGGCATTTCTGTATGGAGTTTGCATGTTCTCCCCGTGTTCGTGTGGGTTTCCTCCGGGTGCTCCGGTTTCCCCCAAAAGTCCAAAGACATGCGGTACAGGTGAATTGGGTGAGCAAAAAATTGTCCGTAGTGTATGAGTGTGTATAGATGTTTCCCACCTAAATAACATCCTTCATAATCTATATGTTAATCATTCAAATAATCACACAGAACTGAAGTGTGTATGCAGGATTCTCACTCATTCGGTAAAATAAGATTGCCCTCATACAGATATAAACAGTTTATTCACACAGGTAATTATTATGTCAATGTGTTTGATGAAGTGGTAGTTGGCCTGTATGGAGGAGAATTGGCTTTTGACCTCTTTGGCCTACTTTATGTCCCATTACGCTCATGTGCTTCACAGGTATAGAGGTTGTGCTTACGATGGCAAATAGGATGCTGTTTAAAGTGACAGGGAATTGAATTACACCGCACAGTAATAGACGCATTAAATAGTGTCATTTGCCTAAAGTGGCTTCGGGCCATATTATGTTGTGTGTGATGTGTATTGAGTCAGTGGTTTTAGAGGACACATCTTAATCAGTTTGACTTTGAATGACCATTTTGCTACTTTCTATTGTCAGTAGTGTAACAATACAACAAAAAGTCCCAAAAAAGAAACATTTTTGAGCCACATGCAAAATTCCTAATTGTGCAGATTTCTTTTGAAATGACTTTATTTAACAGTGAAATTGTACAGAGTAACTGCAGGAAATGTAATCACACATTAAAAAGTCACATCTGAACAGCAAAGGACCAGCAAGAACCACCATAAACCAGCAAACCAGCATCAAAACATACCTTACCAGCAAATACAGTGTTGTGAAAAAGTGTTTGCTCCCTTACAGATGACTTTTTTCACATTTTAATGTTTCAGATCATTAAAACAAGCCAACCCAGGCTCATTCTTATTATGTAATATACATTTCTGGAGAGGGGCAAATGCGTCCCAGGACCTGTGTAGCCACAGTGTATGCTTTTTGAAATTTACTAAATCTGCTCTTCCCGCATAAATCCACCAGAGGCCGCTGTCTGACTAACTGAATGACCGACCGACCAATAACCCAACCCACCCCTTCCCTAAACTCAACCAACAGTGTTTTCAAAAGCCCCGATTGACCAGCGCCCACCCACTTCCCTAAACCCAACCGACAGTGTTTTGAAAAGCAATCCAGAAAAAGGCCTCACAGCAGGATGATTTTTACCACATTTTCAGATTTTACCACATTCTCACCCTGTTATTTACTTGTTTTTCATCTTACCTGCTTTCTGGAACCGTTCTTAACTGGACTTAAACCCCATCATCACCGTCAACTCCTCCGACATACGTGATGAGCCACGACATAAACTGGTAAAAGCTGCCCACATGGAGGTAAGCGGTCAGCTGGTAAGCGCAAAAAAGAATGGCATCCTACCGCCCATAGCATTCATTTTTAAAGTCAAATACATACTTCTGGCAACATAATTCACAATCTACAGAAATTTATACAGGGCTACGTTTTCATGATGTGCCTATGTTGAAATAAAATGTCAGTCAAAGATAACACAAGTAAACACATCATGCAGTTTTTAAATGAAGGTTTTTTTTTTATTGTTAAGGTAAAACCAAGTACAAAACTACAAGGCCCTGGGGAAAAAAAAGAAGTTTGCCTACCTCCTCTTACCCTATGTTAAAGCATAACGTAACCCTGGTTTATCACACCAGCTCACTTTCCAGTTCACCAGTTCAATATCTCTAGCTACACCCAGACCGGTTTGCTTCTGTTTGCTACTTCACCATAAGGAAGAGACTGAGTGGAAAATGGAAAATGGTTTGCATGACCGAAGACGAAACCTGCTCAGCAAAAAGTGCATAAAAACTCATCTCAGTTTTGCCAGAAAACATCTTCATGATCCCCAGGGCTTTTGGGGAAATACTCTGTGGACTGAGACAAAAGTTGGAAACTTTTTTGAAAATATGTCTCATTCAACATAGGCTCATTCTGAAAATGTAGCCTTATATACATTTCTGGAGATCGCAAAATATGTAGCCAGAGCTACGTATGGCTGCATTTTGTCTTTTGACGGTAAGACACCGTTCCTTTTCGCGCTTACCAGCTGACCGCTTCTTTCCGTGTTACTAGTTTGTCCAGTAGTTCGCCATGTACTGTGGCTGACTTGAGAGGAGTTCACCATGACAACAGGGTTTGAGTCTGGCAAACAAAGGTTCAAGAAAGCAGGAAAGACAAAAACTGAAGGCAAAAATAAAATAAACAAGTAAATAACAGGGTAAGAATGTGGTAAAAATCAGGCGAGGGCTTTTCTTTTTTGGGTTTTTGTAACACAGCTCTAAGTGAAGTGAAATGTCCAGCTAAGGCTTAAATCTGAAAGTGCACAGTGTTTAAAACTATTGATTCATCAATAAAAGAGTCGACTCATAGTTCCTTAAACAAGTCGCCGTGCTTACGAGTCTTTTGCCATTTCGGCATGACGTGAACACGAAACATAAGCCCCGCCCATCTGTGCACGCGCAGCCCCGGGAGATTCGAAACCCCCAACCCCTCCCACAAACAACAGTGGTGAGCTGTTGCCAGATTGGGCGGTTTTAAGTTTGATTGTGCAGGTAAAAACCTTTTGGAATGGGTTTGGACTTGAGTCAGAAAGCTACATCTGGCAACACAGAGAAGAGCACTGTGCTCAGCCGGATATTGGAAGTGTGCAGATAACCCAGAGATGAGATTTTGAAGAGTCAGTAGTTGAGGTTTATTTCTGCAGAAATACCTCAGCATTAAACCCAGCCATGTGCTGTGTTCCCTCTGAGGAGTGCTTACAATTGAGGATTCGGAGCACCGGGACATTTCCTGACCTGCTATCCAACAAGTGTGAGTAAGTGCGAATAAAACGGTGCCTAATTGTTTTCTCTAGCTTGTAAATGATGCATTTAACTGTGTTTTGTAACTTGTAACCGCTTGTAGTGTATCTGGTTAACTTGTATTCTCATATCGCGTCTGAAAGCACGTTGTAAACGTGACGCATGGCGCTTTGTTTACGGATTAAAATGCATTTGAGCGTGTTCCTCTGCTGTTTGTCGTTGCGATGGCCACGATCAGCTCTGCTACACACGTGCGTCTGTGCTGTTTATAATGGTTCAGCTTTTGCCGCTGTGTGCATTAATACTGAATGTGTGTCTCTGTTTTTACTTATGGTTAAGAATAGAGCTGGGAATATGCTAGGAGGTCGGGAGTTAGTTTCGGGGGTGAGGTGTCTGAAATACAGGCGACTCCCGATAAAAACGAGTGTTAGCAGATTAGCTCACGCACACACTATGACTACTTCAATACTAATAAGCCATGGTGGGCATTATCTCACGCTGAGCGGTGTCGACCAATCGCAACAGACTGGGTCATCGGTCCAATCAGCGCAGTTTAGCATCGCGCTAAGGAGGGGTTTTGGAACGTATGAATCGCTGAACGATTCATATAGGAGTCGCTGGGATAATGGGGTAAAAATAAATGCAGATTATAAGACAATGAAAGTGTTTTTTGACCATGCATGCAGATCAGCCTGCTGTTGGAGAACCCCAAATCCAATATATGACCCTTTTTACTGTATAATATGGGCTCTTTAAGACAATCTGTTGGGTTTAGGGAAGTGGGTGTTTGGGTCAACCGGTGCTTTTGAAAACACCATCGGTTGGGTTTAGGGAAGGAGGATGGTGGGTCAATTGATCCAAGTAGGTATCGCTGCAGCCCGGAGACCTCCAAGTGGGAGGAATTACACCGCAAGTAGGTTGGGTGACCTCCAAGTGGGAGGGGCTTAAACCGCAAGTAGGTTGGGTTTAGGTGGTGTAGGTGGAGCAGATATTCATAAAACACATCAGGTTACTGTGAGGTTGTGTTTAGGGTTGGGTTTAGGTGAAGACGTTAATAAAACACAACAGGTTACTGTGAGGTTGTGTTTAGGGATGGGTTTAGGTCTAGACATTAATAAAACACAATATTGGACTCCGTGTCATGCACAACACATTAAATAAATAAAAATTCCAGGTCCACCCACTTGGAGCTCAAGTCCCACCCACTTGGAGCTGGCTCCGACCTCCGTTTATACCCTTCTCAGTTGATCAGTTAGTCAGACAGTCATCAGTCAGTTAGTCAGTAACTCAGTCAGTCAGTCAGTCAGTCAACAGCGGCCTCTGGTGGATTTACACAAGAACAGCAGGTGTAAATAGCACTCACAAAAGAAATTAAAGATCTCAAAAAGCATACTCAGAGACCTCTGGTGGTTTTGCTAAAACAATAACTGGGATGTGTTTGGTGCCAGAAATGTATATAGGTAGGTTTTTAGAATGAGCCTGGGTTGGTTCCATTATGTGTGCCAATAAAGTAACCACGTTTCAGAAAAAGAACACCAATGAATGGAAACATGAATCGTCCTGTGTCCTAAAATATCCTGTCCGGCCATCTGTTAGTGACCTCAAGCTAAAGCAAACTTGGGTTCTGCAGTCCACTGCTGAATGGCTGAAGAAAAACAAAATGAAGACTTTGAAGTGGCCTAATCAAAGCCCTGAACTGAATCCAATAGAGATGCCGTGGAGTGACTTTAAAAAGGCGGATCGTGCTCAAAAAAAGTCAATGAGGTGAATTACAACAATTCTGCAAAAATGAGTGGACCAAAAATTCCACCACAACAATATAACAGACTCATTTCAAGTTATCGAAATGCTTCATTGCAGTTGTTGATGCTAATAGTGGCCCAACCAGTTAATGTAGGTGCAAACAATTTTCACAAAGTGTTAGGGAAGGAGAAAAAAAAACATATTTTAAACACACAGTAACACATTTTGCTCATTCATTCTATATACTTTATGGGTAGGCAGTATAAATGCTTGTTTGTAGAGTAAAGAAGGTCAAAAACATAGGTCATTGATGTAAATCTAGTCAATTGAAGCAATCAAAACCAACCCAGATTTAATATGTAAGTGCTATGACAAGTCCCAGTGCCTCACATTTGTTTGTCACACCTTTTCCCTTTTTTTCAGCATAACTTACTGTAGCTTACAGTCTTACTAGCTTCAGGTTGACTGACTGCCCTCTTGACCCTGACACACAGTGATAACAGCTACTGTGCCCTTGTCCTATATAGAGTCTTCCAGCAGTTTCCTGAACTGCAGACATTAGAGGATGAAAAATGCCACTCAGTGTGGCCTTGAATCAGCCCTGACCTCTCTCTGGACTCTCTTCACATCCACTTTACCTCAAAGTCATTGCCTGAATGTCTATAGTGTGTGGCATACTCTACCTTTGAAATCTATTCATGACAAATGAGATGGCATTGCAAATATACTGCTGGTTTAAAAATGAATAACATTAGCCAGACACTTAGCAGTGTCAATTTCCCCGGTCAAACAGTTTCTTTATTCTGCCGAACCCAAAAAAGTCATTGTGAAGAAAGCTGGAAACCTGTAACCATTGACTCTCAAAGTATTTTTTTTTGTTTGTTTGTTTGTTTTTGTACTATGGATGTAAATGGTTACAGGTTCTCAGCTTTCTCTAAAATGTCTTCTTTTGTGTTTAACAGGTGTGAAACTTTGAGAGAGAGTAAAAAGTAAGTAAATTTAAATTTTTGCGGTGAACTATCCCTTTAAATACAGGATTTTCCCATGATTATATATCAGATTATAAAATTAGATTAAATCTTTTGTTTTTTTGATCGCTCATATCTGGTATTAAGCCTTTGGATTTATGTATTTTGCAGTGTTTTATGGTGAAATGTTTAAACATGAATCTTTTTGCTTCTTTCTTTATAATACTTCACATGTTAGGATATGACTGATATTGCTGCACATTTCTGCACCCAGAAATATTGCCTGTGTCCTGGCATCAAAATGACGGAAAAGTTAAAGCCTGCAATCCTTGGGAAGAAACTACACATACATAATCTTTTGTTATAAAATTTTTTTCAGAAGCCAACAAGAACACGAGTATTTCTAAGAACACTTTTCATATATACTTCTCTATACTAATATACTTATTAATAAGCTTTGGCTTTAATACATTCCAATTAAAACTAGTCCAAATTAATTGTTATTGTTGAGTTCACACAGATATGAAGATGTTTCGATGAATTTGATAAAATGTATTTGTGTTTGAATAATTCAATTCATTTCCCGGGGATGGGTTGTGGCTGGAAGGGCATCCGCTGCGTAAAAACAAGTGCTGGATGAGTTGGCGGTTCGATCCGCTGTGGCGACCCCGGATTATTAAAGGGACTAAGCCGAAAAGAAAATGAATGAATGAATGAATAATTCAATTCAATTCATGTTTATTTACATAGCGCTTTTACAATGTAGATTGTGTCAAAGCAGCTTAACATAGAAGTTCTTGTAACTAAAATTGAAACTGTGCCAGTCCAGTTTTCAGAGATGAATAAGTTTTAAGACTTTTAAGAGTGGATTATACTATTCGAAATAGAATTAATCAAATCATAAAATAAAAAAAATACATTTATATTTAAAAAGGAAAGTTTTCTTGTGGGAATGAGAATTTTACAGTGTCTGCTATAATGTTAAACGGCCACAAAACCCCCTTGTCTTGGCAGATTTTTTTTCACACCTCTAGTTTGGAAAAAGTCAGAAAAGTGGATGTGTCCAACTCTGTTTAGGTGGGAGTGTCAGGGGAAGGAAAGAGGGAAGGTTTTTCATAAAAATGTGAGTTTCTTTTGGGGACGTGCTGATTTTCAAATCGGTAAAACATATAAAGACACAGTGACTGTTTTTACATTGACATCAGTAATCTAATTTTTTGCCTAATTCTTAATTTGTTGACTTTAACTGCAGTTTGGCAATTTCACTTTCATTCAGGAACATTTCCTGTATGCCCCCACTGACAAACGAGATATTGAATGCGAAGAACTACTGGAGGAGTGCGGGATACCATACGACAAACATAAAAAAAAAAATCAGCATTTCTTAATAACTAAGATGCACTCAGTAGGTAGCATCAGAAAGCCGTGTGTATAGCCTGTATTGTCACAAAATGCGGTAGAAGTTCTACATGATGGTAATGATTAAGGTGTTTGGTAATGATTAACAGTTTGATTAAAGTGTTTACATTTTTACACTCAGAGACCAGCATTTACAGCGGATCCTTCAGTCTATAATATTGTAGTGATATTAGCCTAATGTAAACTTAGTAACAGTTCTAATCATTTTCACAAAGGTTTGTCTTCAAACACTGAAAGAGTACGGCTGACAATACGAACTAACTTGGGCAGCTGAATCAACAAACAAAGACCACTGATCGATTACCAAATCTGTAGAGACACGACAATCAACACCAACTGGGGCCGTATTTTTTAAAAGGAGATGAACGGCAAATCCGGATTTCACCATTTCTAGATGCGAAAGCTCTCGGGTAAAAAAATGTTCCTTACAAATGCATTTCTGTCACGTGCACTGTAGTCCACACATGAGTCAAGCTGCGCTCTCATAGCGGGAAATGAAAACAAATCCTTCATTGCAGCACATAAACACAACTCTGACGACCTGTGTCTCCAAACAATTCTTGTTCTTCCACTTGTTTTGGCAACACAACGTGGCGTCTCTTTGCCGTCTGAACACTGTAACAGCTAAAAACAGTCTTCGAAGCTATTATGCATAATAATGAAGTAAATCCTCTTTCACAATAGAGCGCGCTGATTGGTTTGAACCAATTCTTTCTCGTGAATTAAAGCTGCACACTCAGAGACATCACAGTGTACTGACCGGTACAGACGTCCACTCTTCACGCTGGAATACAAGCAAATATCTAATCACTGTGACGCAGCTTCGAAAATTTGTTTCAAACTGGAAGAACGACTGCTCGAAATAACGCAAAAACAACCAATTTTCACTTTTAAGTGAAATATAAGTGTCCTAACAGTGTTTATAGCAGCGTGGGACACATATATGACTGTCAACAGCTCAAAAAATGTGTTTTGGTGTTTTGTGACCCTTTAAAGAGCAGTTGGACAGGTGTACCTAATATAGTGGCCGATGAGTGTAGATAAACTATTAAACAATGTAGTACACTTTAGTTTCTGCTACTGTGAACTGTGGTGTACTACTATGGTGTTGTAGAAAAACACAGTATTCGGTACTTTGTTTATATTTCTGCAGTTTGTTGTGTTACCATAGCAACTACAGAATTATAGCAGATTAATTCAAGTATACTGTACATTACTATAGTATGGTTCAAAAACACCATAGCATTTATTATAAATTACAACAGTATTTTTTTATATGGGTAGTCAGGCAATGTTCAAATACATATGACTCAAATGCAGTGTAAATGGATGTTAGTTTTATTTTTAGCCTGTGCTTCAGCTTAATTAACTAAACATCCTGCGGCTGCTAAAGGAAGGGGCTTGATTTTTTTTCTTCTTTCTTTGTTTGCCGTCTACACACGGAAATACCTACTGGGCAGAAACAAAGATGATTTTTTTTATTTTGACAGATTTCGAAATATTTCACGCATAGCTCTGTGCATTAAAAATTAATTGAGAGAAGGCTTGATGTTTGACTAGTCCTCTGTCCTGAAGAGCTGCATGGGGTAGAGCTTGTCAAACTGCGTTGTCCTTTAGGAAAACATGTGACCCAATAGATCCCTGAGCAGAGCTGAAGGATCTGTCTTCAGAAGGGTACACAAATTATGCTGGATTTCCAGGAATATCCCACAATCAGCACAAGGTCAGATTAATTAATTTAAAAAACAACCAAATAAGTTGCTTGTGCAAGCAGTGTGATGTGACCTAAAACTGACTTTTAATGAGGTTTAAATAGATAGTTTAAAGCCCCCAATAAAAAAAAAGAAAAATTATGCCTCATTATTTACACTACAGCATGGTTTAAAATATTTTTGAATTTCTTTCTTTTGTTGAAGAGAAAAAAAAGATATTAAAAGATAAATATATTATAAATTTATATAAAGATAATATTAATAATCAAAACAATAATTAATTCCTTTCCGTTTGGCTTAGTATGTATTTCAGAGATCTCCACAGCGGAAATGAACCACCAATTATTCCAGCATATGTTTAAGCAGCGCATGCCCTTCCATTTGCAAAGCAAAATAAAATATCACTTACATTCTTTACAGTTCCCTGCTGTAATATGCACTAAATTGTGGGCTCATTTTGAAACGTTTACAGTAGCTTACTGCATATTAGGAAACAAGGAGTTCCGGCACCCCAGCTGCTGGAAATAAACTGTAAAATTACAGATTTTTTTTACAGAGCAGTATTGTGGATAATAAATCTTAATAAATTACATAGACAATTGCCTTCAGATGACCCCAAAGATAAAAGCCTAAGGGGGTCAGATCAGGAGACCTTGGGGGCCATTCAACTGGCCCCTCGATGACCAATCCACTTTTCAGGAAACTGTGTTCATTTTCAGGAAATCATTCCCCTTTTATTAAGGTGTATTCATAAATGGCCCACCCTTTATAATCAAGGTACAAAAAGGAGACAGTTAATAAAAATTTGTCACTTGTTTGGAATTTATTAAATTTAATAGTAAATGCTAAAAATTGCATCATCATAAAACTACAAATGACTGAATTAATTCATCAAAATGTAGGTTCATTAAAACACAGTGTGCACATTTAATCGTAATAGTCCCTTAGCCACAGTTTTAATTTCAAATTCACAAAACTGATATTTCCGTTGACGGATTTGAGATTTCTCAAACAGATGGTATTTATTCTTCTAAATAAAGATATTGTAATTAAATACTTTTTCTCCATTTCAAAAATATAATATAAATTAAATATAATATATTGAAAATATTAAATACTTAACATAATATTTTTAAAATATTTAATAATTATTTAATAATTACTTTAAAATAATATACATTTTAATAATTATTATTTGTTTTCAATAACAAATAAAATAAAATGTATTTATTTATTTATCTATTCATTTACTTACGTACTTACTTATACTTACTTACTTACTTACTTACTTATTTATGTACTTACTAACTTACTAACTTACTTACTTACTTACTTACTTACAAATGGGTTTTTCATCTTCGCCAGCCCACCTTCCAAATCTCTTACTAATGCACCAAACTAATCAAGCCAGCCGTCTTCTAGTTTGCACCTGTCTTCTGTCGCGTCACGGAAAACTTCGTCCACGCATCTTAGATAATTAATCTAAGAATTCAGCCCTGCCCCGCAGAAAAACGAATGAATCTACTTTGATAACGACGGCACCAGCTGTAAACTATATGACCAGGCATGAACAGGATGACAACGCAGCTCTCTATCTTCATTCATGGACCTGTGAACCCTTGACTGACATTTGAAACCCTTGAAGGGTGGAAGCATCAATAGGTGTGGCACACTGTGTGACACTGCTCAGAAGAATTAACAACCATTTGCTAAACCCGCTAACCTTTTCACAAATGGTGAAAAAAAGGTGGCACAGGACAACACGCATCAAAACACTTCAGGATTCATAAATAGCAAACAAACGATTTATTTATTTATTTATTTATTTATTTATTTATTTATTTATTTATTTATATTTGTGAAATATGCTGTTTATTTATTTATATATTTTGTTTGCTTGTTTATTTTTATTTTTTAAATTTGTCTTTTTGTTTATTTTCGTTGTATTTATTTATTTGTTTTATTTCTTTTGTCTGCTTTATTTATTTATTATGTCTGCTTTGTTTATTTTGTCTGCTTTGTTTATTTATTTATATTTTAAATCTGCTTTGTTTATTTATATTTTTATTTATTCATTCATTTATTTATCTAGGAAACCTGCTATGTTTGCTTGTTTGTTTGTTTATTATTTGTTTATTTGTTAAATCAGTTGTGTTTATTTATTTATTTATTTATTCATGAAATCTGCTATGTTTGTTTGTTTGTTTGTTTGCTTGTTTACTAAGTCTTCTGTGTTTATTTATTTATTCCGTTTATTTATTAATTTATTATAAAAATCTGATGTTTTTGTTCGTTTGTTTGTTTCATTAATTTTGGAAACATGCTATGTTGGTTTATTTATTCGTTTATTTTGAAAATCCGATGTTTTTGTTTGCTGTTTGTTTGTTTATTTATTTCAGAAACATGCAATGTTTGTTTATTTGTTTGCTTTTATAATTTATTTATTTGTGAAATATGTTGTGTTTATTTATTCATTCATTTATTTAAATAGCAATTGCGCAACAATTCCAGCATAACGTTTAGTTATTAATAGCCATCACTGTAAAAAAAAACGTAAATGATAAATAAGTCATACAACACGTTTTAGTTTAGCGTCCTGAAGTAGGTTATTCACGTTTAGTTAAATGTTTTATGATATACAAGATTCAGCTTGATGTTTTAAGTCAATTTAATGGGTAACACATTACAAAAAGGTGGTATTAGTCAGTGTATTAACTAACAAAAACAAACAACACATTTATTACAGTATATATTCATCTTTATTAATGTTAGTTCATAAACACATCCATTCGTTGTTCGTTTATATTAAGTCACAGTGCATTAACTAATGATAACACGCATACATTTTAATAAGGTATTAGTAAATGTTCACCTAAGATTAATAAATGCCTTACAAGTATTCTTAATAATTATTTCATGTTATAAATACATAGAACCTCATAATAAAACGTGACCATTTGTGTGAGGTAAGTGTAAGTCATTTTAAGTTAAATATGTCACATGTTCATTTGATTCCAGCTAAAAAAGTTTTTACAAAGGAGCAAAAATAAATGTCAAGTATTCTTGCCACCGGATCAATTTTCAGTATATTTCAAATGTGTTTTTTAAGCTGTTATAATATTATTTTCTATTATTCTATTATATAATGATACATGTATATCAGGGATCACCAATCTCGGTCCTAGAGATCCGGTGTCCTGCAGGGTTTAGCTCCAACTTGTCTCAAAACACCTGTCTGGATGTTTCAAGTATACCTAGTGAGAGCTTGATTAGCTTGTTCAGGTGTGTTTGATTAGGGCTGGAGCTAAAATCTGCAGGACACCGGACCTCCAGGAACAAGTTTTGCGATCCCTGATGTATATTATATTATATATACACTATATAGGTATTTTAAATTGTAATTCAGTTAGAGTAAACTTTGTGTATTTACAGTACTGTACTTTTGTGTGCTGAGTAGCAGTACTTAAAGCAAATACATTTTAATTGAATTCATGATTGATTATAGTGATGTTAAAGTGCATTGTATTTGTATTACAAGTAAATTACAAATTAATTATGAGTATCTTAATGCTCCAATTCACTCAAAATCTTCAATAACAACTTATAGCTTGTGCAGATCCCTTTAAACATTACATAATCTTACATAAGAGACGATCAGATAAGACAAAGAAAGGAAGTGCTGAGAAAAGATTCTTTCACTTACAGATCCACAGATCCTTTTATGTGAGACATAAGAGAAAATTAAGTCACAGTTATGTCATGAGGGCGGCACGGCGGCTCAGTGGTTCGAGTCCTGGCATGGGTTTCCTCTAGGTGCTCTGGTTTTCCCCACAAAAGTACAAAGACATGTGCTATAGGTGAATTGAATAATCTAAATTGGCCATAATGTATTTGCATGAAAGAGTGTGTATAGATGTTTCCCAGTACTGGGTTGCAGCTGGATGGGTATTCGCTAAGCAAAACATATGTTGGTCGTTCATTCCGCTGTTGCGACCCCTGACAAAGCACTGATTTTACGCAGTGGATGCCCTTCCAGCTCCAACCCATCACTGGGAAACATCCATACATACTCATTCACACTCATACACTAGGGCCAATTTAGCTTACCTAGTTCGCCTATACCGCTTGTCTTTGGATTTTGGACCAACTCCACACAGAAATACCAACTGACCCAGCAGAGGCTTAAACCAGCGACCTTCTTGCTGTGAGGCGATCGTGCTACTCACTGCGCCAACGTGACACCAAATGCCCAAATCTACACTGCAAAAAAAGATACTGTATGCTGGATAGGTTGGCGATTCATTCCACTGTGGTGACCCCTAATGAATAAAGGGAATAAGCCAAAGAAAAATGAATGAATAAAAAATAAAATAACAAAGTTAGTTGTTATTAATATAATAGTAATATTATAAAGTCAAATTTACTTGTTTACTTGTTAGTTGTTATTAATATAATATTAGTCAAATTTACTTGTTTACTTGTTAATTTTTACTCATTGAAATTGTTACAAAGACTTGATTAAGTAAATCCTAAAGTCCGCATGAACCAGAAGCTGTGACCGTTTTGTTTTGGGGTTTTTTTTTGTATTGTAATGCAGCTCCTAGACAAACAATATGAAATTTAAAAACAGTGCATGTGGCTTGTTTTTTCTGCTGTAAGCTGATTGGATGTAGTAAAGTAGGCGTTTCATTTAAAGAGATCGAGAAAAGGGTTTCGGGAAAGTTATTACAACCTAACAGACACCTCCTCCTCACCATTTCTGCTTGTTGTCAGAGCGCTGTCAAAACTGACAGTTGGAAGGGCGTGGTTCAGTATATACGCCACACCCAATACTTTAGACAGATGTTAATTTGAGAATTTAAACTGAAAACATCAGGACGTGCCTTTTCAAATTTCTATTTCAGACTACAATGGCAAACTACTTTTTTTTCTTAATGACATGCACAGATGAAATGTTCACCACAAAAACTAGCAATGATAGCTAACATGATCAATATGGTTAGTTTTGATTTCATGTGTACTTTAAGAGTCATTTTGTGTCCCAGTTTAGATTCAATACTATCAAATACAATTTTTGTGCTAGAAATATAGCAATTATTTGAATTTACCTCATCGACTAATTTCACAAGGCCGCCGTTTTAAACAGCAAAATCGAGACTGCGGTGGGAAGAAACCCGGAAGTATCGCCTGAGTAACACAGCAATGTAATGTACCTGGCTGTAAAGCTTATCAGCGAAGAGAAAGTGACACAAATTTATTTATTCACTGCCTTTCGAGTGACTCGAAGGTCCGTTCTGAATGAATAATGAAAATAAAAAGGGATATTGGACCTCATTTTCAGCTAAGTTAAGTGAAAAGGCACTAGTTAGCTAAAGTTTTCTTCCCCAAAAACACATTTTAGATGGCATTTATCAAACTCAAGTTAATGAACTGCTTCTTTCACTATATTAGACTCTTTACGATCCATTTCCCGTTAACATTTAAGGCACTGTTGATGCCGTTCTTAAACACCGCTGACTTGCCGTTGTGTTCACATGCTCAACAGTAATGACTGTGATTGGCCGTAAAGGTTCACCGCACGTCACTGATGTTTACCGAGTGCAAACACATACGAGGGATCCTCTGATGAATCCACTGATCTTCACTGCTTTAAACACTCCAATGTTTGTCTATCTGTGTTTGCAATCTGTGAAGAGCGCTCACGACCAATCACAGTCATTGCTGTTTCAACACTATTGCAAATCACTCAGCGGCTCTTAAATGTGCGGGAAATGGACATTTTTAAAACTTCAGTACTGGGACAACACAACACAACAGACAACACGAGGGTGTGATACAGAGGACTGCATTGTTTAATAGTTCACCGGGTTACATAGGCTAAAGCAGGGAAGCTCCCACAGTGTTTACCTGGTGCCATGAACTGAAGTCTAGGAGGACACTTAAGCTTATTACTCTTAAAGAGATTGTGATGTTGTTTGGTGCCTAATATGCTTTTAATTGTTTAAATTAAACTAAACTGAATGATATTAAAGTGATGTTAACCCCATATCTGCATTTTGAAATTGTGGCAACAGCTTGAGGTTTATAGTACACAGCATGTTGCTGCAATGCTTACAGTGCTGATCCTGATACCTATATACTTCCGGGTGTCTTCCCACTGCAGCCTCACTTTCGTGTTATAAAATGCGGCCGCATAAAGTAAGCGTATAAAGGGCCACACTTAGGTGGCCAGGTTAAATTTATATACACTACATAAGGCTCACTAAACTACACAGAGGACATTTACTTAAACAAGATATTTAAATAAAATGACAAGCCTTTATGCATTTCACATTGGCATTTTGTGACCTGAAAATCAAATCAGAAACTGAGAAGGTAAAAGAAAGAAAAAAAAAACAATCAAATATATCCTGATGTGAGCATGTAAGTCCTTTAAGTGCTGTAGATTTATCCTCTTGATTGACTCTCGGGACAGTAAGCTTTTATCTATAATTGACCAAAGTGCATCGCTGTCTGTTTCCATTATTTTTGTCACTTGCTTTAACAGTGTGCTTTTCCAGTGCATGCAAAAACGTATTGGATCCGGTTGGCATCGCTGTTTGGCACTGTAGTGACAGTGTGAATATACGTCAGCCAATATATGGCTGAGTTTTTGTCCTGGTCATTGTCCAAGAAGGCAATTCAGTGGAACCAATTTATGGAAACAAATTAATTAACCTTTTGATGCCCCTTTTCTTCCCTAAAGTGCCATTCCTAAAAAAAAAAACTAGCTGTGATTGTTGCTTGTATATCATAGATCATTATAAGAGACCTATTAAAAGTAGACATGTTTCATAAACAAATCTCTTTTCACAGCCCTTTTTCAGCTTCATTTAGAAAGTGAAGTGGAGTAAAAACAAAGTAAAAGTAAAACACTGAAAGGGTCATTTGAATCAGTGGTTTCTTGACTTGAGACTTACTCTAAACAGATCATTTGAATCAGTGAGTTGTTTACCAAAGCCTCATTTGAATCACTAAGTTGTTTACTGGAGACTCAATCTAAACTCATCATTTGAATCAGTGAGTTGTTTACTGGAGAGTTATTCTGAATGGATCATTTGAAACTGTGAGTCGTTTACTAAAGCCTCATTTGAATCACTAAGTTGTTTGCTGGAGACTCACTCTGAACAAACCATTTGAATCAGTGAGTTGTTTACTGGAGACTCATTTGACTCAGTGAGTTTTTTTTACTGGAGACTCATTGTAAACAGATCATTTAAGTCAGTGATTTGTAAACTGGAACCTCATTTGAATCAGTAAGTTGTTTACTGGAGACTCACTCTTAACCGATTATTTGAATCAGTGAGTTATTTAATGGAGATGCAGTTGTACAAGTGAGTTGTTTACTGAGGACTTACTCTGCTCTGACCGTATGAACCATTGAATTTCGCACTGGGAACTCATTTGGAACTGATCATCTGAATCAGTCAATTGTTTACAGGAGACTCACTCTGAACTGATCATTTGAATCAGTGAGTTGTTTACTAGAGACTTACTCTGAACAGATCATTTGAATCAGTGGGTTGTTTACTGGAGACTCACTCTGAACTGATCATTTGAATCAGTAAGTTTTTTTTTTTTT
>CAIGQQ010029572.1:6946-18202 GCA_903798035.1 Danio albolineatus
CACGCACGCACGCACGCACGCACGCACGCACGCACGCACGCACGCACGCACGCACGCACGCACGCACGCACGCACACACACACACACACACACACACACACACACACACACACACATACATATATAAACTGTAAAATGTTGGGTATTAACAGCTTTTAATTTTGTGATATATAAATAAGACGCCGTTGACGACAATACAGCAGTGATAAAGGCAATACCTTCTTTATTATTTTTCAGGGCAGATTTTAGGACAGTTTATGGTCTTTGTGACTTCATCAGCAAAACATGTTGAAGTTCTAAATCAGCAAGATAGGAGCTACTTTAAGATGCACTGTGACTATAGGAACAGGTATACAGCATAATTCACTCATTCTCCGTTCAGCTGCAGAAGCTCAGAATCTGACCCACAACTAAAAATACCCCTCCACTGAAAATGAACAAAAGGAAAATAGAGGAACCCATTCGTTTCATCCCTCCTGGGCTATTTCCTTCCACCCATTAAACTGAGACCAGAGAAAAGAGAGACAAAATATAGTCAATGTTACCTCTTGGTGTCACTGACAGTGCGACAGAAAGAAGAAGAAAAAAAAGAAAAAACACAGGACTAAAACAGGACTGGAGAACAAATGCCTGAGATCTTCAAACAAAGCAATCGCTAAGAATGTCTCTAGTCTATCTAGATCAGAGAAGGTCATTAGATCATATAGTAGCACCTCTTATAAAATACTGCCCAAGGGTAAAGGACATGCATTAGTGTCAGAAACACTCAGCAGAGTGGATCATATCTAATGTGTCTACTGTTGATTATATAACCATGCCTGCTGGATGACTGTAGATAAGAATATGGGCGGCAGAATAATAAACTTCTGGATTCATTTGCTCTGAAACATCTGGGCCTGTGCCGGTACCTCTCCTAAAAGTTAGTAAAAGTTTTCTCTTAAAACCTATTACAGAAACTGCTGAGATAGCAGTCTTAAGTTAAGAGTGTACTCACACTAGGCAGGGTTGTCTTGAACTGTCCCCAGGTGTGATTGTCCCCCCATCGGCCTGCACTCACACTGAATTTTACCTTCCGAGCCTGGGCACGCTTATGTCATCAATGATGCAACTGTTCAGTTATGAAGAAAAGTGCTCTCACTTAGTACAATGGAGATTGCTTTAGTTTTATTGTTTTGTATTATTTTAAGTTGTTTGGTATGCGATGACACATAGTCAAATGTTTTGCTGAACAGCTCCAACACTTTAATGCTCAAAAATGTTTATGAAAGTGCTGCACGTATTATGAGGTTTGCTGAAGGTAGCAGCTGACTTGAAGGCTTTGCATCTTTAATAAACTATGACAGTTTGCGTTCATTTAAAAGTAAGAATGATTAATAAATCCAAATGAAACAGTCCCTTTAAAGTGATGTCTTCAGTTTGTACACTACAAGCGTACCGTGTTAAAGCTCAACTGAACCATGCTCTGGCACACTTCTTCCAACTGGGCCAGAGCCGGCTAACTGAATTGTGCCTAGGCGTAATTCACAGCCCTTACACTTGTCAAACTAACTGGGAAATGGGGGTTAAACGCACCCGGGCACGGTCAGATAGCCAAGTGTGAGTACACCCTAAGCTAAATTTGTTGATGAAGGATGATATCGAAGAGAGTCTGTCTCTACCAATATCTATTTTATTTCTAAATGTTGTTCAGGTTCAAGAAAATAAAAAGTCCAAACTTACAATATATTGTGTGTATTAATTAATTAGCTAATAATAATAATAATAATAATAATATGTACTAATGATATAAAAATATAACAATTGCAACAAAAGCTACATAACATAATTAAATCTTATGACAAGAGAAGCTTTACAAAAACAAAAAAGTTCTTTCCTTTAGACATCAAATAAAGTTTGTTTTTCTTAAAAGAAATAATTAGGCAAATATATTTTAAATGTTTTTAAATAAATATTTTTTAATTGTAGTGTAACTTGGAGGCTGTGGCGAAGTTAGGATCCATGTGCAAGGTTTATTTCAAGGATGAGGCAAAGACATAATCGATAAACAGGCAAATGGTTGGCAACAGAAAAGCAGTCCAAAACAAGCAAACAAAGCAGAGTCCAAAATCCAAAGAAGCAGTGGTCAAAAGGCAGGCAGAGATCATAACAAGGCAAATACAATGGTAAGGATATGCTTGGTAAGGCAGTGGAACTGGCAATACTTCGCCCGGAAGCATGGCCTGAGCTCTTCCTTAAATACTAAACAAACAGGAAGTGAGTGCAGAGGGAGCGGAGCTGAGACAGTGGTCGGGCGAGGGCTCCCTCTGCTGGCGTGGCGTTACATGTAGAAAGTAAAATCAAAACATATTTTAGCAAAATTGTATATTTTTAAAACATTAAAAATATATATATATTGAAACAAATACGATCTCGTAAAAGAAAATCAAACTGAATGCAAGAACAGCAGTTCTTGTTCAACTGGCGAATTAATACAAAAATATAACTAAAGGTAGATTTTCATCATCTCCAAAATCTCTGCATGGATAACATTAGAGTACAAATAAATTTAGCTTTCCATTTGTTGTCCAGAAGCAAATATGACAGACAGATAATATTTAGGATAATAATAATAAAATGTTATAACAATAATTGTCTTTCTAGAAGTAAATTTAAAATATTTTTGCATTAAATCTATGAGTCATAAATCTGTTAAATGTAAGAAGTAGTAAAAAGGACTTCTAAGTCACTAAGACCAAACTACAAATCACAAACTATCATAAAATGGCAGATGCTAAGAGTAACCTTATAAAAAGCAGTGGGTCTCGTTCACTAATGATTGTGTTTTTATGCACATTTGAACATTCTGCAAAATTCACAACACATCTAGGATCTTCTGAATGAGCCTCACATGCACAAGGTTATAAATTTGCATAAACAAGGGCTTTCCACAAAATGGCACTAGCCCAGAGAAAGACCATTATGGCACAGAAAGAGGACAGTCGAAGGTGGAAGCTATAAAAGATTTGCTATTTAAAAACGTTACATAAATCAATAAGGACTTAATAAGACAACCTAAAGGGACTAAACAGCCATTTGTCACCCTCAGTAAACATATCTGTGCATTTACAGACACGCTGTCTCTGCTGGCCCCCTGGCTCTGCCCAAAACAAAACCTGAAATTAAAAAAATAAAATCTGCAGCATGATCAATCAACGGGATGGCCACTTTCAAGAGATTTTAAACTACTAATCTACTAATCTACTACTACTAATCTCTCACTCATGCAGCCACTACCACCAGTAGCTTAAAGGGACTGTATTATCACTGGAAAAGTCATAAAAGGAAAATTGCTTATGTGGGCACATCTCAGACAATCACACAATGACCTTTGTTGTCCTACCCTGTTTACCATCATAGACGCATTAGTTAGCAGTAGTTAGTCAATACACATTTTTGGTTAAGGATGGCAAGCTTTCCTTCCAACAACAGCCATTAAAGCAATCAAATCTTCACCTGCAACTGATGTTGCCATTTTCATGGCCTAGTAATCTATTGGTATTGAACTCTAGGAGCTGTTTATATTTGGTCACTTCATACATTTTTTTTTTAAATCGGATACCTATCCAATCACGATATGGGATATGGGCAAAATGCATATAAATCCGATCACTCAGACCACTTTACGAGGTGGTTTCCATGCAGGTGAAACTGGAAGGTCTAAATGCACCTGGTTGTTGAAACCACATGTAAATTTTACAGCTCCCAAAATTCAGAAACAGATCTACATTCAAGAGTTCACACTTAGCTAATGATTAATAATAAGGTTTGCTTGGCATGCTGTCCCTGGAGAGAGCCCTGAGCTCATGAGATCCTCAAGCTTTGGGCTCCCTAAGGTTTGCAGGGCGAGAGGGGAGTTTGAGCTCAGGTAGATCTCGATGAACTCCCCCGACTTGCTAATAGAGTGACTAAGAAGACGTGTACACTTGGCTGTGGTATCAATTTTGTATGTTCAATTTACTTAGGTTGCTTGTTTTTGGAATGTGGGAGGAAACCGGAGGACCCGGGGAAAACCCAAACAAGCATGGGGAGAATGAGCAAACTCCTTACAGAAATGTTAACTGGTTTAGAAGGGACTTTAACCAGAGACATTCTTGCTATGGAAAGGAGGGGGAGTAGGGGTGGGTAGGGGGGATTCTTCAACACGAAGATACTGAGATAAGAACACTCTGGTTATTTATAGTGAGTTAGGAATCATCTGATTGGTGAATCAATACAGGACCAGCTGTCAGCAATCCTAAGCACACGATCCTCTCGAAATTAGTCCATAAATAAACTTGACAAAGAAACAGATCTACAAGTGCACATGCATAAGCAATGGAGGGCCACAGGTTTGGGATGCTTTGTTTCATTACATTTTTATTTATTTGTTTATTTATTTTTTGACCGTGAAATGAATAAATAAATTTGTTAAATTAATATCAGAAGGCAGCATTAACAACAGAGATGCAGCATGCACCTGTAGCCTATCTCTGTGAAAAGGTAGGAATACTAAAAGAAAAATATAATGCTGGGATTATTTACAAAGGCACACTGATTTTTTTTTGGGGAGAGTGTGTTACATACAAATGAATATAAACCAAATTGAACAAAATGATAATTCTAAATGATGTCTAGCCAGTGTCTGTATCACACAACAGTTGTTTATAATGAAATAATTAAATCAATAAAATGCAGTGTATCTGACACTTAGTTAAACTTGCATAAAGCACAGGATTTGAAAATCACAATCATATCTGTTTAGCAGAGATGCATTCATGTGGTAAATGGATTCAAATGTAAATGGATCTGTTTTCAGAAATCAGATAGCTATCCAATAAGAAAAAATAAATAAATAAAGTTACCAGCAAAATCTGCACACCTTCTCTAACTCTTCTGACCACATGAATGTTCAATGCTCCCTATGATATAAAATTTACAGTCACCGCTCTGCTTGACTTTGGGTCATTCAGGAATCTCATCTCAGGGAGTCTCTGTCAACTACTCCAGTTTCAAAAGATCTTGTGCAACAGGCACTTCAAAACCCAGTCCATCATCAGCAGAAAACCTGTGATCAAACTAACATCAAGATCAAAGTTGCCTCCCCTAAGCTCTGTGTGGGACTACTAAGTTTAGAGGAGATCCATCTTCTGGTTCTGGAGAATTTTACCCCTGACATTATTCTCAAGTAATCATGTTTAAGACCTTTAAATCGAGGAGCAACTGCCATCCATCATGTTTTTCAGAATTACATTCAAGTCGATATCAATCTTACAATGTCATTGAAATCTGCTTTGCATCCATCAAAAGGTCCTTTGTATCCCGATGAACACAAATCCATTAACATTCCTCTTTGTTACTCCTGGTTAAAATATGTCTTCTTCTTCAAGATAGCTTCTTGACTTCCAGCTCATTGGCCATGGGATTATGCTATCAATCTTCTTCCTGGTGAACCAATACCCAGAGGTAAAATCCATCCACTCACCATTCCATTAGCAAAAGGCTTTGGAGGAGAATATTCAAGAGGAAGGGTTATATCAGGCCATCTCAACTACTGCTCCCCTGAAGGTATGAACTGACATTAAAGCATGGACACTAAAATATAAATCAGTATAGTAATAATGTTCGGGTAATTATTCTTTTATTTAGCCAAGAAATCACACTGAGATATTACTATGTCTTCTTCCAGTGAGACCTGGGGTGCGTTTACGAAAACCATCGTTAGCCAGCTAAGGTCGCAAGTTGTGTCGTTACAAACATAGTTCGTTGATTTGGTGTTTCCCAAATCCGTCATTCCAACGAACATGCGCAAATTTCTATGCTTGCAACTACACCTCTAGAGCTGTAGTTAGAAACTCGCTGTGTTCTATTCCCAGTTATCACCCCTATGCCTTATTCGTTTAGAACATTCTAACATTTAAACTTAAAATGCTAAAAAAATACATTAGCGTAATCTCTTAGGTGTAACTTACATTCAAAGTATTTTAAAGTACAGTTTTAGCTATCTTCACATTTACTATTGCACTCCCTTCCCAGTGCACTTTGAAAACATTGATGTAATTTTGAACACAGCTGTGGCTTATGACGAAAGCTATAGGTGACTTATTATTTAAAAGTGGAATTTATGTTACGTCTCCAAAGCTTTTGACAACAAAAAACATAGCATACGTTAATGTTTTCATTTATAGTAGGTTATTTATTATGTCTCTGTACTGTATATGACATGGGCCTGTTGGTTGAACATTTCTGCAGTGGTTTGCATGTGTCAAATTGTAAAAGTAGGCTTTTCAAAAATAAAATAAATCAACAACAGGGCTTTCTCTAATTTTACTTTAATAATAATAATTAAAAATAAATGAATAAAAAAATAAAATAATAATAATAATAATAATAATAATAATAATTATTATTATTATTATTAAAGTAGGATTCGAATAAATAATAAATATTAAATTTCATTTCTTAATAAATAGCCTCATTATTTATTTATATGATTTATATATGATATTAGAATACGTGTTAGCTTTTTAAAGTGATTTTATGTTGATTCAGAATAGAATATGTAATGTTCTCAATAATATTTGTAAAGGAAACACAGGCCCTATATGTGCCATGTACATGTATTTCAATTTATATGGAAAACAAGTGCATGTTTTTACCAAAACCAATATTGGATTTTTTTTAAATGCGTGTGCATGTAAGTGAAGTGTATTTATAAACTAATTTCGAGAGGATCACGTGCAGATGATTGCTGGTCCTGCATTATTCAATTTATGATTCACCAATCAGATGAGTCCTAAGCCACTGTATATACCCTAAGTTCCATATCACAGCCATCTTCGTTTTCCACGTTCCACCCCTAATCCTCCTCCAGATTGGTGGCATGGTGGCCCAGTGGTTAGCACTGTTGCCTCACAGCAAGAACATCACTCTTCTAGTCCTTACCAAGCCAGCTGACGTTTCTGTGTGGAGTTTACACGTTCTCCCCGTGCTCACGTGGGTTTCCCCCGGGTTCGGTTTCCTCCCACTGTCCAAGAACATGCAACTTAAGTTAATTGACTAATCCAAAACAGCACCATACACTCTTAAAAAAAAAGGTTCCTTGAGGTTCTATATAGAACCCCGGGGTTCTATACTTGGCCAGTAGAACCTTTTACCCAAAAAATGGTTCTATTTAGAACCCTTTGAGTGCAAAGAACCTTTTTGATTAAAATGGTTCTATAATGTGGGATTTATAACATAATTATATAGTAAAGATTATAAATAATAATAAGCTATAACACAGAGAGACAAAGCTTTTTGAGTCAAAACCTAATAAAATGACTGCTATGGTCAAAAACCTAATCAATGTATGATGGGATTTCTGTTTCATGCAGGTTTGTACATTACCATATAACTAATATTTATATATGCTTAATATTTAACATTTTTGACGAATTATTTTGTGAAATTAATTAAATAACCAGTTTATTCAGACTGTACAGTGTGTTGTTATGGTTTAATAAATTATTTTAAACTAATAATCATGAAAAAGCCCTCTGGTGACGTCATTCATTGGTGGACTGCTGGTGAAGAGCCTGGAGAGTGACTGTTAGTTTTTGAAAAGGAGAACTCCGCTTTTGCAGCTCCATCATTCAGGTACGTTATTACTCTTTTAAAACTATAATAATGAAATATTTTGTATTACGGGGTAATGTTTCTCTTCCCTTGTGTTATATGGTGACAGACTGAATAAGGGGTAACGTTAATATGGATTAATACTGTGCTTGTAACTTTCTGATGGTCTCTGTCGACAGCCTTCGATTCAGAAATCTGTGTCAAGCTGACTTTGCTCTGCTTTTTGTTCGAAATAAGTTACAGTTTCGCTTTATTTGTTTGTCAGTATTAATTAAAATATCAATAACAATAAAACAGGTGCGTTATTCGATGGCGGGCATTGAGAGGCAGCGTGAAGCGCGTGCACGCTCTTTTAATGGTAACTTCTTATGAGCCGATTTCCGCTTTCGTGCAGTTTTTATCTCCGACCTTGAACAAACAAGTACTCCCAGCTTGTTCGTGTGTGAGTTTAGCCGAGTTTAACTCGGGCTAAACTCTGTAAAGTAGTGTACACGCCGGCTAGTCTGCATTAAAACCGCAAGGGAGCATGTCGCGCTCGTGCCCCGCCCGAGTCTATGCACGCGCTCGCCCGCCCGAGTCTATGCACGCGCTATTGTGATGATTGCTAAGTGTATTATTGAAACCTTTTAAAGCCAAAACATATTTTAATAATCCATAGATAATAGATCAGGTGTTATTTATGAAGGACATACAAACATGCAGGCTAAATGTATTGTGAAATGTTGAACCTTGTTAAAT
The DNA here is from genome assembly GCA_903798035.1 of Danio albolineatus. Classification (NCBI taxonomy): domain Eukaryota; kingdom Metazoa; phylum Chordata; class Actinopteri; order Cypriniformes; family Danionidae; genus Danio; species Danio albolineatus. Next base: position 15,317 of record CAIGQQ010029572.1, read on the forward strand.
ATAGGCTACATATATGTATATATTGTGCTAAATAAGTTTAAAATTCATATTTTAATGTATATCTTTCTTTTCTTCAAACAGCCTGGACACTGAACTGCATCGTAAATCTTGTGCTCGGTATGTATTATTGCTTTTAATTCTAAACAAACTGTATTAAGTATAATGAAATGAATATTATAAAAGACTTTAACGTTGTATTGTAACCTGGGCTGCAGGACACAAGTAGCTTTGAAGAGGAAGGATCCCAGCTTAAAGAAGGACATGCGTTACATCCATAATTGTGACACAATTATCATCAACAAGGACACCTGGTAAATATTGTATTTTATAACATGCATATGTCAGACTTGGTTGTTGTGTACTGAAATATATTTATCACAAAAATGTTCTATTACTTATTGCTGCTGTTTGTACAGTGAGAATATTAAGGTCATTGCTTATTAAAAAGTCCTGCAAAGAAAATATGTTTTAAAAGAAAGTGTAAATTTGCCTACAGGATACCTTGTTGGAATGTCTGCAAAACAAATTTAAAAATGAAAGGATTTCAGTGGTGAGCTCATCAATCATCTTGCAAAATGAAACAAATTAATGGGATGAAAAGGAAGTGAACTGTACTCTGAGGAACTTAACACAAGGCAAGTTCAGTTAAATACATTTTATGCCAAAGGTAGATTAATTCTGTGGTTTAAATTCATATTTACACACTCTAAAAGGCTGTCTTCCTACCTCAGATTGTGATGGACCTGGAATGCGACACCAGATACTCATAAGTCAAGAACCGAATGAACACCCTTTTCCAGAGTACAGATTATGGAGGGGTTTGCAGAACTAATGGAGCAGTTTCTTCTTCTTGGAGTGCCACAGCTTGTGAGTAAACACTGTTACATTGTGTGCCAAATAGTTTTGCGTCCATGATGACTTTAAGAAACTTGTATTGCTGAAAATATGTCATTTGGAAACTTACACATGAAGTAACCAAAATGTTTTTTGCATTTAGGATGCTGCTTAGAAAACTTGAAGAAGACAGAAACATCTTTAAAAGAAATGGCCCAAAAAGGGACGGAAAGAAGGAAGTGCTCCATGACAGTTTCATTGGACCAGCAGCGGAAACCGCAGAAGGTAACTACACCCTATATTACATACTATTTGCCCCAAACACACACACACACACACACACTTTAATTGTATTAATTATAACTGTAATTCTATTTGATGACTTATGTTAATTGGTTAAAAGTACTCAACATTAAAATATTGTTTTACAGAAATCCAAAGGTCCTACACCATCCAGGATTCAGCAGCTCTCCTGATTCCACCAAGGCTTGAAGTTTCAGCATTACAATGGACAACACTCACTCGCTATCCTTCAACTTCCTCATTTATCAGAGGCACCACAGTGGAGTGAATCACCAACTAATCTGCCCTTTCCAGCCACAACCCAGCACTTGGAAACACCCATATACTCTCTCATAGATCTATACACATTCACTCACTATGGCCAATTCACCTATACCGTACACATGCTTTTGGACTGTGGGGTCAACCGGAGCACCCAGAGGAAACCCACAAGAACACTGGGAGAACTTGCAAACTCCACACAGAAATGACAACTGGCCCAGTCGGGACTCGAACCAGTGACCTGCTTGCTGTGAGGACAAAACTATTTACCTTATAAGAGAGGCTGACAGACATGGACATGCTACAGGTTGTGAAATGGCTGTTTGCAGTGTTTTGTCTAATCATTCTGCAATGTTTTAGTAATGTTTTTTTATTAAATTATGTATAAAAATGGATGTTGTGATGACCAATACATGCAGGTACCATCCACTTTTTGAAATTGTAGTGTTATTTAATAGATGTTTTGATTGTTTGTGTATTGTTTCTATCTGCATTGTGATATATTTCTCTTCATTTTAGACATGTGTGAAAGTGAAGCACTGTATTTGTTCAAACAGTAAAAAAGCTTAGAAAAGTGAAATCATTTCAATTACATTGTAAAATGCCATTATACTGTTAAGGTAGATCTGCTGTCCAATGCAAAGTATGCAGAGGTGCGATTTTAAATATTTAAAAAAATATTTTGTATAATGAATTGAATAAATTTAAACAATTTGAATTGTCTGGATTGGTTTTATTTTTTATTCATTAATAAGTAACAATAATTCAATAATAAAAAAAGAACCCTTAAATGGTTCTAAATAGAACCATCTAACTTGAATTCAAAGAACCATTTGGGGTTCTATTTAATGAACCCTTAAAATGGTTCTATATAGAACCTTTTTGGGGTTCCATATATGAAGCGCTCCATAGAACCGTTTTTGGTTCTATATTGAACCGTTTGTTTTAAGAGTGTAGACATGCTCCTAGTAAGAAGTTATCTTTTTATAGCAATCACTATCTGTTCATTAGCTACCTGCAGGGGAGTTCTCGAGATCTACCTGAGCTCAAACTCTCCTCTCGCCTTGCAAACGGGAGGGAGCCCTGGGCTCGAGGATCTTATGAGCTCAAGGCTCTCTCCCGGGACAGCATGCCAAACAAGCTTTAATCAATCATCAGCTAAGTGTAAACTCTTGAAAACAATATAATTTGCACAAAGAAACTATGGGTTTTTTTGTCTAAAGACTTAGTTACTCCATCCCATTTAGAGCATCATTATGGGTGTTTACACTACAATAAACGTGGTTAAAACGATGGCTCTGCGACAGAGAATCTACAGGTTTTGGGAAACACTCGTCACTACATCGTTCTTTTCCCAAACGACGCATCATACTATGATCGTTCAGCCGCAAGTTACATCATTGTTTGGGAAACGCACCCCTGGTCAAGACGACAGCATGTAAGATTAGATTAGATTAGATTCAACTTTATTGTCATTACACATGTACA
>CAIGQQ010029578.1:83197-95485 GCA_903798035.1 Danio albolineatus
GGATGGATGGATGGATGGATGGATGGATGGATGGATGGATGGATGGACGGATGGACAGGTGGGTGGATCGATGGAGGGCTGCAGAAATGGAATGATAAATGAAATGAAGGATGGATGAAATGATGGCTGAAGCAAATGATGGAATGATGGATGGATAGTTGGATGATTGGGTGGATGGATGGATGGTTGGATGGAATGAGGGATGGTTAGAATGATTGATTGATGGATGGATGCATGGATCAATGGACAGGTGGGTGGATGATGGATGGATGATATGATGGCTGGATGGATGGATAGAATGATGGATGGAGGGATGGTTAGATAGAATGATTGATTAATGGATGCATGGATCAGTGGACAGGTGGATGGATGATGGATGGAGGAAATGATGGCTGGATGAATGGTTGGGTGAATGGATGGATTGGGAGAATGATGGATTGATGGATGGATGATAGTTGGGTATTTGGATGGTTGGGTGAATGGATAGATGAATGAAGGATGAAGAGATAGTTGGATAGAATGATGGATGGGCGGATGGATGGAGAGATGGAATGATGGATGGATGAAAGGATAAATGGATGGATGGAGAGATCGATGAACAGGGATGGTTAGAATGGTGGATGGATGAAATGTTGGCTGGAGGGAGGGATGGATGGTTGGATAGATAAATAGATGGATGATGGATGAAGGAAAGAACGGAAGGATGGATGTATTTTTTATATATTTGCACACACAAACTAATCATTATTCAAAATAAAATCTGATCACGTTTTTCCCTCTTTCTTTCTCCTCAGCTACTTTAAAAAGTTCCAGTACTGTGGTTATGCTCCTCACGTCCGCAGCTGCAAACCCAACACTGACGGCATCTCGTCTTTCGAGGACCTTCTGGCCAACATCGTGCTGCGTGTCTTCGTCTGGGTGGTTTCAGCAACAACATGCTTCGGCAACATCTTTGTGATCTGCATGCGCTCCTACATCCGCTCCGAGAACAAGCTCCACGCCATGTGCATCATCTCTTTATGCTGTAAGATGACATTTTGGATCTATGGCAATGGCATTTTAAAGTCCTCAAGTGTGTCTGAAATGCATTTCGGGGTCACCATACGCTGTGTTTAAGATTGCTCGTCATCTCCTTGTGGCAAAAAGCAATTTCACACGCAGTTAGCTTCATGCAACTTTATATGCGTTCCTTTTTGTGTGTGTTTTCTATCCCTCTTTCATTAATCTGAATGCAGTCTGACCTACATAGATTTATTTATTCATTTAATGAATTCATCTGGATTCATCATGGATTCATCTTAGTCTTCCATGCATTTAAAGTAGTGATGGTTGATCGTGAGCGAATCATTATTTTTAACCAGATCTTCCAAGTCAGTGGTTCTCAAACATTAGTACGTGTATCACTAGTGGTGCGTAGGCTTCTTTCTAGTGGTACGCGGAGGAATCGCTGAATCAATAAAGTAAAAAAATGATTACACTTTTAACCCTTTGGCACGTTCGATAACACCGATGTGATCAGTAAATTGATTTTAATAGGCTAAACCTTTTATTTTATTTTCGATTTTCTAGTGTTTGTTATATATTCTATTATTTGAAGCAAATTTCCTCCCCATATTTGTAAGGGTTGTTGGGGTTCATTCATTCATTCATTTTCTTTGCGGCTTAGTCCCTTTATTAATCCGGGGTCGCCACAGCGGAATGAACCGCCAACTTATCCAGCATTTGTTTTACGCAGCGGATGCCCTTCCAGCTGCAACCCATCTCTGGGAAACATCATACATCCATACATCACTCACAAACACACACTATGGACAATTTAGCTTACCCAATTCACCTATACCGCATGTCTTTGGACTGTGGGGGAAACCGGAGCACCAAGAGGAAACCCACGCAACCACGGGGAGAACATGCAAACTCCACACAGAAATGCCAACTGACCCAGCCGGGGCTCGAACCAGCGACCTTCTTGCTGTGAGGCGATCGTGCTACCCACTAGGCCACTGTGGCGCCGGGTTGTTGGGGTGTATCTCGCATTTTTACATCCCAATATTGACAGGTAGTTTAATCACTTGTTTTTCTGACACACAAAGCCTACTCTAACACGCAGTAAGCGGATCTAATTTCTAATTTAAATATGTAAATTCCTATGTTTAAAATACAAGTTAATGTTTAGATTTTAAAGACCTACAAATAAGTCAAATATACATGCAACATATATTTCAAAAAGAGATTATATATGATTATGATGACATATAGCCTATATTTATGAGGTCCAAGGAACTTGATGAATAGGCTACTTTATGATAATACTATTTAGTTTTCTTTTGACTTTTTAAGAACAGTACCATTTTTAATTAACTTTAAAAGCACATTTTAATTTTAACGTTGACGTTTTTTATTTTTTTACCTGTAAGCACAGTACAGTGTTAATGTTCGAACTATTTAGAATGTTATAAGTGGCTGACAGTAATAAATATTCATAACAATAAGAATTAATCTGCCACATTTTTGAACTGTGCAGTGCTGTAGCTGCTTAATTAGACCTACAACGCTACTGTTTTTCAATACTGGTTATTATGGTGGTACTTGGAGAGACATTTTTTTTCTGAGGTGGTACTTGGTGAAAAAAGTTTAAAAACCACTGTTCTAAGTGAACCGGTCAAACCAGTTCACCAAATCGTGCTGAATCATTTGAAATGGTTCACGTCTCCAGTACATACCTGTCAACATTGGGATGTGAAAATAAGGCATATGCCCACCATAATAAGGGATACCCCCTGTAAATAACAGAGGTGTTTACAAAAAACAAATTGTTGTGTTTAAAAAAAAAAAAAAAACATCACGATCGGCATCTTTTGATGTTGTTATTATTATTAATGATGTGTATATGTCTGATCAAACACGCACCCAAAACCGATACTTTCCGCTTCAATCGCGTGTACAGAATCCGTATGGGAAACAGTGTCTGTTTATGGCTGTGGAGCACGCCAGATGAGTCACGCACCGCTTTATGACTTGTTTTGAGGATTGCATAGAAGGAGCGACAGCACCTGTAATGAAATGGAAAGGGAATCCCGCCGCTTTAATATTTATTTCAAAGTGTTTCATGCCTGAATAAACCGAAAGCACAGAACTGACTCACATTTAAGAGCAGGGGCGGCTCCTGATGGTTCGGCGGTATGGGTTCCATATAGGATCTGTGGTCTGTAATGTCATGGGCAGCACAAACGTCTTGATACCTCAGGCTGTTGATGTTGCCATCCACTCTGCAGATCTTCGCACACCCCCTTACTAAATGTAACCCCAAACCATGATTTTTGCTTCTCCAAACTTGACTGATTTCTGTGAGATTCTTGGGTCCATGCTGGTTCCAGTAGGTCTCCTGCAGTATTTGTGATGATTGGGATGCAGTTCAACAGATCTTTTCCAAGTGATCAACTAGAAGTCAAGTTATTATTTGTTCCTGTTACAACTGTGATTAACGACTTTTGTCAGGTAGTGTACATTTTGTTACGGTGGTAGTGTGACGATGACAACGGAGGCGAGGATCCAATCGCAGATATTTATTAACGTCAGTATAGCAGTGGTCAACAGGGGCAAACAGTTGTATACAGGAAATCCAGAATCGTAGTCATGCAGGCAAAAAGATCACAAGGGCTGGCGGCAGGCAAGAATAACAAAAAGCAAGGGCTATGGTCAAAAAACACAGAAACAGGAACAAGGAAACGCGTTGTATGGTCACTAACAGATCGCAATACTCAGCAAACAGGATGAGTGTATGTGCTGTTTATGTAGTGTGTGTAATCAGTCCAGCAGCAGCCTCAGCTGTGAGAATCCAATCAGATGGTGATCTGGAGCAGGTGTTTGTGTGTGTTGCATGACTGGATCTGTAGTCCGTATATAAGCAGATTTGTAGTTCCTGGAATGTGTGTGTGAACCAGCGATCTCTGACAGAGGGAGAGATCACTGGTGATCGTGACACAGTTGAAGTCAAAATGATTAGCACTGCTATATAATTTGTGTTTCTCTTTCAAAGATTTTCTCAAGTGCTGTTTAACAGATTAATGTTATTAGCCCCTTTTAATTAGTATTTATTCATTTATTTTTATTTTATTTTTATTTTTTGATTGACTACAGAACAAACCACTGTTGTCCAATAACTTACCTAATTAACCAAACTAAGCTAACATAATAACCTAGTTAAGCCTTTAAACAGAGTTAACTTGTTAATAAAGGTTCAGCTGCGGAACCACGCCTCACTTTGTCTCCTTAACCAATCAACTTCTCCCTTAAACTTATTTAAGGAAGACCATCCCTCTAGCACTGTTCTTCTCATTCTCTTTGAACCCTCCCTCTATTTCCTCGCTTCTCATTCACCATTCACAATCCTATAACCCTCTTCACTCCTACATGTAGGTTGAATCGGGGGGTCCAATCGATCTGCCAAAATATCACAAGAGACAGTACCCCCACTCTGAGTCTCTGGGCATTGTAGGACTCCCGATCAACCCGCCTGTTCACCAGTCATCCTCTTACTCCCCTCCCCTTCGTCCCACTGTTCTCTTACTCTCCCTTTCATCCCTACAGTAAAGTCTAGCTCAAAGTGTGGCGTGGTCCATGCTGGTGAAATGCAACTTTAAGCTGAATACTAGTATCTTGATTAATAACTAGAAAAATATTATGTACTATCAACATGGCAAAAAAAAAAAAGTTATTAAGACTATTGTGTTTCAAAAATCGTGCTGAAAATTCTCTGCTCTTCGCTCTATTAAGCAACACTTGGGAAACATTTTTAAAGAATTGAAATTTCACAGGATGGCTAATAAGATTGACTTCAAGATTGACTGCATATAGGGTGGACAGAGATCCTAAATGCATTATATGATTTGCTTTGGAATGTAATACTGTATATCATAGAGACTTACGTAATCCATTTAGGCTGTCTGTCCACCAGAGCAGCTGAAAACACCCACAGTCTTCCAAAGCCGCTTAGCTGTGTGTTTCCTCTTTCTAGTTCTTCCAAGACAGAATATTTGCAGTGCTCTTAACTGATTTCACAAACAAGTTTTCTCTGTCTGAAAATTATAATCCTATTACTTTCAGTGCTTCCCACACATAGACTTTACTTGGGCGGGCCGTTCAGGTATATTAACGGCCGCCCAAATATATTTGATGACATTTTTTGTACCAATATTATCGTCCTTTTTTTAGTATCCGTCAAAGATAACCTAACATCCAAATTTGATTAACCAGTGGAGTGTGTGTGCAAGGGCTGTCAACAACACTTCCTCCGACAGTCTCACATGCTATGCAGAGACTCCCAGAGACGCACTAAAAAATGTGTCAGGTGGTGTTTCCCGAGACAAAGAGAAGAAGAACATTCTTGTTTATCTGAAAAACAATGCTAAAGTCAGATATTCTGCTTTGTAAAGGTATGTTAGGTGCCGGAACGTCTGTCTTTGTTTTGGTTCTTTTAACCCACCCAATGCCAATTATATTTCAGCACCCCAGGTTGCCTTGATGTAATTCATTCAGTCAGGAAGGCTCTCAAAGCGTGCGTCCAAGACTGAAATGCGACCTCCAGTGGACAGTAGCAGCCTCTGAAATGAGACGCAGATTCAGAGCTTCACATGAGATGGTTATTAATAAGTAAATAATATGAATATTTGAATATGAATTTGGCTGTTTGCTCCAGTCGAATCATGACAGAAATTTTAATTCAGTCATTCAGAAGCACAGAATAGTGCACTCACTGCACTCCAACGAAATGTTAAGGTTTTTAATCTAATTCAATTATTTAATTAATTTATTTGTTTATTTGTTTGTTGTGCCTTCTATTATTTTGATTATCAGCATGTTATAAAGAAAAATATATAATTATATATAATTTTAGCTATATATAAAACTAAAATTTAATAATTGTGTATTTTAATTGTGTGCCAGAGCACGTCTGAAGCTCATTTGAAAGTTTATTTTACATTCTATGGCAGAAACACCATTAAACCTTGATGCTCCTGTATGGGGGCGCGTCTGTTATAAAACACTCACAGGACATTCATTTGGACAACTATGCGGATATATTACGTAGTCCACACAAAAATGCACTAAGAGAGACTTTTACTTCTCTCATAGTTTGTGAATAAACAGACCTACATGTACTAGTTGCAGACGCAATCATGTTTTAAATAATCAATCAGACAACAGGAGAAAGTGCGTTACTTCGATCATTTTAATATAGCATGTAAATAATGAAATCCAAAAATTATCGTATAATATTCAGAGTTTATTTTAAGCTATCTCCCAGCCCACCCGCAGGATCACTGTGAGCTGTGGCCCACCGGTTGAGAATTCCTGATCTGATTTATATATATTACACAGTATACTTTAACATTATTAAATGTAGATGCTGGATCACTGATATGTGTTTGCTTGCTCTGAGTCACAGTTCAGAATTTCAATTTCAGTTTATTTTATTTTCCAGATCTGAGGTGAATCTGCTGCTGCTTTCAGTATATGGTAATAAATATTCTGTAAGATGGCATTCAAACTCACATTGTTAGCATTTAACACTGAATAAAGCACATGAGGTGTACCTGAGCTAATCAGTTCATCCTGTTGTTCAGCTGCAAGAAATAGAAGTCCTTTCTAAAATATAAATTGTATGTGTTTGTTAGAACAAAAAGTCTTTTTTATATGGAAAATATTCCTTCTGTCGTGTGCCATTGCTTTTATTTAGAACACGACTTAAATCGGCCTTTAGACTCGATAGTTAGGCACACTCCTGTTGAAGTCGTCAATCTGGCACCATTCCTGATTGTGTATTGAACCAGGCGTGCAATACCTAGTTCAACCACTGGGTGTCAAACTTACATACTGCACCTTTAAAGGGCACCTTTGGTGAAAAATCTACTTTTTAAGCTGTGTGGACAGACTTGTGTAAGTATAGTGCATAGACCGTCATATTGGGGTGATATAAACACACCCAGTCCTTTCTTTTCAATTTAACAACATAAAAACGGTGGACCAAGTGATTTTGAGGCCGACCGCAACTTTACGTAGGAGTGCGGTTTCCCCGCCCACTGAATTGATTGACAGCTGCGTATTAACATGTCTCTGTAATAACGTGTATAATCATATCAACAAGATAGGACGTGCGCAAAGCAACCGGGAATAAAAGATCTGTTCAGTTCGCTAGGATCATCAATCACCATCAAATATGATCAAGAGTGAGTTTCACAAGTTAAACACGTGTTTAAAACAGTGCATGTTTGTAATGAACTACAGCGATTCACTTAGGCTTTACTTCATCACCACAGCCGCGTGTCAGGACAATTATAAAAGAAGACGCTTCAATCCCGGTTTGTGGACGTTAAACCAGGTTTATTCAGTACATTAACATAACAGATATCCATACAGCAGTGGATATTAACCTGTATCCTGTCACATTTGCTTGCAAAAATAGTGCAAAGCTCAACGCGCGCGCTGTCTGTGTGTGTGTGTGTGTGTGTGTGTGTGTGCGTGTGAACTTTGTAACAACATTGTGTGTGACTCATCGTTGCAACTCCATAACAAACACATCAAACAATCATTGGTAAAGTTCTTACTGTAGTATTTCTCAAAAATGTTACGTGAGGTCTGCTTCCTTCACGTCTGTCTGTCTGTCTGTCTGTCTGTCTGTCTGTCTGTCTGTCTGTCTGTCTGTCTGTCTGACGCAGCCGAGGGCGGAGATTGAGGCACGCTGGAACGGTGGGCAGGGAGGACTAGCCTTAAAGGCACAGTACACAAAAACAGCAACAAGCTATTTAGAGCTATAATACACAAACTTCTGAAAGCTATAATCAATAATCTGATGGGTGTTTTGAGCTGAAACTTGACACATACATTCTGGGGACACAAAAGACTTATATTAAGTGTAGAAAAAGGGGTAAAATATGTGCCTTTTAAAGGGACAAAAGCAAACCTTAATAGTAAAAAAGTAAACCCTAAAGGTACTAATGTTCACCTGTTTTACTTTTGAAAAGCTACCGTCCCAGTGACAGATTTTACCTTTATTTCTAAGTGTGTACACATCCATAAAATTGACCACTGCTGTACAAAGCGAGCACTGCTTTTTATCAACACATTTTTCTTTATTTATATTCCACACATTATCACCTGCTCTCAAATGACACAGAAAACTGTGAAATGACAAGCAGGTCTTTGGTTTCTGCTGTTTGATGCGTGCTAAATAAGTCGATGTGAGAATCTCTGTTCATCTGTATTCTCCAGAAACGCTGCCATGGGCCCTCAAGCTTGTGTCGCCTCATTCAGAAAACATGGAAGTCAGTTGCTCACGGTGTCCACTTTGAAATGTAGATGTGACATTCAGATGCAGCAACATTTCCTTTTTTTTCACCTTTCATTTCTCTTTTTTTACATTCAACTGGGGAAATGTTTATGATTTCGATTTGGAAATAGGCTATAAAAAACAGCAGTGTGATTTAAAATAACTATTAGGAAACATTCATGGGACCCAAAGCATGATTTTCAACATCATAACTCCATGATCTTTCAGAAATCATTCTCTTATATTGATTTAGAAATATAAATAATCCCGAGTCCCAGCCCGGCCAGTTGGCATTTCTGTGTGGAGTTTGCATGTTCCTCGCAAACATGTTCCATGTTCGCGTGGGTTTCCTCCATGTGCTCTGGTTTCCGCCACAGTACATAGACATGCCCTATTGACCTTATTTGGCCCGCCCACTTTTAATACTTAGCTCTTCTGCATTTTGTCATCCAACTTCCAGTACGCTGACACAGTACATCAGATGACTGTTTCAGAAAGTCATTACATGGTGTAAAGTTAGCTGTCATTTTAGAAAAATGCCATATAATGCTAGTTCAGTAAATGTTTTGAGCTGGGAGTACGGTGTAACCTCCCTGCAACCATCAGATGGTCTCATATTGCCCCATCTATCGTTCCTGTTAATGTGGGCAGACGATATGAGCCAGAGGTAACTTACGGGGATATTTTAATCACTTTGTCCTGTCTCAAGGAGTAGATGGAGCGTTTATGAAGACTTATAAAAGTACAGAGGCCTACCAATATTTACACAGTGGGAAAGTTGGTGGTCTTCTATTACACAGTGAGGGGGATTTCGTCTTTTTAAAAGCAAATGTGCACCCCAGCCAGTCCAGCAGTCCATGCCACTCAGTGTGGGGGCTACTTAGTCAGCAGGGATCAGTGGAGGCTACAGGATGTTCGTGCATTCCTGGTTTAGGAAGGTCCTGTAGTCACGCAGCCTTTATATTATTGAAGCAAGTAAATATCTAAATAAATAGTAATATCTTGTAAGGTCTGTGTTAACATAAGTAAGCCATAAATGTAAACAGTATACTAACGTATTTGTGTGATAACACACAGCTGCTGACTCGGTTACCATCAGCAGACTGAGTATCTGGTCAAATCTCTTCATTTGTGAGGTGTTGACCTTATTCTTTAATGCAGAAGTCGCTCGTTTTTTGCGATTGTTTTACAACTTCCGATTCAGTTGCCTATGGGAGAAATGACTAGGAGTAATAAACGGCAAAAATGGTCAAACTACTCGCTCTACAAACAAGTGTTTGCATGACTACACAGACAAAGTTGAATAAAATAATAAGAAAACATCAGTTTGCAACATCAAGCAGCAGAACGAGCTGTTTTTAACGTCTAAAAATGAATGGAAGTGAATGAGAACGAAAGTCTCAAGACAAAAAGACTCAAATGGCTGCACCCGCTCATACGCGGGGAATAAGGTCAATTGGTGAATTGAATAGACTGAATTGGCCGTACTGCAGGGCTGTGCACAGACACTTTGAGGGGCAGTGGCCCAAACCAAAAAAGGGTCACTAAGTTGGTGTGTTCTCGCTAATACAAATTTTCCAGTTGTTATAAAAATTGAAAGGTCACACTTTATTTTGATGGTCCGTTTGTTGAATTTAAGTTACATTGCAACTAATTCTCATTATATTATAAGTAGACTGTTAGCTTAGGGTTAGGGTTAGGGTTAGTGTAAGTTGACATGTACTTGCAAGGTTTCTTATACAGCAGTCAGTTTAGTAAAGTTTATTTATAAACTAATTTCGAGAGGAGTACGCGCTTATGATTGATAGCAGCTGGTCCTCATTAACTAATGCATTATTCACCAATCAGACGATTCCTAAATCACTATAAATAACCAGAGTATCTTACCTTAGCCATCTTCGTCTTGAAGAATCCCCCCTTCCTCCCCTACTCCTCCCCTTTCCTTATCAGGGCAGCACGGAGGCCCAATGGTTAGCACCATTGCCTCACAGCAAGAATGTCACTGGTTCAGATCCTACCTGGCCAAGTCGGCATTTCTGTGTGGAGTTTGCATGTTCTCCCCGTGTTTGCGTGGGTTTTCCTCGGGCACTCTGGTTTACTCCCATAGACCAAAAACATGTAACATAAGTAAATTGACAAACTAAATCGACATCATAGATAAGCGTAGAATTGAGCATACACTCTCCAGAGCCATTCATAATCTACATTCGCCAAGGAGTTTGATCTCGAGATCTACCTGAACACGCACTCCCCTCTCGCCCTGCAACGAGGGGAGCCCCAGGCTTGAGGATCCCACGAGCTCAGGGCCCTCTCACAGCATGCCAAACACGCTTTATAATCAATCATCGGCAAGGGCGAACTCTTGAAATGTCTGTTGAATGACAGTATCAACAGATATTAAGCAGACAGTTTACTAATACTCAAAAGGACCATCGAAATAAAGTGTTACCAATTGAAAATTGTTCTTTTTAATAGAAAATTATTATTTATATTAGATCTGATTTTGATTAGACATTCTAATTCTAAGAACGGTGACATTTAGCACAAGTTGTCAGCACTTTTAAAAGACCACTGACTGCAATGTGGATTGTAATGAGACTTGTCTACCTTGTAATGCAACGATCGTCAAGAACTGTTGTCTCCACTTTCCAGAGAGCGGGCACACAGGTTGTGAGTGACGCTGCGGACTCCAGAGCGGGTGGTAAAATATGGAGTCAGTGGATGTTTAGCGAAGCGGTAACTGAACAGCCAGGGGCCAATGAGGGCAGAGGGGCAGTGGCTCTAGCCGCCGAGCCACCCTCCTGTTCACCCTACTGTTGCTGTAGTGTACAAGTGTGTGCATATGAAAGTGTATGGGTGTTTCCCAGTAGCCTACTGGGTTACGTTGGAAGGGCATCCGCTGCCTAAGACATGCTGGAATAGTTGTTGGTTCATTTCGCTGTGGCACCCCTGATAAATAAAGGGACTAAGCCGAAGCAAAATGAATGATTGAATAATGACATTACAAAGTCCTTGACATTCATGTTCATTAATTCATTTTCTTTTCGGCTTAGTCCCTTTATAAATTCGGGGTCGCCACAGCGGAATGAACCGCCAACTTATCCAGCACATGTTTTACGCAGCGGATGCCCTTCCAGTTGCAACCCATCTCTGGGAAACATCTAAACACACTCATTCACACACATACACTACAGACAATTTAGCTTACCCAAATCACCTTGGTCTTTGGACTGTGGGTGAAACCGGAGCATCCGGAGGAAACCTGCGCGAACATGCAAACTCAACACAGAAACGCAGACTGGACATTCACGTTTGAACGTAAAAGTCATTTTAATTTCAATTCCTATTGCTAAACTATAACGTTTATCATCTTCCAGACTCCAAAAATGAACGCTGATAAGATTTTTGTTTTGTTTTGCCCCATGATACCAAAATAATCCATCGTATGTAGTCTGATCCTTTTCTCTTTATAGCACATTTGCACTGTTTGTTTCTATTACAGCGAATGTGTCCCATTTTCTAGGTACGGTTTGATTCCCACTGTGCTGCTGGTGTGAACTGCATCTTTACAGCACTTTAAACATCAGTCCTGACAGCCTGTCTGCCTCAGATATGCCATTCTGAGAAATGCTTTCAATTTTAGTGCACATGAAGGGGGGAAAGGGTTAGATGTGGACATGGAATACTGGTAATAAAGGCTTCTTGATTTTTGGCCTGCTGTCAGTTTTCCTCAGGAGATTTTATTGTGCAATGTTTGCTGGATGCAGTGCTTTTGCTTCTTGCTTTTTTGTTGTTGTTGTTTTGTTTTGCATCTTTGTTTTGTTTCCAGCTTTGTTTTTTTGTTTTGCATTCTTGCTTTTCTTTGTTTTTGTATTGTTTTGCATTCTTGTTTTGTTTTGTTTTGTTTCCAGATTTGTTTTTTTGTTTTGCTTTTCTTTGTTTTTATTTTGTTTTGCATCTTT
>CAIGQQ010029578.1:95495-137294 GCA_903798035.1 Danio albolineatus
TTTGTTTTGTTTTGCATTCTTGTTTTGTTTTGTTTTGTTTCCAGATTAGTTTTTTCGTTTTGCTTTTCTTTGTTTTTATTTAGTTTTGCATCTTTGTTTTGTTTCCAGCTTTGTTTTTTGTTTTGCTTTTCTTTGTTTTTATTTTGTTTTGCATCTTTGTTTTGTTTCCAGCTTAGTTTTTTGTTTTGCTTTTCTTTGTTTTTATTTTGTTTTGCATGTTTCCAGCTTTTTTTTTTTGCTTCTTTTCTTTGTTTTGTTTTGCATTCTTGTTTTGTTTACAGCTTTTTTGTTTTGCAACTTGCTTTACTTTGTTTTTGTATAGTTTTATTTTGTTTTTTTGTTTTTTTCATTTCTATGCTTTTTTTATTTGTTTTTCATGCTTTTTCCATATTTTGTTTTGTTTTGCTTTTTATTAATTAAAAAATTGCTTCATTTTTATATTTCTTTAGTGTGGAAAAGTTTTAATAAAATAGATGTCCATAAATCTCAAATGTGGAAAATTTTCAGTCATTAAAAAAGTTTTATTGTAAAGTAATATAGAAAGATTAATTTAGAAACATAGGATATATTGCGTTATAGTGGACTATGCTAACAACTCTATGTGTATAGATTAAATATACTATAAGTAAATAGAAACTATATAGGCATATTCTGTTTTACATAATTAATATATAAAATAGGACTATATTGAGTGATTTAGGAGACCACATTTATATCTGGACTTGCTAGGCATGAGTTTGAGTAAAATTTTTATATATTTTAGTCTACAGGAGTCTGCTAACATTCTTTTCCATATTTTAAATAACAATTTGGTCACACTTTAATTTAATGTACATGCTATTAACAAACCAATAACAAACCATTAAGTTATTTCAATTCCAACTAGCGGAATTAATAGTTTTTAATAAGTTATTAATATTTGGGTTTGGGTAATATAAGAGCTTAAAAAATGTTTAGATCTTAATAATGGCTAGTAAGCCAGAAATTAATAGTGTAAATTGTTACTTGCACTAAATTGTTGGCAAAGATTTGGAGAGATAATAGGTCATTGTATCAGATGTTTTTGAAAATCAGTGTTATTCGAATATTGATTTCTTCTGAAGTTAAAATGTTGGTATTGTGTGTGAAAATATGTCTAAAAAGAATAGCTCCTTTTTTTGTTATTTTAATAATAATATATATATTTTAAATCCTCATTTCTTCTGTTCTTCTATCTTGGGGATTTTATAAATCTGTTATAATTGTGTGGACAACCAAGGTATAGTTCCAAA
The DNA here is from genome assembly GCA_903798035.1 of Danio albolineatus. Classification (NCBI taxonomy): domain Eukaryota; kingdom Metazoa; phylum Chordata; class Actinopteri; order Cypriniformes; family Danionidae; genus Danio; species Danio albolineatus. Next base: position 96,767 of record CAIGQQ010029578.1, read on the forward strand.
TGCAGCATTATTTAAGCAAAGGGATGGTCAAACAAGGGCAAACGGTACAACAGGGGTAATCTAATAGACTAATTTATAAAGAGAGTCTATGGTCAGGGCAGGCAGAAAACACTTCAAAAATCCCCAAACAGTCCAAAATAGAAAACAGGAACAGGGGGAAATTCAGGGTGATGCACACTAACAGTGGTACAAGACAGCAGTGGACGTGTTTGTGAATGGTCTCTATATAGTACATGTAATCAGTGGTGATGAACTACAGCTGTGTTTATGTAATCAGGAGATGTGCAGAAACTGGTGTATGACTGCAGGAGATGATGGGATTTATAGTCCGGTTCTGTGGCAGATGCGACGTGTAGAGTGCCCTTTAGTGTCTGGTGGGCACTCGGTGAGCGTGACAAAAGCGATGTCATTCTAAACTCCTCTGTATTTCTGTACTGCACAGGTGCAGATGGCCTGATGGGTGTTTACCTGTTCATGATCGGCGCGTATGACCTGAAGTTTCGTGGCGAGTACAACCGTCATGCTCAGGCCTGGATGGACAGCGAAGCATGTCAGGTGATCGGCTCTCTGGCCATGCTGTCCACAGAGGTGTCGGTGCTGCTGCTCACGTACCTCACGCTGGAGAAGTACATCTGCATCGTGTACCCGTTCCGCTACCTGACACCCGGCCGCCGCCGCACCGTCACCATCCTTGTGGTCATCTGGGTTCTGGGCTTCATCATCGCCTTCCTGCCTCTGCTCTTTAAAGGCGTTTTCAGAAACTTCTATGGAACCAACGGAGTGTGTTTTCCTTTGCACTCGGAGCAGCCAGAGACACTCGGAGCTCAGATTTACTCCATCGTCATCTTTCTAGGTATGTTCATTGTATTCTTTTAGGCCAGTGGTTCTCAATCTTAGTCCCCTCTGCCCTCCGCTATGCATATTTTCAACTCAGGCTCATTGGGGATGTGTGTCCAGGACTACATTTTTAAGAACTGACTAATATGTACCCTGGAATACATCTTCTTGCAGTGTTTGTTTTCACAAATCTACTAGAAGACGCTGTGTACATTTTTAATGATCGCAAATATGTTACTGGGGCATGTTTTCTCATTTACATATCATTTCTTAAAAATCTACTAGAGCTGTATATATACATCTTTCTCTTGTGCGTCTGCCTGATACATTATGCCTCGTCATGCATAAAATATCAGCTTGATATCGACTGATACACACACCCCCTTCCCTAAACCCAACCAACAGTGTTTTCGAAAGCAATCTAGAAAGTGAAAGCAAACTTGATAGTGTTTTCAAAAGCAAACTCGCAGCCACTTGCTTGTTTTTGGCTTTCGTTTTACCTGGTTTTTGGAACCTTCTTTTGCTGGACTTGAACCCTGTTCCACTCCACCTCCCAAGTCTAATGAAAATAGCAGTGAGCTACCAAACAAACCAGTCATGCCGAAAAGGTCATCCATAGGTAAGCAGTCAGCAGTACCACTTCGTAACGTCGGTGTAGTAAAGTTCATGGCCACCTGGCCGCCAGAAATAAGGAGGCGGAGAACCAACGAAGTTTTAAATAATTTTTAACGATAAAAATAAAACAAACATACAGCAGCTCCTCACAGATACTGCCGTCAAACTGAAAGCAAAAGTAAAGCCTCTGCCATCGTTCCTCCTCTTATAGTCCAGAGCTGCTTCCGTGGGACTCGAGGCAGCTGTGCACCACAGGGGTTTCTCATCTGTGGCGGGCCTTGTTTCTTTCCCATGGCTCTCGGCCAGGCCCCCTCGCCACATACCCCCATCTCCCATCACAGGCCGGGGGCACCTGTGGGGTTTGGTGTCACAGCGCCTGCGAAACCTATATGAGACAGGCCGAGAGAAAAGGAGATGGAGAAAACAGGAGGAAAGACAGAGTAGACTAAGAGAGGAAAAAAAATTAGGGTTCGGTTCTTCAGACACGCTGCTACTCAGTCCTCAACCAGCTGAGAGATGCGACGACGTGTTGGGAGCCCTGTGGAGGAATCTATCCAACCACCCGTCCTTTGGTGTCTGGCCGTGGTTCTCCTGGCTGGCTGCATCTCTGGTCTCCTGCTCCGCTCCCGCTTCGGTGGAGGATGCATGCTTCGGCGTCATGGCAGATCACGGCGACTCCCCCCGGGCTCTCTGGGATGGCTCCCTTCAACTCTTTCCCTTCTGGTGGGGAGCACCGTGTCCCCTGCTCCTCCCCATGCTGGGAGACAGCAGCAGGCAGATCCTTTCCTCACCAGCCTCAGACCGCCCTGACACTCTGGCAGAAAAATGGGTTTCTCCCCCACTTAGGTTAACTTCCGAACTTTCACCCTTCCTCTCAGCAGCGAGGGCAACTGGACTAAGAGTTCCTCCTTCTCTCCTTCTCACTGTAGTAAAGTTTACGGCCACCTGGCCGCCGGGAAGAAGGAGGTGGAGAATCGACAAAGTTTTAAATAATATTAATATGAAAATAAAACAAACGAATGGCAGCTTCTCACAGAGACTGCCGTCAAACTGAAAGCAAAAATAAAACAATATGTCCAGGCCCGGTCCTCTCTCGTCCTCCTCTGCCATCGTTCCTCCTCTTAAAGTCCAGAGCTCCTTCTGTGGGACTAGAGGCAGCTGTGCTCGTTTCGTTGGGCCTCGTTTCCTTCCCATGGCTCTTGGCCATGCCCCCTCGCCAAAGTTGGTTCTACAAATAAAATAGAGACAAATGTACATGTTTCTCGGTTCTCAAAAATGTACACCAGGGCACATTTTTCCCAATGAGCCTGTTTTTGCATATTTTGTGTTTTTCTCCTTTCACTGAGGAGGTTTGTTCCATTTGGCTGTAAGTGCCCTGCGAAGTGTACATCAAACAAAATTCTGCCATTATTCTATTCTGGAAGTGTGTTCGTTTCAGAAGGGTAACACTCTCAAGATGTGACTTCTGCTAATAACATGATTACAGTTAAATAACCCATCATTCAGACTACACTGTTAGAAATATAATAATATTAAAAAACACTTTCCAGATTTTGTGAGTCACAGATGTTTTCCATACAGCTGTGAATTGTGTTATAGGATGTTGATCTCTGCTCTGTCGACTTTTGATGTTGAAAATTCAGCTCTACAGTTTAACAAAGTGAGTTTTATTGAGATTTAGGTAGTTTGAAATAGTATAATAGATAAGAAACAATATATAGAGAAATAAGTCTGTAAAATAACAGAAACTGACAGTTTATTTCAAGGATATTGTAGTGTAATGTACAAACACCAACCCAGACACTATAGCACTTAAAACTATGACAAATGTTAATAAAAGTCACCTTTTTAGAACTTTTCAAGGTTAAAGGTTGTCAGAAGAATGATCAAGATCCCATAAGGCAATTAAAAAGCATGAATAAGGAAATAAATACACAATGCCTTACAAAATATCCTTAAATCTGTGATACCCTTTGATTGTGAAACCCTATTTTTTGGACATATAGCAGAGGAATGGTTAAAAAAAGATAAATATCTAATGAATATTTTATTGGTGGCTGTCAAAAAGAGCATTACCAAAAAATGGTTGTCACATGAAAGTCCTACCTTAAATGCGTGGATGGAAATTACAATGGAAATCTATAAAATGGAACAAATGACTGCATTTGTAAGTCAGAAAATGGAAAAATGTATTTCATTCTGGGAAAAATGGACTAAATATGCAACATCTCATAGAACTGAACTTTTGTGTTAACCTAAAATCGGAAGGATCACTCCGTATGTTTATCTTATTTTATTGGTTTATTTATTTAATTTTACTTAATTTTCCACCATTCATTTCCATTATGTACAACATAAGTGTACATGTGTACAAAAGAAAAGCATATACCGCAGACAGAAAAAGTGGACGTATAGAATTTGTGCTAATATTTGTAAGTGTATTCAGATATGGGACCTTTGACATCTACCTGATGTAAGTGTAAAACCTTTTTGAGAAAAAAAAAATCATTATAAAAAAAAAAAAGCATGAATAAGTGGGGAAAAATAAAAATTAAAAACATTCATCAAAAAAATAACGAAAACTGCTAATTTACAGATATTCTAATCTACAGATATCTTTCCTATTTTTACAGCTTCAGTTCTTCATCCAGGTCATGAAGTGTTTCTCAGTTTGTGTGTATGATAGAGGTCACATGGAGAGGTCAGAGTTTAGATTGTGAGATATTGACAAATCAGTGGAGAAACGTCCTGGGCCCCAGTCATCTAAACAAAAACTTAATCTTTCCTGAGCTGAAAGGTGTTCAGAGTCTATTATTGTGCCACTTATGTGCTATATTGAGGTCATCGTCTTAAACATCGTGTCAAAAGCATATCCTGTCTCCAAATAGGTCTCAATCTGGTGGCTTTTCTCATCATCGTGCTGTCTTACGGAAGCATGTTTTACAATATCCAGAGGACAGGAACGCAGACCACCAAATACAGCAACCACATTAAGAAAGAGCTGACCATCGCCAAGCGCTTCTTCTCCATCGTCATCACCGACTCGCTGTGCTGGATTCCCATCTTCATCCTCAAGATTCTCTCACTTATGGAGGTCGAGATCCCTGGTAAGTGTCTCTCCAGGCCTGTTTACAGACTATTTAAAGCCATGGTCTGCTTTTTCAGATTGTATTCATCGTTCACTTTCATTTCAGACGCATGCCTTTGAGTATTGAAAAGGTTGAGGGTCTCAAACTGGCACATATACTGTAATACAGCGAGCGTGGCAAACTTTTAGAAAAAGAAAAGCTTTCTCATTATCTACTCTAGTGCTGACACACTGTGTGCATTTCTCTCATGCATGGAGAGACTTTTTGAATAAAGTGCTGGTTTTTGTTTTGTATACAATCACAACGAATGCGAGCCGGAGATTTTAAGCTTCTAAAACGTAGCATAAAACTGTCATAAATGTAGTTCATATGACTATATTCTAGATATGCTTAATGCTTTTTTATGATCAACTTTAAATGGAATAAGCAGGGAATTGCTGTGAATGGGGGATGTGATTCAAAGCATCCCCCAAAAAATAGACTTTGCATAAACATACACGTTTTGCATGAGGAACTCTATTAAACTGAAAGTAGTCGCTGAATTATGCACACAGATTTTGTGAATTAGTTCAGCTTAGACAGATTTAACATGAGGTCTGTTCACGGTAAGAATGATAACAAGAAAGATTGATAGTTTTAAAGGGCACCTATGATGAAAATCTACTTTTGTGAGCTGTTTGGACAGAACTGTGTGTAGGTATAGTGTGTCCACTGTCATGCTGGAGTGATAGAAACACAAGTCTCTTTTTTTATTAATTTCCTGACGTTAAAATAGGAGTTAAATCCCACTGATTTTGAGGCCCACCTCAACGTGACGTAGGAGGGTGGTTTTCCCTGTCCACCGATTGATTGGCAGGTGTCATGTTTCAAAAATAACATGTACACACATCCATTTATTAGCAAATAAACTGAGATCAAAGTATCTGTTCAACTCTCTATGATTTCTACAAGTTTAAAACGTTTTTAAAGCAGAGCATGTTTGTAATAAAAACAGCAAAATCAATTCTTAAACAGTAAGTAATTCTTAAACACTATAATCACCACGGCCGCATAGTGTCATTAAACGCAAATATATATGTGTGTGTGTGTGTGTGTGTGTGTGTGTGTGTGTGTGTGTGTGTGTGTGTGTGTACTGCAAATAGCGTTTGTGTGTGACTCATCATTTCAGAAAGGCTTGAATAAACTCCACCACAAATACATGGAATAAACTTACTTCATGTTTTTGACTAATGAGCTGTATTTCAGCTTCATCCGTGTCTCTATCACTGACTGCTGTTTATCTGATGTTATTCAGGAGAAGCAGACACACATGTGGGAACGGTGGGCGGGGAGAAGCAGCTCATTTATTAAAGAGAATAATTAGCGTAGCTGCTGTTCATAGTGTATGTAAACGAGACCATAAATGTAGATGCAATGTAACTTAAACTCAACAAAATGCGTTAAAGGGACCATCAAAATAAATTGATACTGAAATTAGTGATTAGAAATGAGATTTTAAAACTAATATGTTTAGAAATGTGTTGAAAAAACTTTCCGTTAAACAAAAATTGGGGGAAATAAATATAGAGGTAGGCTAATAATAATTCAGGAAGGCTAATAATTCTGACTTTCAACTGCATGTTCGGATCAGTGTAATGCATACTGTGCTTATCTCCTCAGGAACCATCAGCTCGTGGGTGGTCATCTTCATCCTGCCCATCAACAGCGCTCTGAACCCCATCCTGTACACGCTGACCACTCGGCCCTTTAAAGAGACTCTTCTGCAGGTCTGGTCAAACTACAGGCAGAGGAGACCCCTGTTCAGCAGCCGGCCGCCGCATCTGCCCTCCTTCACCTGGCAGGAAATGTGGCCCCTGCAGGAGAACAGCCAGACCCTGTGCTCGCACCCGTCCGACATCTCCAACACCACACACTTACTGCCCGTGGAGGCGTCCAACGGCACGTGAGGGCATCAGATGGGCTCCTGGCGTCCCCTTCACCTCACAGCCAGGGTTTCATTCAGATCGGACATACTACTTTATTTTGACTGTGTGTTGATGTTTATGTGCAGGAGAGCTGATGTGCTGCTGATCAGGAGTGTGGCAATGGACCCTTTACATTAGACAGTCATCAGCATCTTAAAGTCATGAAATGGAAGTTCAAATTGTCTTTTTTTCCATAGTGACGTACATTCACTTAAAATGAAAAAAAAAGTAGGGTGGTGCATGATTTCGTTCTTTGCGAACCGATTAGATTGATGAAAGATAGGTGTTGCTAAGAAAATAAAGGAAGATTGACGTATGGACGAAAACAATGGCGAAACGAGACATGCCCTGATAGCCCCGCCCCCTAAATGACTGATAGCCCCACCCTAAAGCACTGATAGTCCCGCCCTAAGGCACTGATAGCCCCGCCCTAAACAACTGATAGTCCTGCCCTAAGGCACTGATAGGCCTGCCCTAAAGGACTGATAGTCCTGCCCTAAGGCACTGATAGCCCCGCCCTAAAGGACTGATAGCCCCACCCTAAAGCACTGATAGTTCCGCCCTAAGGCACTGATAGCCCCGCCCTAAAGGACTAATAGTCCTGCCCTAAGGAACTGATAGCCCCGCCCTAAAGGTCAGATTCCCCAGCCCTAAATAACTTAGAGCTGTGCCACAGTCATATCACCCTGCAGCCCAAGACCGGTTACACACTGAAGCTAACCAAGGCTGAGCCTGGTCAGTACATGAATGAGAGACCACATGGGAAAACTAGGTTGCTGTTGGATGTGGTGGTAGTGAGGCCAGCAGGGGGTGCTCAACCTGTGATCTGTGTGAGTGTAAGTCTTTTGGATGAGACATTAATCTGAGTTCCTGTGGTCATTAAAAATCCCATGGCTTTTCTCTTAAAGAGTACGAGTGTAACCGTGGTGTCCTGGCCAGATCCCCCCATCATGGCCTTCCAATCATCCCCATCCACTAAATTGGAGAGAACCCCCTTCTTGATTGGGAAGCACTTTGGGTGTATGACCATACCAAACCTGTCAACATTGAGAAAGGGGTCATAAGGGATCATAAGGGATGGGAAAACAATACATTTACGGGATCATAGCGGGATAGAACTGTAAAATACGTGAGAATCCCGGGAAATATGGGAGGGTTGATAGGTATGGGTGACCATACACGATGAATGCTCTATATAAATACACACATTACATTACATTATAGCCCCGCCCTAAAGGACAGATAGCCACACCCTAAATAACCAATTGCTCTGCCCTTAAGGAATTCTTTGTGACCAAGAAGGAAAGAAAGTTATTTCAAGCGGGAGCGAAGGTTATGGTATTTGATTAAAGTTTATGAGGGAAAACGTATTTTTACAAAAGCTACTATATACAGTGCTCAGTATAAATGAGTACTCCCCAATAAGTAAATATTTTCATCCCCATATTATATTATATGTATATTCATTCATTTTCTTTTCGGCTTATTCCCATTATTAATCTGGGGTCGCCACAGTGGAATGAACCGCCAACTTTGTTTTACACAGCAGATGCCCTTCCAGCTGCAAACCATCTCTGGGAACCACTCATTCACACTCATACACTCGACAATTTAGCTCACCCAATTCACCTATACCACGTCTTTGGACTTGTGAGGGAAACCGGAGCACCCAATGGAAACCTATGCAATCATGGGGAGAACATGCAAACTCCACACAGAAATGACCCAGCCGAGGCTCGAACCAGCGACCTTCTTGCTGTGAGGCGATCGTGCTACCCACTATGCCATCGTGGCGTCCATGTATAATATGTTCCCATATTAAAAGCTATGTAGTTTTATTATTTTTAAGATGCGTTTATGGTGAATTTTATTTTGGGTCTAAATTTAAATCTTAAATTCAAATGAAATTCAGCGAGTTGCCAAGACAACATTTCTACAGTATTTAGTAGGTGAACTGAAAAAAGGAAGTAACTGAAACAAATTAATTTTTAATAAGTGACATTGACGGATTTATTAAAGAATATTATTTACAAAATAAATAAATTAAACAAAATGACAGCTGTTGAGAAGCTAACATTTAGTAAATAATCAGCAATATTTTAATTTCAGGATCATTTAAGAAAAAAAAATTTAATTTTAAAATGGAAAGTAAAAAAAAAATGGTCATTTTGTTTTTCGGCTTAGTCCCTTTATTAAACTGGGGTCGCCACAGCGGAACGAACCGCCAATTTATCCAGCATATGTTTTGCCCGGTGGATGCCCTTCCAGCTGCAGCCCATCACTAGCAAACCCCCATATACTCTAATTCACAAACATACAACAGGGAAACCGGAGCACCCAGAGGAAACCCACACCAACACAGGGAGAACATGCAAACTGAACATGCCTAGGTTCAAACCAGCGACGTTCTTGCTGTGAAGCAACAGCGATACCCACTGCACCACCGCGCCGCCAAAACTATTCAAAATAACACTAAAAGTATAATTCATTCATTCATTCATTTTCTTTTCGGCTTAGTCCCTTTATTAATCCGGGGTCGCCACAGCGGAATGAACCGCCAACTTATCCAGCATTTGTTTTACGCAGTGGATGCCCTTCCAGCTGCAACCCATCTCTGGGAAACATCCATACACACTCATTAGCACTCACACACTACAGACAATTTAGCTCACCCAATTCACCTGTACCACATGTCTTTGGACTTGTGGGGGAAACCGGAACACTGGGAGAACATGCAAACTCCACACAGAAATGCCAACTGACCCAGCCGAGGCTCGAACCAGCGACCTTCTTGCTGTGAGGCGAACGTGCTACGCCACCGTGGCGCCCTAAAAGTATAATATTCATTAATTTTCCTTCAGATTTGTCCCTTTATTCTTCAGGGGTCACCACAGCGGAATAAACCACCAACTATCCCGGCATATATTTTACACAGTGGATGTCATTTCAGCCGCAGCCCAGTACTGGGAAACACCAATACACACTCATTCACACATATACCATTATACACTACGGCCTATTTAGTTCATTGAATTCACCCGTACCACATGTGTTTGGACCTGTGGGGGAAACCGGAACACCCGGAGGAAACCCACGCAAACATGGGGAGAACACGCAAACTCCACAGAGAAATGCCAACTGACCCAGCCAGGAGTCAAGCCAGCGACCTTTTTGCTATAAGACCACTGAGACACTGTGTCACCCCAAGTATGCCCAAATAAACTGAACAATTTGATCGTGTTGACCTTCATTGCAGCATAATCATCACCACAAGGGTCAGTAAACGATGGCAGAATCTTCATTTCTCACTAAAGCATCTCTTTCAGACCCGAGCAGGACATCAGAGCGCAGGTCATCTGATTGTACTGAACGGATGAGGCTTGTTTACAGGGAGAATCTCGTCCACAGAGTCTTCATCCGCTGAATAATTAATGTCCTCCAGTGTTTTTGTCCTCAGCCTGTGTGAAACGTCCCCCTTTGGTCCTGTTTGCTGTACTGATGGTCTCTTCGGTGTTTGTACCTGTGTTTCTGAAAATGTGTAGCATGGAAACCACCGCTGCTCTTTGTACATGTTGTATATTACATGTAAATATATATATTGTACAGAGTTATTTTTTCTTAGCCAAACTGGTTGAAGCATCACTCATGTTCAGGACAGATGTTGGGTTTCCACTGGAAAGCTCCGTCTTTATACTGTGAGCAGCAGGAGCTGGACAGACAGAGCCCTGGTGTTTTAATTACACACATCTGTCAGTCATTTTTAATTATCTTTCTGCACACAGGGAACAACACGTCTGCTCAGCTTTTGACTTGTTAATTCTGGGATCATCCGAAGGATTATGGTGGAGATTTTATGGAAATACTAGATACCTGTGGTTATATATACTGTATGATGTTTTATATACTCTGGTTTAACAGTCCAGTCCATAATTAAAATGTTCATATATTTGATTTTTATATTGGGTATACAGTGCTTATGAAAATGAGTACACCTCCCAGGCTCATTCTGATTACGCATCCCTATATACATTTCTGGAGAGCGCCAAATACGTCCCAGGAGGTACGTGTTTTGCAGTTTTTGTGTTTACGTATCCACCAGAAGCTGCTGTGTATGCTTTTTCAGATCTTAAATTTCTCTTGCGAGTGCCATTTGCGCCTGCTGTTCTCGCATAAATCCACTAGAGGCTGCTGTCAACTGACTGACTGACTGACCAATGGATTGACTGATCAACTGACCCACCCTTCTCCTTCCCTAAACCCAACCCATAGTGTTTTCAAAAGCACCGATTAACTAGCGTCCACCCACTTGCCTAAACCCAACTGACAGTGTTTTAAAAAGCTATCCAGAAAAAGAAAAGCCCTTGCGGCAGCCTGATTTTTACCACGTTTTCAGATTTTACCACATTCTCATGCTGTTATTCACTTGTTTATTTTATTTTTTGGCTTTTGTTTTGGTCTCACCTGCTTTCTGGAACCTTTTTTTTCACCAGACTTGAACCTTGTCACCGTGGTCAACTCCTTTCTGCGTCTCAAGTCAGCTGACGTACTCGGCGAGCCATTGGACAAACTGCTAACAGCAGTAAAGCCGTCCACAGGGAGGTAAGCGTTCAGCTGCTAGCACGAAAAAAATGGCATCATGCTGCCCAGTAGAGTTTGTTCTAACAAGAAAGTGCAGCCATACATACTTCTGGCTACATAATTTGTGATCTCCAGAAATATATATATAGGGCTTCAGAATTAGCCTATGCAGATCTATCTTTTACATAAATATTTTCTATATTGGTGGCGCAGTAGGCAGTGCTGTCGCCTCACAGCAAGACGGTTGCTGGTTCGAGCCTTCGGCTGGGCCAGTTGGTTTTTCATTGTGGAGTTTGCATGTTCTCCCTGCATTTACGTGGGTTTCCTCTGGGTCCAAAGACATGTGGAATAGGTGAATTGGGTAGACTAAATTGTCCAAAGTGTGAATGAGTGTGTTTGGATGTTTCCCAAAGATGGGTTGCAGCTGGAAGGGCATACGCTGCGTAAAATTTGTTCGATAAGTTGGTGGTTCATTCTGCTGTGGCGATCTCGGATTAATAAAGGGACTAAGCCGAAAAGAAAATGAATTAATTAATTTTCCATATTACAACGATATATTTGTGCATATAAATTAGATTAGTCAGTTCCAAAACCCAAACTGGAACTAATTCAGAACAGAAAAACTTTGGATACTAGTTAAAATACCAAAATACCAGTTAAACTTAATTAATATGTTGGGGAATAATATATATATATGTTAAAATGTATATATTTAATAAACAGGAAAAAAAAGAAACATAAAACAATGACATTTTGTAGTTTTTATTTATTTATTTATTTTTGCAATAACTTATTTGAATTTAAATGTATTATCTTTCTATTTCTAAAGACATCCAACATCTTATTTTAATAAATATAACTCTTTAATTAAAAAAAGAAAAGAAAAACATTGCCTATATTGAGTGAGAAATGGATAAAAATATTCATGCATTTTCCTTCGGCTTAGTCCCTTTATTAATCTGGGGTCGCCACAGCGAAATGAACCGCCAACTTATCCAGCATATATTTTACGCAGCGGATGCAACCCAGTACTGAGAAACACCCATACACACTCACATTCACACTCACACACTACAGCCACTTTAGTTTATTCAGTTCACCTATAGTGCATGTGTGTTGACTGTGGGGGAAACCCACGCTAACATGGGGAGAACATGCAAACTCCATACAGAAATGCTAACTGACCAAGCCGGGCTCGAACCAGCGTAATTGCTGTGAGGGGATAGTGCTTACCACTGAGCCACCATGCCGCCTGGATAAAAATGTTAGATTTTTTATAAGGGGGTGTGTTCATTTATGCTGACGTATCCTATATATGAATGTATGATCATATTAAAGCTATATTTAAAAGTATAAATATATTTGTATTATTATTTATATTAACAATATATTTCAACCCAAAAATTTAACAAATTAAATTAGTAATATTTAGTAATAAACGTGTTATATGAAACTAAAATAAAGACAAATGTATGACATTTAAGAATGTTAGCACATTACCATGTTTTCATGACAAACACCTTCCCAAAATGTGTACAAATTGCATAAAAGGACTAATGAGAGATAATAATTGTAATGACACGAACTATGGATTATATAAATTATAATTTCTTATCACAATTCCGAATGAGCCAAGGGTTAAAATAATGTATTAATGAGAATCTAGTATCAAATTATTTAAAGCCACCTTTTACTCCTTTTACAAGATGTAAGATAAACCTTTGGTGTCTCCAGAATGTGTCTGTAAAGTTTGATCTTAAAACACCCATCAGATCATTTATTATAGCCTCTAGAATCTGTTGATGTCTGAGTACAGTGTTGCTGTTTTTGTAACCTGTGGCTTTAAATGCAAATGAGCTGCTTCTCCCCGCCCACCGTTTCATGTGCGTGTATGCTTCTCATCATGCGTTACATCAGATAAACAGCAGTCAGTAATAGAGACAGACACGGATTAAGCTGAAATACAGCTCATTAGTCAAAAACACCAAGTAAGTTTATTCCATGTATTTGTAATGGAGTTTATTCAAGCCTTTCTGAAATGATGAGTCACACACAAAAGCTTTGCAGCACACTCACATATTAGCGTTTACTGCCACCAATTGGCTGTGGTGATTATAACGATTAAGAATTACAGTGATTTTACTGTCTTTATTATAAACACGGTCTGTTTTAAAAACGTTAACAGTCACAGAAAGTTAAACAGATATATTAATCTCAGCTTTGCAATTAAATGTTCTGTGGGTGTGTGTACATGTTATTATGAAACATGGCACCTGTCAATCAATCGCCGGGCGGGGATTCCTATGTCATGTTGCGGTGGGCCTCAAAATCACTGGGATTTGGCTCCTATTTTAACGTCAGGAAACTTTTAAAAAGAGACTTGTGTCTCCAGTATGACAGTGGACACACACTATACCTACACACAGCTCTGTCCAAACAGCTTATAAAAGTAGATTTTCATCATAGGTGCCCTTTAAAACAAAAAAAGAGAGAAAATAGGAATTAAAAACGACTAAAATAATTGTTCACGAGCACAAAAATGAACTAAAAATGTAAATCTTAAGAATAAAATACAAAAAGTGTATTACATTTATGAGAATTTAAGGAAGGAAATGTTTGTTTGTCATGAAAACAATGTCACCATGTTTTTTTTTTTATTTTAAGTGTGGTCTTAAAATATACTCTGTTGTTCGTTATATCCTCTAGTATGCATTATTATATCTAATATATTATGAGTTTGAAATGTGGCCTGAAGTGTTTGTGACATTGATATAATAATTATCACTCTGAGCAGGACATGGACTTGAGCTCGGGATGAGTTATTCAGGCGCTGGGCTTTTATGTTGGATGACTCTACTTTGGGGACACATTTAAAAGAGCTGTCGCCTATTAATAAAACAGCATTAGTGGCTCTCTCACGGCACTCATCATTTACATCTGCAGTCATTTACAAATATTCTTTTTGACACTGTCAGCCCACCAAAAAGCTAAGAGGACATTTTATTGATCCACAGTTTTGTGTTAAGCCATTGACTTTCATTTAATAAATGTAAAGATGTTCATTAAAAAAATCTTTTTCAAACAGTCTCCTGGCTTGAATGCAGTGTTTCCTCAGCTCACTGTTTATGAAAATACAATTCAATTTGTGTAGTGCTTTTCGAGATGTGCGTGCATGGGTGCCGTTAAGGGTTAAAAAGATTCTAAGGGCCCATGCACTGTAGGGGCCCACAGAGATCTGCTTTATAATTAATAACAGTACTATAATGTAATATAAATGATGAATGTATCTCTAAATTACAAGTAAAACAATTTATTAGAAATAAAAAATAAAAATACGGCTTATATCTGCCCCTCTTGTCTGTCACTGTCAAATTGCACCCCCCTCCTCCTTTCACTATATGGTTCAGTCCGTCAGTAGTGGGAAGAGAGTTGATGCTTTGTTGAGTGCGATCGTCAGGTAAACTGTCAAAGCAGCGATGTCCTCGAGGTTAACATCAGCTGCGTCTCAAATCGCATACTTACTGTATGCACTATTCTATGCCATTTTGTAGTATAAATAGTGTCAGTAGTGCAGTCACACTGAAAACTCTACAAATAATAAGTGCACTTTAATTACCTGGATGATGCACTCAGTATCATTTATGGGTCTCGGCTTATTTATGGGTCTCATTGTAATATAATTTTGTGCCTTATTGATTTTTGTCACTGTTCCAGTGTATTGCACAATATATGAGACACTATTGCAGTACAGTTATTTAAATAGTTGTTTTGTGTGTTTAGAAATGTAAGATTTTCAGTGAATATTTGATTACTGTTCCTTTTTTTGGTACTACATTTATATTTGAACAATAAATCATCTGCTAGCTGCAGTCATGGCCGGTCTTTTACTAAATACTGATAAGTAGTGGACAAAATCAATAATAAAATGCATAGGTCAGGATAACTACATTGCAGACAAAGAGTTTGGATAGCTAGCTTGGTAGTAGGGGGCCCATCCTCATATTTTTTCATGGGGCCCAAAATTGCCAGCGGTGCCCCTGTGTGCGTGCGTGTGTGTGTTTGTTTGTATGGGTTTTACAATTTTTAATCCATTCAGTAGATCCCCGGGTCTGGCGGGAGCACTTTTAGCTTAGCTTAGCATAGATTATTAAATTGGATTAGACCATTAGCTTCTCTCTGAAAAATAACCAAAGAGTTTCAATAATTGTAATAATAACTAAATAAATAATCAATAATAATTATTTGATTGATAATAATTAAAGGGGTGAATAATCCCTTTGAGCTTTTTTTCTGATTATGTCTTGTGATAAATACAGTTGAAGTCAGAATTATTAGCCCCTCTGTTTATTTTTTCCTCCAATTTCTGTTTAACGGAGAGAAGATTTTTTTTTCCCAACACATTTCTAAATATAATTATAGGAGCCATATTACTTTTAATTTAATTATAATGTTTATTTGTTTACGGATTAGTTTGGGTTTCACAGTGACGTACAGTATTATGTTTTGGTCACGTGGGCATACCTGGCACCTGCAAGAAAAAATAAAGTGCGTGCACACTCACACAGGTGTTAGGAATAGAGAATGAGAGTGGGGTAGCCGTATTTTTTGTTGACCGCTACGGCACACGCAACAATCCTATATCACTACATGCCAAGCTACAACGCAATAACGCCATACGCAACAGATACTCAATCCACAGATTGCTGTTTGTTATATGTCATGTTTCAAGTTTATATAAAGTTTTGCTACTAACATCTTGGGCTCAGCGTATCTGTCTCAGATATCCAGCGTGTCACGAACCAAAGGACCCTCACCGTTTCTCTAGCGACTTAAGGTGACATCAGGAAGTTTCGCCTCACAGCAAGAAGGTCGCTGGTTCGAGCCTCGGCTGGGTCAGTTGGCATTTCTGTGTGGAGTTTGCATGTTCTCCCCGTGGTCGCATGGGTTTCCTCTGGGTGCTCCGGTTTCCCCCACAGTCCAAAGACATGTGGTAGGTATAGGATCACCAATCTCGGTCCTGGAGGTCCGGTGTCCTGCTGAGTTTAGCTCCAGCTTGTCTTAAAACACCTGCCTGGATGTTTCAAGTTTACCTAGTAAGAGCTTGATTAGCTTGTTCAGGTGTGTTTGATTAGGGTTGGAGCAAATATCTGCAGGACACCGGCCCTCCAGGAACAAGTTTGGTGATCCCTGGTAACCCAGGTGAATTGAGTAGTCTAAATTGTTTGTAGTGAATGAGTGTGTATGGATGTTTCCCAGTAATGGGTTGCAGCTGGAAGGGCATGCATCCGCTGCGTAAAACATATGCTGGATGAGTTGGTGGTTCATTCTGCTGTGGCGACCCCAGATTTAAAAAGGGACTAAGCTGAAAAGAAAATGAATGAATGAACGATAATCACTGATTTCTTTTATCTTTGCCATGATGACAGTAGGCGCCACGGTGGCCTAGTGGGTAGCACGTTCGCCTCTCAGCAAGAAGGTCGCTGGTTCGATCCCCGGCTGGGCCAGTTGGCATTTCTGTGTGGAGTTTGCATGTTCTCCCCGTGGTTGCGTGGGTTTCCTCCGGGTGCTCCGGTTTCCCCCACAGTCCAAAGATTTGCGGTACAGGTGAATTGGGTAAGCTAAATTGTCCGTAGTGTATGTGTGTGAATGAGAATGTATGGATGTGTTTCCCAGAGATGGGTTGTGGCTGGAAGGGCATCCGCTGCGTAAAACAAATGCTGGATAAGTTGGCGGTTCATTCCGCTGTGGCGACCGCAGATTAATAAAGGGACTAAGCCGAAAAGAAAATGAATGAATGAATGATGACAGTAAATAATGTTTGACTAGATATTATTCAAGACACTTCTATATAGTGTAAGAGTCCAATGGCGGAGCTAACAGTATGGGTGAAGGTAAATGCATGGAAGCCTTTTAGCACATGTGAAAAGAAATATTTTTACTTATGAAAACGTATTTTAATTAGTTTCCAACTCCGAATTTAATCTGACTCCAATTTATTATCATTTGAATGCTCATACATAAAGAAAGTTTGATTTAGCCACTAGATTAAATCATATTAAGTCAGTGATTGTCAGGAGATATTAGAGTTTAAACAAGAATTTTACATTTATTTGTCAGGCAAAGATTTTCCATTCCAATTCACATAATTACACAAGATAAGCCAATTCAGATTGTACAACATCAATTACTCCAAGATAGATTAAGGCCCCGTTTACACTAGTGCGTTTTCGTTTTAAAACGCATAAGTTTTGCTACGGTTACGCCATCCATCCACACTACGCCAGAGTTTTTGAGGTGCGAAAACGGAGCGTTTTGAAAACGCTGGAGAGGCCGTTTGGATCCTAAAACGCTGCTGCAGCGTCTCAGTGTGGATGGGGGAAAACGGAGACATTTGAAAACGGAGACGTGGCTGCAGAGATTCGCTACGTGATTGGGGCTTTGGGTCATTGCGTAAACTTCCCTTATTCGTCAAGCGCACGTGGCTATAACGTCACCGGCAGACAGCAGACCAGCCTACACTGTAAACGCTATATTTTCGATAGCCATGGATGTTTTATATTCATTCGTTACTTTAAGTAACAACTCGACCTCGTCGTCTGTCCACAAAAAGACCTCTCTTGCTTTCTTTACCATCGAGTTCATCGTTCAACCAGCGTTTGTTGACTAACAATAACCAAATACCGAGCGAGACACATGCTTCCTGTTTATACTTGAACACGCATGCCCAGAGTGCGCCAATGTTCACGTGATATACGTTTCTGGTGGCGTAGTGTGGAGGGACATCTGCTGGAGACGCTTGGGTAAAACACTAGTGTGGACTCGGATCGTTTTCATGCTAAAACGCCGTTTTAAAACTAAAACACACTAGTGTAAACGGGGCCTAGGAGTTAAAGATTAATACCTGACCATGTAGAAAGACATTGCAACATATAAGCTCTGAGACAGAGCTCAGAAACTTATACATTGCAACAGGGTCTCCTGGCTACAGAATCCCACTGGCCTATACAACAACTTTACCTTATATACCCAACAGGGCGTCACAGTGACCCTTGCCTAGTGTATTGATGTGTCAATCATCTCTGGAGGGGGGAGCATCTGGCAGAGATTTCATCAAAGTCAAAAACCAAATCAACAAATACAAGTGAAATACTACAGTGACATTAAGACCACTTTAACAATGACACAGAGACATTTAAAATGATACCAAACATAAATATAAAGCTACAAGATCCACCATATTAAAACCTTGAGCATTTTATGTGGAATGTAAATGATCTGCTTTGATCTTAGTTTTGGTCTCCTGATCGTCTTCTCAGATTAGCCAGTTTATTGTTTTAGTGCCTGACCATTCTCGTGGTCTTGTCTCGTGGAATTCCATAACAATTCCCAGGGTTTATTATCATGGAGAGATATAGCCATTCTTACAACAGCTTAAAGTGACATTTAAAGGCCTAACTAGGTTAATTAGGTTAACTAGGCAGGTTAGGGTAATTAGGCAAGTTATTGTATAACAATGGTTTGTTCTGTAGACTATTGGAACAAAAATTAGCTTAAAGGGGCTAATAATTTTGACCTTAAAATAGTTTTTTAAAAATTAAAAACTGCTTTTATTCTAGCCAAAATAAAACAAATAAGACTTTCTCCATAAAGATTAAATATTATCAGACAAACTGTGAAAATTTCCTCGCTCTGTTAAACATAATTTGGGAAATATTTAAAAAGAAAAAGAAA
Source organism: Danio albolineatus (assembly GCA_903798035.1). NCBI lineage: Eukaryota > Metazoa > Chordata > Actinopteri > Cypriniformes > Danionidae > Danio > Danio albolineatus. Next base: position 115,581 of record CAIGQQ010029578.1, read on the forward strand.
ATTCAAAGGGGGCTAATAATTCTGACTTCAACTGTATATGCATAAAACCACTGTTGTCCAATGACTAGTTAAGTATTTAAATTCAGACTTCAACTGTACATTGCTTGATAATATAATTCAATTTTCTTATATGAGATGGGAAAGAAAAAAAGCAAGCATCACACACACACACTGAACACATGGGACTGTTTGACAAATAAACACATTTGACAGTAACTATTAAGCCATTTTTGCAGCAGGGCTGATTCTGCAGGGCTGAATGTGTCTGACTGAGAATACAAACCAGACCAACCAGATGCACAGGCTCAAAAATTGGCCTGTAAATAGGTCAGTCTGAGCCTGTCCTGGAAATTCTTGACCGTGTTTCAGGTCTGCCTCTCTATGGAGACAAAAACGGACTTGGTGAAAGTGGAAACAAAACCAATGGGTATATGATAATATATATTTTATATTTTATTTTATTAATTTTTTTGTTTAATACATTTACATTCATTCATTTATTTTTGGCTTAGTCCATTTATTAATCAGGGGAATGAACTGCCAACTTATCCAGCACATTTTACGCAGCAGATGCCCTTCCAGCTGCAACCCATCACTGGGAAACACCCATACACTCTCATTCACATTCACACTCACACTACAGACAATTTAGCTTACCCAATAGACCTATAATGCACTTGTTTGGACTGTGGTGGAAACCAGAGCACCCGGAGGAAACCCACAACAACACAGGGAGAACATGCAAACTCGTATATCACACATAGAAGTGCCAACTAACCCAGCTGAGGCTTGAACCAGCGACCTTCTTGCTGTGAGGCAACAGCGCTACCCACTGCGCCTCCCTGCATTTACATTTCATTAAATTAATTCAATCCCTTATTGAATTTAATTAGGTTATGTTCATTTTAATTCCGTGTTTTATTTTATAATATTTCATTTTAGTTTATTTTATTTCTGTAATAATTGTATTTCATTTCATTGTTTATTTTTGGTGTTAATTTCATTTCAACATTTAATGCAAAGTTATTTTCTTTAAAATTGTTTTTTTTGTGGTTTTGCTTAAATTCATTATATTTTCATATTTTTTACGTTCTATTTTATTTCATTATTTTATTTTATTCATTCTGTCACGTAATTTCATTTGTTTTTTTAAAGACATGGAGTCTATATAAAGTTAATAAGAAAGCTGTGAATAAATAATGACAGATATTTTTTGGTGGGTGAATTATCCCTTTAAAAGCGGCCTATTATGCAAAAATGAGTTTTCTAAGGGGTTTAAACACAGTTGTGTGACAGCGTGTGGATAGAGCCAGCCTCTAATAGTGAAAAATTATTAGTTACATTTTTTTATAAACACACTTGAATAAAGGGGCACTACGGTGGCGTTGTGGGTACCACAATTGCCTTACAGCAAGAAGGTTGCTGGGTCAGTTGGCGTTTCTGTGTGGAGTTTGCATGTTCTCCCCGTGGTCGCGTGTTTCCTGTGCTCCGGTTTCCCCCACAAGTCCAAAGACATGTGGTATAGGTGAATTGGGTAAGCTAAATTGTCCGTAGTGTATGAGTGTGAATGAGTGTGTATTGGTGTTTCCCAGATATGGGTTGCGGCTGGAAGGGCGTCCGCTGTGTAAAACATATGCTGGATAAGTTGGTGGTTCATTTCGCTGTGGCGACCCCTGATTAATAAAGGGACTAAGCCAAAAAGAAAATGAATTAATGAATGAACACTTGAATAAAACAGATTGCAGAAACACTTTGATCGATATTCTCCCTTTTGTATGTGTCATGGAAGGGGAAAGCCCCACCCATCTCTCCCTCATTGGCATAAAAAGCCGAGAAGCAGTCGTCCACCATTAGAGTTTTCACCTGCTGAAGATAATGTCAGCGACTAAGAGGATTATGATGGAATGTAATGTTTATTTATATAGCACCTTTACAAGCGCTTTACAATCATGTGGGCGGGGGGGCTCTCCACATCACTACCAGTGTGCAGCATCCACTTGGATGATGCGATGGCAGCTGAACCACACACCAGCTATAGGTGGAGTGGAGAGACGGTGATAGAGCCAATTCGGTGGATGGGGATGATTGGGAGGCCATGATAAGGGCCGATGGAGGGAATTTGGCCAGGGGTAACAGGGGTTAAACCCCTACTCTTTACGAGACGTGCCATTGGATTTTTAATGACCACAGAAAGTCAGGACCTTGTTTTAAAGTCTCATCCAAAAGACGGCGCTCACTGACAGTATAGTGTCCCCAGTGTTCGACAGTAGCTACGTACAAGCAGTGACGCTACCAGCTTAACTACATTTCTCAACAGCATGGCAGCAGCTTTTCAGTAGCAAAGCTATTTTATTAGGCAAGTAGCACAGTAACGTCCTCACAAGCTACATTTAGAAACTTGCTTGATGGAAAGATGACCGACGAAGAGGAGTTATTTCTAAAGCTGGATTCCTCGTGACCATACCTCGAGAAGGATATAGGGTATATATAGGACATAGTTTAACGTAAAGGCTAAAGTATACTGTTAGTTTACAATAGTTACTAATGATGCTACATTATGTGCTGTAATTCATTAAGGAAGAGTTGTTAATAGCATATTCCTAAATATTTCCATTTACTATAAATTACTATAGTATTTTAAACGTGTAACACCTGATTTTATTGGATTTTTTATTTTATTTTATTTTTTATTTTTTGCTGTTACTTTGTTTCTGTGTGGTACAGCATATATTTGCAGCAAAGAACTGAACTGAACAATTATGCCTTATATACATTTCATTGACAGATGTATTGATCACTGAGATATGATTGACTTGGATTTATTTTGCGTAGATTTAAAAATGAAACTTACCAAAATAGCTTAGACGTAGCTTTTGCCAGGTAGCTTTTAGCTTAGCTTGCTACATTTCTCAGGAGGTAGCTTTTAGTGTAGTTAAGCTACATTTTAAGTAGAGTAGCTAATAGCTTAGCTCACTGCATTTTTCAAGTAGCTTGCTCAACAGTGAGGGTCCCCTTTTCTATACCGGGGCAATAGGACTCACAAAGACCACATGTTAAGCGCCCCCTTGGTTGCCGTGTGCAGCGGTAGGTAGAGGGGTGTTGGCGTGGAGTTCGCAGGCCCCTAATAATGTCTCTGGGGGCCCTCAAAATGGGTGGGCCCTTAGGCCCCGTTTACACTAATGCGTTTTCCTTTTAAAACGTATAAGTTTTGCTGTGGTTACGCCATCCATCCACACTACGCCGGAGTTTTCGAGCCCCGAAAACGGAGTGTTTTGGAAACGCTGGAGAGGCTGTTTTCATTCTAAAACGCTGCTGCTCCGTCTCAGTGTGGATGGGGGAAACAGAGAGATCTGAAAACAGAGGCATGGCTGCTGAGATTCGCTACTTGATTGGGGCTTTTGGGTCATTGTGTATCCTCCCCTTATTCGTCAAGCCCCTATCACATGACTATAACGCCACGGGAAGACGGCAGACCAGCCTTCACTGTAAACAACATGGACACAGAAATGGGAGCGCTGTTTGCACTATTGTCCGTTTTAGGCGCCATTGTGCAGTTAAACTCTGCCTTTTTACTACAACAGCTGCATATATTCGCAAGCTACTGTTCGAGCACTCGCTAATCGCTCACGTTTCACGCGGCGTAAGCCCTATTTAGAATGCCGAGCGAGACACATGCTTCCTGTTTATACTTGTTTGGTGGAGTATTGTGGACAGAGATATGTTCAGAAACGCTGGGTGAAACGCTAGTGTGGACGCAGATCATTTTCATACAAAAACGCCGTTTTAAAACTAAAACGCACTAGTGTAAACGGGGCCTTAGAATCGTTCTAACATTCCTACCTTAGCAACGCCCCTGACACCACCCAACTTTCAACAGCAACCTAGCTTTCCCATGTGGTCTTCCATCCAGATACTGACCAGGCTCAGCCCTGCTTACCTTTTTTTTAATTTTTTATTGAAATAATTTCATATACATTTTTATAAATTAAAACATGCTACAACACACAATAAAAAATTATTTAAAAAAACAAACATTAAACCTGTGGTATTTTCCAGTTCAATCCTTTAAAAACTTTACATACTTTGTCTGTTAAAATTTTGTGCAGCTCTCCCAAACTGTTTTCATTTTTATAATATACATACAACCTTTCCACATATCCTTCCATTTTCATCCTGAAAATTTCCCATGCATCCATCACTATTTTGTCTTTTTTTGCCACAATTCTCCTTTCCCACATTGCATTTTTCATCAGCATTATACATAGGTTAACAATTTTCTTATTTTCATGTTTCTTAATCCATCCCAACATCACTACTCTACTCAATTCCAATCTCCAATTAATTCTTTGATTCAAATTTTACATTCTCTACATACTCAGCCCTGCTTATCTTCAGTGAGTAACTGTTCCTTGGGCTGCAATAAATACATCAAATCCAATATAAATGTGGAGTTTTGAGATGCATAAATTAACATCAAAGTCTCTGTAGGCTGGAGAATTTATAGTTGAATTATAGTTGAAAGTGTAAATTTACTCTGGTCTTAAGGTCTATGAGTGAGAATTCCTACAACCCATGTAAATGCAAAACCTTTTAGTGCACTTTTGTTTTGTTTATTATATATATCTTTTTAAAAATCCACATGTGCTCATGATCTGCGTCTCCGTCTCCTATTTCCGGCGCGTCCTCTGACGTCACAGCGAGCTGCGCAAACAGACGCGCTGCTCTAGTTGTGTTATGACACTTCTTCTGTAACAGGGTAAACAGAGGTGAAATTGTTTGTCCACAGTCAACCTGGAAAAACAGCCGAAGAGTTGAGCAGAGCCACAGCGGCGCATTCAGCTCCATAAATGTTTCCAGCAAGCAGATATTCCCTCCAAGGTAACTCACAGTCACACTACACTGTCGAGCAAGTTAGCCCGAACGCTAACAAAACCAAGCAAACTTCCGATTCTGTAAAGCCGAGAGCATGTTTACGCTAATGTTAGGCTGTTATTATCAGTTTATGCACAGGATATGTCAAGTTTTGTGTTTTAAGCGTGTTGTTTTACCAGTATGCTTACTAACAGAAGCAGCTGTTCAACACTCAGGGAAAGTAGGGCAAAGGTCACTCAGATATGGGTCAGAGTTGTTGAGGTGAAGTTGGTTTTGTATTCGCATATACGGTCTTTCTCCTTAATAATATAATTTCAGGAAAATATACTTAGCTAATTTCATGTTGGCAGTCAACGACTATCGAAGTACAACATTGCTCAGTCGAGGGAATAGTGCTAATGTTGTTTTTAAGTCATATTTGCTTGCGATTTCGGACTGAATATTTTAAGTAGTGTCACAAGTTGTCTCTGTTAAAAACGAACGAATGTGAGAATTTAAAATCAGCTTTACTTCAATGTTAGTGTATGTGTCCTTGTGTCTGAGAAGTAGACTTTCTTTACTAACTGCTTAATGCTTGAAATGTATTCATGAAGCTCTCTGAAAGCAAACAAAACAAGTTTGCCAGTGTGTCTTCTTATTTTATATGGTCACCTTAGCCGACCTGTTACTTAAAGGAGGATTTTGTAACCGCTTAATCTGCTGTACAGTGCTGACCCATTGAGTTGATCAACTATATTTACATATTTACTTGCACAATGGACATTACACTGTGCTAGACATAGGCCAGAATAAGATTCTGACGGTATGAATACCTTGAATAAAAATGTCATGGTTTAACAGTATGACGGTATTGTGTTTACTGCTCTAAAATATATTATTTTTAAATGTCTGGCTAAAAAACAAAAACGTTTCGCCCTTTGAACACAATATGTTTTATTTTGAGAAATATGTTAAGTATTTTGTTACAGTAAACATGTCAGACTGAATAAATCAAATAAATGATTGACTGCTGCTGTTTTCACTTGTTTTATAACGCATAACACAGATTTCTTTACAATTTAAAATGACATTTTGGATATATTTTTTGATAGATATACTGTTGTCCTTATAACAAATAAAAAAAAAAAAAAATCTTACACATACCTTAGGAACGGTATAGCAGAAAATTTTGGCAATTTTAAAACCTTGACTTTTCCAAACCGCGGTATACCTTGAAAACGGTTATCATCTCATGCCTACACTGTGCCCTCATTCACTAATATTGTTATTCTTGGTAAACATGAGCAAAGAAGGCTGTGTGCTAGCCAGTTATTTCTGATTTATTTTAAGTATTCACAAAAATGTTCTAAGAACAAGCAATCACAATAAGAAATGTATACACACAGTGCACAGGATAAATAGCCACATTCCCTTTGAAAATGTAATATTTTTACCCTTTTCTCAGTGAAAATAGACAATATATGTTGGTGCATAGGCATGGGACGATAACCGTTTTCAAGGTATACCGCGGTTTGGAAAAGTCAGGGTTTTCATACCGCCGAAATGTTCTGCTATACTGTTCCTAAGGTATAGTTGATATTTTTTATTTACATTTTTTTGATTGTTTTTTAGGTGTAAATTGTAAAGAAATCGGTGTTTTTGAAACAGATGAAGACCGCAGAAGTCAATGATTCACTTGAGTTATTTAGCCTGACATGTTTACTGCCCCAAAATATTTGAAATGTATCAAAACAAAATATATTGTGTTCAAAGGGGGAAAAGGTTTTGTTTTTTAGTCAGACGTTTAAAACGAATACATGTTAGAGCAGTAAACACAATACCGTCATACCGTGAAATCGTGATATTTTCATCCAAGGTTATCATACCGTCAGAATCTTATACCGGCCCATGCCTTTTGGTGCATTTAAACAAAACAGTTTTATTAAACCGTTATATTCATTAAAATAAGAGTTTGGTCGTCTGACATCTTTAGAAATAGAAAGATATTACATTTAAATTCTAATCAGACATTGCAAACAAACAAACAAAAAAATGAATGAACCGCCAACTTATCCAGCATTTGTTTTACGCAGCGGATGCCCTTCCAGCCACAACCCATCTCTGGGAAACACATCCATACATTCTCATTCACAAACATACATACACTACGGACAATTTAGCTTACCCAATTCACCTGTACCGCATGTCTTTGGACTGTGGGGGAAACCGGAGCGCCCGGAGGAAACCCACGCAACCACGGGGGGAACATGCAAACTCCACCCAGAAATGCCAACTGACCCAGCCGGGGATCGAACCAGTGACCTTCTTGCTGTGAGGCGAACGTGCTACCCACTAGGCCACCGTGGCGCCCAGGAGTGAATCAGTCAATACAAATTAAAATGAATCATTTAGTCATTCAATAGCTTCTACTACAAGAGTAAAGCTGCGACCTTTGAGTTGCGTTTCAAACGTTAATGAAGTGTTCGTAACAGAAAGTATTTGATTGGTCTGAAGATTTGATGAGAAATAAAACCATTGATCCATTAAGGCGGATGTCATAAACTGCAAGCTTTACATGTTTACATCAGTTTTGTATCATCTAAACGCAGTTTTTGTCACTGTTTCGGAGCACACAAGCTTATAGACATACTAACAATACTGATACTAACATCTTTAAAAAATTATTTAAATTTCATGGAATCTGTAAAGGAGTGGTCCAGAGTATTTTTTTAAGCTTGGTTGTGTTTATAAGAAGCAAAGCACTGTTTGCTAATGCTTCACTTGTAGAAAATCATGTTGTTTTTTTCATATATTTTATTTTTAATATATACAGCTACTCAGCTAACATGAAAACGACTGTCATATTTCCTAGTTCCTCTGAAAGGCCCACCCTCAAGAGGCTCTAATTGGTCAGCTAACATAATGTGCTGTGATTCGCGGATCAGCTTCACGTCACCAGAAAAAGTGTCACACTCCTACAAACACGCACATTTGCGCTGTGTAAACACTGTGAGTCAGAGTAGCTGTTAGCTGATCAGTTTGTCCCTGAATCGCAGACACAGCTGAGCACATCTGAACCTCACGCCTGCTTTCTAAAATAAAATCTGACAAGTGTCTTTCACTTATTTTCGGAATAAGCATGAGAAGTAATCTAAAACTTTCACATATCTTTTGCGGGTTTGTTATTTCAGATGTAGAATGCAGGAAAAGCATCCGCATAGAGAGACACTGCAGCGCTGCTGAAGATTGTGGCTGTTTACAGCGGTTTGACTGATAAATATGAATTTGAGGCTAAATTGTTAGTGGTGCCAAACACCATTTTCCGTTGTTAACATCCTTGTTTATGTCCTCACTACAATATACTGTTAATGCTAGGCAATATGCATGTTATAGGTACATTTTAACAAATAAAAACATTATTATGGTTGGAGGAGTTTTTAGCCGAATCCAGCACTGACCTGGCAGAGATTCTGGAAGTTCTCCTTTGTCAAATGCTAGCTATATCTTCTTTTATAATTATTTGAAAGATAATTAAAATTAAACTTTAAGCTCTTCTCTCTTTGTGTTGTGTCCTTTGGAAGCCCAAATACAGAAACAGAAGAAGCTCTGTGGAAATAGCAGCGTTTGGACGACATTTTAGCTTTCTCTGCTATAACATTACGCCGCCACTGTACACTACATGGTTGAGTTTACAGATGCATAGTGTATAAGTGTACAGTGTGCCATTTGGGACCCAATTTGTCTTTGTGATGCTATATTGTGTGATGTAAAGTTAACGTGGATCAGTATGGGAATGATCTACTATGTACTTATGTTTTCTTTATTTGTGTTTTCACAGCACGGAGGTGTATACGTGCACTGAAGGTCGTTAAAGCGGAGCATGTTGCTCCTCAGTTTTACTCCACTCGCTGGTCCTCCTCTGTGCCACGGATTACCACACATTACACAGTTTACCCCAGAGACAAGGACTCACGATGGGAAGGTCAGTTCACGTTGCCTCATGCTGGATCCTATTTTAATGTGCACACTGGGGACAAAGACAGATTATTAAAAAACCAAGGCATTTATAAGACAATTCAAACATCTGTATGTCTCTAAATATCATGGGTATCAAAAGAAATATGTATACAAAGTGTCACCAGGAACAAAATAGAGACATTTTGTTGAAACAGCTTGTCCCCCCTCCTGTCTCCCCTGACGGCCCGCACTCTCATTACATTCGGGCCTGAGCACGCTTACATCATCGATGATGCACTGTTTAGTTTAAAGGGCACCTTTGATGAAAAATCTACTTTTTAAGCTGTTTGGACAGTCATATGTGTAGTTATAGTGTATAGACGGTCATTTTGGGGTGATATAAACACACCCAGTCCTTTTTTTTCATTTTAACAGCATAAAAACGGTGGACCAATTGGAGCGGTTTTGAGACCGACCGCAACTTGACGTAGGAGTGCGGTCCCCCCGCCCACCGAATTGATTGACAGCTGCGTATTAACATGTCTCCGTAGTAACGTGTATAATCATATCAACAAGACAGGACGTGCGCAAAACAACCGGGAATAAAAGGTCTGTTCAGTTCGGGAAGGTCATCAATCATCATCGAATGTGATCTAGAGTGAGTTTCACAAGTTTAACACGTGTTTAAAACAGTGCAGGTTTGTAATGAACTACAACCATTCACTTCAGCTTTACTTCATCACCACAGCCGTGTGTCAGCAAAAAATACGCTTCAATCTCGGTTTGTTGACATTAAATCAGGTTTATTTAGTACATTAACATACAGATATCCATACAGCAGTGGAGATTAAACCCGTATCCTTTCACATTTGCTTGCAAATCAGTGCGAAGCTTAACGCGCGCTGTGTGTGTGTGTGTGTGTGTGTGTGTGTGTGTGTGTGTGTGTGTGTGTGCGCGCGAGCGAACGAACTCTGTTACTGCATTGAGTGTGTCTCATCGTTGCAACTCCTTAACAAACACATTAAACAGTCTTTGGTAAAGTTCTTACTGTTGTATTTCTCAAACGTAGTCAGATCTGCTTCTTTCAGATCTGTTCCTGTTGTGTCTGTGTGTCTGACGCAGCCGAGGGTGGAGATTGAGGCACGCTGATGGGAACGGTGGGCGGGGAGGACTATTCTTAAAGGGCTAGCGCCAAAAACAGCAAAAATTTGTTTAGGGCTATAATGGAAGGACTTTAAACAGCTATAATTAATAATCTGATGGGTATTTTGAGCTGAAACTGTACAGACAAACTCTGCTGACACAAAAGACTTATATTAAATATAAAAAAAGGGGTCATGTATGTGCCCTTTAAGAAAAGTGCTCTCGCTCAGCACAGTGGACATTTCTTTATATCATTATATGGTTTTAGTGGTTTGATATGCAGTGACACGCAGTCAAATATTTCGCTGAACAGATCAGCCACTGCTGACGCTCATAAACGGTCATAAAGTCCTCGTGCTGCAGGAATTAGGAGGTTTGCTGAAGGTGCAGCTGTCGTGCAGTGAGGGGTTTGCGTCTTTAATAATCTACGACAGTTTGTGTCCATAAAACGCTAAGAATGATTAATAACTCCATATGAAACAGTCCCCAAAAGTCACGTCTCCTCTTCAGTTTCAGGCTCAGGCACGCTCTGCACTCACACTACAAGCCAACTGTACCATGCCTGAGCCCGATTCAGAGCACTCACGCTTCTCAAACGATCCGGGAAACGGGTCTGGGCATGGTTCGGAGTGCATAGTGGGAGTACACCCTGATAAATGTATTTATTTGTTTGTGGTTTTTATTTAATGATTCATAATGAATTGTTTTTGCCCTAAAATAACTGGTGTTGTCGACATAGCATTAAATAAAAAGATATGATATGAATTTTCTTAATGCATCCAAGTGTATTTTTTAAGAAAGTCTGAGAGTAATACCAATAAAAGTCCTTATATAGTTAAAAAAATGCACTTATCCTTTAGGATTTAGAATTACTTTAAAGTAACCTCCAAAACTGTATCTTTTTTTCCCCCATGTGTTAAAATATGTTTTCATGGGGTCTTAACAAGTCCTAAATTTCAAGAAAAAATGTAAAGCCTTAAAGTCTTAAATTCACTCAAATATTGTGTTGTAGGTCTTAGAACAATTTAGACCTGTTTAAAATGATTTATGTCAAAGTAAAGCTACCCAATCAGGCTGACACCTAATCACCAATAATGCATCTCGACTTTTTATTATATTTAAGTTTTTTTATTGCAAAGAGATGCAATTCACAACAGCTGTTTGATATATTTACTTAATTCTCTGTATTAATTTCCCTAGTTAAGGAAAGAAAACTAAAGCAACACATCACTTTACATGATCTTCCATTAGTACAAAAACTATTTACAGAAGTAACTGGACCATTAGAAAAAATCCTTGGTGTTTAGCCCTGCATAAGTCTAAAATTTAATTCATAATGGTCTGAAAAGGGTATTGAAAAGTCTTAAATTTGACTTGAAACCTACAGAAACCCTGTTCCCCATAAATTAAAATCATCTATATAATTTTTTAAAATGTAAATATTAAATAAAATATAATATAATATTTGGTAATTTATTTTTAAATAAATGTTTTAATTTTTTCTCTGTAAATACACTCGTAGCATTTAGTGATAGTGGAACAATATTTAACCCGTAGTTTGACGGATGTTTTTTTTTCCTCTTGTAATATGGATAAATGAGCTGTTGCCATTCTCAGCATTGATTCTCATTATGTCAACCTTTGGTAGCTGAGTTGACATTTACTGAACCTTGACTCCTGAGTATCTCTGTATTTTTAGACCATAAACATTGCTTGTATTTAGTCTCTCGGTTTTGTTTTTTTTAAAAGGATCAGATTATGCTGATTCTGATTGTTTATTGTCATTATGATAATTTAAATCTCTCTGTTTGAAAATATTGCCTTAATTTAGATCGACTGGGATGATCAAGTCTTTCTCTATGCAATGCATCTGCATAAAATATAATAAATTACAAGCAAATATAAATGCCACAGAGAAAAAGTAAGAATTAAATTAACAGTGCTTTATACTTTATTGTAAGATTCCCAGTAAAAATAGAGAAATTGAGCGATCAAATGCAAAATAACATGGTAATTATTGTATAAATAGTTGTAAAAAATATATATCTTTTAATCTTTAATAAATAATCTACACATTGCGATATCGATGCTCAAACAATATATAGTTCAGCCTTTTTGTCATAAGGACAACACAACTGACAGCTAGCTCTCTAGAACTCTCACGTGGTTGCCCAATGAAGCTAAGCGTGTCTCGTCAGTGCCTGCAGGGGCGCCTGCAGGATTTTATTCCAAGGTACGCACAAATCCAACACCGCCCGTCCCCTTTCCCCCAATCATCTCGAAACACTGATGCTTAATATCTTATAATATTAATATTTCGCTCATCTTTAAAATTATAACATATTAAATTATAAATTTGCATATTACAGAAGATTATGATACAACCATTGGTGAAGTATTAAACCCTTACTTTCCACTGACCGAAAATCATCCATCCGCACAGTTGATTAGTGGACGGACTCAATCAAAAATGTCATTCCTATTTTCTTGGATTTTTTTTTAACGAATTTCGATTAGTTTGTCTCATAGTTTAAATATTTTTGTTGGTCAGTCATTTATTAGATAAAACAGAAGAACAAATAGGCTAACATTTGAGGTAAAGTGCTTTAAAACAAGTCCGCTAGGCTATATACTTCAACAATGCCAAAACACGAACTGGATCATCAAATAAAATAATAATCTAGCCTAAATTAAATTAAAGTGAAATATTCACAGTTTCAGAGAAGCCTATATTAAACTGTTTTCCTGTTGCGCCGGTCAATTACGAATTAATTCATTTAATCAAATAATTTGAATGAGCAGGACAGGCATTTACAAAGTATGTTTCCACATTACCTTGGAAGAACACACTCGGTTGGAAGAGACAACTCCGAAAGTCGTTGTGAGAATGGAGATGTCTGCATCTTTATGTTAGTCGGTCAGATAAATTTCTGTGCATGGAGGATGCGCATGGGCCTGGAGTTTCCCCAGCTCAGGTGCTGATAAGACTGCGGTCTTCACTCCGTGTGGGGATCAATATTTGTCTCATTAGTTTTAGGCCTATTGGCAAATATCTCAAATAAGTTTATCTGTTTCAAAGAGCGTTTACTCACTTAAACCCTGTTTTAAACAATAGCTAATTGTAATTTTTCTTTTGTGGAAAAACTGTCGCAAAAATAAAGCCTAAAGTAAAGATTTCTTTACCCATGCACAATGCAAGTACATACACGCTTTAAAACACGCAAACACACACCTTTATTTGCTGTTATGCTTTTTGTTTTGTCAATTTATCGTAATATATTCTGGTTAATAGACTATTCAAATTATGTAATAAATAAATAAATGAATAAATAAGCGGCATCAATTTCCGCCCTCTCATGGTAGGTACGCACAGTGCGTACAGCCGTACAGCTGCAGGCGCCACTGAGTGCCTGGAGGGTAGTGGTGGGCAAAGCGAGGCTTCATGAATCAGTAAAACAGTTGAAGCTTCGAAACTTTTCAAAACCCATCTCTACAGTGACACCTAGAGGTCATTTTTTATGTATTGCTCTGGAACAGCTTCAGTAAGGAAACAATTACTCAAACTGAAGTATTAAACCCCACGTTGTAGAGTTCAGGCTTCAAGTGATTTAGGGAAGAGTTCTAACCCAAGTTGATGCAGCTGTAGATGCTAGCTTTTAAATGCTCTATTCTTGTGGGGTTTTTTTTTTCATAAATTTTTTTTGGGGGGGGGGGGGTTCAGCTTGATTGGATAGGACAGTAGAGAGAATTGACAGGAAAGCATGGGGAGCAGAAAGAAGGGAAGGATCAACATTGGACCGCAAGGCGGAATCGAACTCTGGTCGCCGCGAGCATCGGAGTGCATGTGTCGACGCACTAACCACTACACCACTGGCGCCGACAACGTGTTTTGTTTTAACATTGTTTTAACATCCAAATGAAGACTGAATAAATTTTTAAAGTCTTGTTTTGGTCATAAAAAAGACATTAATAAAATACATAAATTCTGAGTATTTGTGCAAGTCGGGGTTCGAACTCCAGCTATTTGCAGCTTAGTTGCACACGCACAATCCACTAGGCTACAGAAGACATAGTTTTCCAACCCTTTCAGTCAAACCCAGATTCGCCAGGTCTCGAAACGCATCTGAAACGCCTGATGCTTTGAATCGCTGTAGTCACGTGACCTGGTGTTTCGAAACACTTCAGTCGCGTGACCTGGGCGTTTTGGATCATGCTTCAGTGGAGTGTTTCGAAGCACTTTTTCCCTTCAGGATCCCGTAACTGTGTCGAAACTCAGTTACACGGCTGCCATCCCTACTAGATAAGAGACCACATGGGAAAACTAGGTTGCTGCCGGAAGTGGTGTTAGTGAGACCAGCAGGGGGTGCTCAACCTGCCCTCTGTGTGTGTGTGTGTCCAGTATATTGATGGGGACTCTGTACTGCTCTGTGAGCAGATGAAACATTAAATCTTGACTCGACCACTGGGCTCTGTCCATCATGGCCTTCTAACCATCCTCACATCATAATTGGCTTCATCGATCTGTAGGCCTGTCACAATAATCAATATATCGACTTATCGCACAAAACATGGACATGACATCAATGATTTTTGGTGATGCAATAAATATCGCCCATACGTAAAAACCAATTCTTGCAACAATTTAGCTGATTGCAAAACCTCTCTATCTTTATTGGAGGTGTCAGTGTCAGTATGGTTAAAAAAAAAACACCATAGTATTTACCATAAACGGCTAAAGTATTTTCGTGTGCGTGTCAGACAACTGAAAATAGATCTGGTAGCAGATAATGCAGGGTCTGTTACTCTACCTCGTATTTTTGGTTAACATTTATTATTATTTGTTTTGGATATTCACATTCTGATTCCAATGCCTAATCATTAAATTATTAAAATGACTAAATTAATTAAATATTCGTCAGTGCAAAATATGATGTGTTTTTTTGAAGAGTGTACTTGCGTTATGATGCTATTATATTGCCATTCTGGCATTATATAATGAGTGGCCTAAAATGGTCTTAAAATGACAATAATATCGTTTATCGCAATATATTTTGGTGCAATATATCGTACAACAATAAATAGATATCGTGACAGGCCTATCAATCTGTCTCCTCTCCACCAACCTGCTGGTGTGCGGTCTGGTGCATTATGGCTGCCATCACGTCATCCACATAGATGCTCCACATTGGTGGTGGATGAGGAGATTCTCCCCTAAAACTATTATTATTACATGAGCTTTATACACAAATACACTTAATTGAACACGCACACATAGACATGACCTATATACTGTATAATTGCTGGGTAACTACATTTATATATAAGTACTTTAACTGTTTATTGGTTACTAGTATAAGTACTTTATCGGTTTCTAGTTATTTTGTCAAATTATTAGTAACTTATGAAGTTATGGTAACTAATAACCTTTTCCGAATTTGGCTGTAATGTGCACCTCTTGTGAAGCTGCTTTGAAACAATAATTGTCGTGAAGTGCTATACTAATAAACTTGAATTTAATTGAATGTTTTCAGGGGTAGAAATGGAACGCTTTGCTGATGAGGCAGATGTTGTCATTATTGGTGGTGGTCCAGCTGGCCTATCAGCTGCGATCCGGCTGAAGCAGCTGGCCAATCAGCATGAGAAAGAGCTGCGGGTTTGTGTGGTGGAAAAGGCGTCTCAGATCGGAGCTCACACACTGTCTGGAGCCTGTCTGGAGCCCACTGCACTCAACGAGCTCATTCCAGATTGGAAGGAGAGAGGGGTACAAATGCATTCTCTGCTGCTGTTTCATTAAAGTGCCCACATTTATGCTATTTTAAAAGTTCAGTGTTTTGTTTTGTAAACCTGCAATAAATAGATTTACTTACAGTTGAATTATTCGCCCTCCTATGAATTTTATTTAGCTTTTTCAAACATTTCCCAAATGATGTTTAACAGAGCAAGGAATTTTTCACAGTATTTCCTATAATATTTTTTCCTCTGGAGAAAATATTATTTGTTTTATTTTGGCTTGAATAAAAGCAGTTTTTAATAGTTTTAAAAACCATTTTAAGGTCAATATTATTATCCCTCTTAAGCAATATTAGTTTCGATTGTCTACAGAACGAACCACTGCTATATAATGACATGCCTAATTACCATAACTTGCCTAATTAACCTTAGTAAGCCTTAAAATTGCACTTTATAATGTCATCACAAGTCATCGTGGCAAAGATAAAAGAAATCAGTTATTAGAAATGAGAAGTCTTACTCCAAAAGAAAGTCTTATTTGTTTTATTTTGGCTAGAATAATTTAATTAAATAATTTAAAAAAGTTAATAGCTGTTTTAAGGTCAATATTATTACCCCCATATGCTACATATTTTTTGATTGGCTATAGAACAAACCACTGCTGTACAATCACTTGCCTGATTAACCTAAATTCAGTTCAGTTTCAGTTTCCTTTATTTTTGTCATTCAAAACATCACAATAAATTGTAATGCAGAATGAAATTGTTGCATCAGACCCTATAAAAATAGATACATTAGACACTATAAAAACCTAACATAATAAATAAGCTTTTATAATTTCATAAATATATAAAAATATAGTTATATAAAATATAACTCAGTTAAAAAAAACAATCACAAAACGGAATAAATTAATACTTGCATAACTATTCAGGGTTCATACGGTCATGAAAAACCTGGAAAAGTCCTGGAATTTTGACATGGCCATTTCCAGGCCTGGAAAAGTTTTGGAAAAACTGAAAAACCCCCTAAGTCCTAGAATATAGTTTAACAAATGTCTGTATACTTAAAAATAGGTTAGTAGTCTCTACTTCTTTTCTGTCCATGGTCAAACACATGCTCTCACATTACTGCTGTGTGAACATTATGTAAATACATTTTAAATAGATATAAAGATTCATTTAAACTAAATGTTGCATGTTTTATGATATGCTGTAATAACTTTGAACATGCAATGTTTTTCTTATTATTTACCATGTATACATAGACATTACAAGAAACATTAGGTCATGAAAATTTACTTGAAATCCTGGAAAAATCATGGAAGTTTAGTAGAAAAAAAGGTGTATGAACCCTGACTATTGCACAGTTTGTTATAACATTAACAATTTGTGCTTGTTTAACTGTTTATAGATTTATTATTACATACATCAATAGTATTTAAAATACTGTACATCAATAGTACATAGAAATACTGTATTAAATTGCTTAGTTAACCTAATTAACCTTTAGACTTAAAATGTTACTTTAAGCTGAGTAATAGTATCTTGAACAATATCTAGTCAAATATTATGTACTGTCATCATGGCATAGATAAAAGAAATCAGTTATTAGAGATGAGTTATTAAAACTTTAATGGTTAGAAATGTGTTGAAAAAGCACATTAAACAGAAATTGGCTTAAGAAATATAAAATAATTACAATTTTACAGAAGGGCTAATAAGTCTGGCATTTTTATTTTCTTAATATCCATTGCAGCATCGGCTCCTTTCTCATAATATTAATGTCTGTCTAAACTTTACTTTTCTGAGAGCCTGCTCTATTCTGAATGGTCAGGTGACCCAGTCTGCTGTGGTTAGTCTCATTCATTCATTCATTTTCCGCTCAGTCCCTTTATTTTTATAAACCCACGCAACCACGGGGAGAACATGCAAACTCCTCACAGAAATGCCAATTGACCCAACCGAGGCTTGTGATTAGTCTACTACTTCAAAAACAAATTGTTTATTAAAACTTTGGTCATTTTGGCATTCACAAAAAGCCAAATCACATGCTATATAAAACTAATTAGGGCTGTGCAATTAATCGTAATTGCAAAATAAATCGTGATTTAAGCACATGCAATTTCTACCGCGTGAGGCTGCAATTGTATCTATTCATTTATTTAGATTTTTGTTCACGTTCTTGTGCGCATGATTGTGCACACCGGGCAATTACAGCTAAGCTGAGCAGGAGAAAGATGTTAACCAATCAGAGCTCACTCTGCGCATGACGAAGTTGAGCAGGAGAACAGAATAGGTGGTTTTGATTTACGTTAGTTTTCATTTGTTGTTCTGACTGGAATTAAGGTTAGTTCATTATTTTTTCATGTTGTCTGTTTTTAAGGCAATTTATTACAGTTTTGTTTATCAAGCAGTTAGTGCTACAGTTTACAGTATGTGTTTAACTAGAGCTGAGGTTAGTTATTTTATGTTGTCTGTTTTAAAGACAATTTTACTACAGTTTTATTTATTAAACTTAATACTATGTTATTTCATTGTGAAATGTTTTGTTCTGCACTTCTTGTACACTGAATACATGTAGAATGTGTGTATGTAGCGCGTTTGAAAAAGCAAAAACAGTTGCCAAAATCGCAAAATAAAATTGCAATCGCAGTATTCGTACAAAAAAAATCGCAATACTATTTTGTCCACATTGCACAGCCCTAAAACTAATATATGTAAATAGTAAAATGGGGCACTTGGAAAAATATTTATAATATCAAATTGAATTTGTCCTTTGCATTTGATGTATTTGGTGCTATTTATGTGAATTTTGTGGGCTTCTTGATTCATGTCTAACAGGCACCATTGAACACTCCAGTTACAGAGGACAAGTTTTCCATTTTGACAGAAAAATACCGCATTCCTGTACCAATACTACCAGGTAGGTTATTTCCATTGCGTAAGGATAAGTGCACAATGCACACAATCGCACTTCAATGAATTCAGAAATATATAAATTGCTCTGTCAGAATGTCCTGAATGGTTTTATAACCTGTGCAAACCATTAGAGCTTTTAAAACTGGGTTATTCACATAATGCAATTTGTGACAAACAGGACTTCCAATGAATAACCATGGAAACTACCTTGTTCGCTTGGGGCATTTTGTACGATGGCTCGGGGAACAGGCGGAGGAGCTCGGAGTGGAGCTGTATCCTGGCTATGCCGCAGCCGAGGTCAGATTGCCTTGCTTTCCATTTCTAAAAGTATGATGTGTTTCCTAGAAAATAAATTGCACTTGACTATTAGATGCACTGGGTCAAAATTGCATTGAGAGAAAAAAAATAATACATTGACGAACACTTGTACTGATTGGGTTTATAAACTAATTTTATTTCACCTCACACAACAAATCCTTTACATATAATGCTATTCGTAAAGGGATATACAGTAGTCAACGTTTGAAGTAGATCGTTACCATCAAAGTTGTCCTAAAACTCTTGAAAAGCACCCATTCTTGTCCTAGGACAGTTTTAAAAAACATTTTTGATTCACTTCGAATGTTGACTACTGTATATTTAAAGAGATATGCGTTGAAACAAACAGATATTAGAATGACATTCACTGTTAAGGGCACAATATGTCATTTTTTCCACTAGAGGGTGTTTATTCACAACAAACAAAGGTATAGTTTGAAGTCTACATGACTGGATTCATACGGAACTCCTGCAGAAATCATGATGATGGATGAGCTTAAGTATTCAACACTTCTTATAATTGTAGCATTAGCAGAGTAAGGCTGATAGTAGTCGAAGTGAAGTCGAAGAAACGCTGAAGTAATTGTGAAGTAATGAAGTAATTTCTGATTTTTTCTCACTCACACTCATACACTACGGACAATATAGCCTACCCAATTCACCTGTACCGCATCTGTTTGGACTGTGGGGGAAACCAGAGCACCCGGAGGAAACCCACACGAACACGGGGAGAACATGCAAACTCCTCACAGAAATGCCAACTGACCCAGCCGAGGCTCGAACCAGTGACCTTCTTGCTGTGAGGCGACAGCACTACCTACTACGCCACCAAGTCGCCCACTTTTGCAAATATTGAAACCTAATTTAAGTGAGCAATATAAACAACACTGTTCTAGTGTTTGGATATTCTAATAAAACAATCACACATATTGTGCCTTTACTAACATTTATAATAAACATCAAACCTAAATGGATATTTTTAGCCTGATAAAGAGTTTAAAATTAACACAAGTGGCCACAAGAGATGTCATTGAACACGTGTAAGTACCAAGTGATTCTTCTGGTTTCTGAAAATGCATGACTGCTAAAGAAATACGCTGCCTGTAAGTCTCGTCACCCTTTCCAAGTCTTAAGAACAACAAATAATTACTTGACTTCTAGTTGATCATTTAGTATCAGAAGTGGCTTATATGAAAGGCAAAAGCCTCTAGATTACGCTTATTTTACCAAAATAAAATATGATCTTGCCTTGATTTTTGAAATATTTCATCAGGACAGTAAGGTCTGACTTTGCTTAGACAAAAGTCTTGTCACCTAACAGAAATAATGCACAGTATTAAATTCATGGTGCAGTGGAAGAAGAATGAATATTGTGTATGACTCCCATGAGCTTAGAGGACTGCATCCACACATCTCTGCAATGACTCAAATAACTTATTAATAAAGTCATCTGGAATGGCAAAGAAAGCATTCCTGCAGGACTCCCAGAGTTCATCAAGATTTGGATTCATCTTCAATGCCTCCTCCTTCATCTTACCCCAGACATGCTCAATAATGTTCATGTCTGGTGACTGGGCTGGCCAATCCTGGTGCATCTTGACCTTCTTTGCTTTCTGGAACTTTGATGTGGAGGCTGAAGTATGAGGAGCGCTATCCTGCTGGAGAATTCACCCTCTCCTGTGGTTTGTAATGTAATGGGCAGCACAAATGTCTTGATACCTCAGGCTGTTGATGTTGCCATACACTCTGCAGATCTTTGCACGCCCCCATACTGAATGTAACCCCAAACCATGATTTTTCCTTCACCAAACTTGACTGATTTATGTCAGACGCTTTAATCCATGTGGGTTCCAGTAGGTCTTCTGCAGTATTTGTGATGATTGGGATGCAGTTCAACACATGATTCATCTGAAAAATTGACCTTCTGCCACTTTTCCAAATGATCATCTAGAAGTTATTATTTGTTGCTCTTACAACTGACATCAACAACAAGACTTTTGTCAGGTAGCATAGATGCGCTTCTTATATTAACATCCTGTTTTGCAAACCTGTGATGTACACAGGTGCTGTTTCATGAAGATGGAAGTGTGAAAGGAATTGCAACCAATGATGTTGGCATTGCTAAAGATGGCTCTCCAAAGGTTTGTCACAACCATTTGGTTTTCTACATCAACATACCTAAAATATGCAATGACGTTCTGATGAAACTCTTACCCGGAGTTCACCTTTCAAACACATCTTATGATTATAGTGATTTATATTCATAAGAAAAAAAAAGTTAGATGTTCATGCCAAGGGTAAATGAGTTTCTGAGGTGCACCGAGGGAATAAGAGTAACTCTGGCTAAAGTGATTCTACTGTGTATATTTATGTGCTATTACCAGCGCATTTCACGCTCTGTTGAACTCCTCCAGGATGTGTTTGAGAGAGGGATGGAGCTCCACGCGAAGGTCACTATGTTCGGTGAAGGCTGCCATGGACACCTGGCCAAACAACTGTACAAACAGTTTAATCTGAGGGAGAAGTGTGAGCCGCAGACATACGCCATCGGCCTCAAAGAGGTACAAGAAAACACTCTTACCTGGGTGATGATTTCTGTATGATCACACAAATGTTTTAATTTGTTCTGGGCAAAAGTGAATCGCATCCAAAATAAAAGTTTGTTTTGACATAATATATATATATATATATACGTGTGTGCTGTGTATATATAAATGCACACATACATGCATATGTTTGAGAAAGTGTTTATATATATATATATATATATATATATATATATATATATATATAT
>CAIGQQ010029578.1:137394-149225 GCA_903798035.1 Danio albolineatus
TATATATATATATATAAATAAATAAAAGTTAAAAGGTATTATTTTTTTAGTTTATATATAAAGGCTTTAGTTATGTTACTCCTAAAATCATTCCACATAAATTCGCAGATTTTTCACAAAATCCTCCGCAGAAATAGCAAAAAATGTTCGCAGATTCTGTCTAACTCTAGTTATGGGTAAAACAAAGACCATGTGGGTCAGGTAGTTGAAACGGTAGGCTACAAATAATTAATTCGTTATGAATGAATGAATGAATTAATTATTCATGAATAATTAATTCACCGCCGCCTATGATGACGATGCCATCGTTATTGTCTGTTGGTTTTTTAATGTGTTTTGTGATTCATAGTTAAAATGTTAATAATAAGTTGCCATTAAAAAAAAATCCTTTGATTTGTTCCAGCTTTGGGTTATTGATGAGAAGAAGTGGCATCCGGGACGAGCAGAGCACTCGGTTGGCTGGCCTCTGAACAGGAACACATACGGAGGAACTTTCCTGTACCACCTCAATGAAGGAGAACCGCTGGTGGCCCTGGGCTTTGTCGTAAGTCATCTTGATCCTCAACCTTCTGGGTCAAACACACATATTTAATCTCGAAAAAATTCCTCTTTGAAGCCTTAATCATAAAGCTGAATGTTCTGGATTGATGTCTTTCTCAGGACGCTTTGATCTGAATGGATATTATTGACCTCGTTCATTATGTTCTTTTATAATCTAAAATGTGAGTGTGAAAAGGCTTTGAACTCTGACGCTGTCGCGGCTCAGAGTCTGTCCCGCTGAAAATTTAGCATATCAAAATGACATTTTTTTAAAGTCACTTTTTAAAGAGGCATTTCGTAGAGTGCTGGTGATTCATAGAAAATAGCCTCCATTCCAAACATCTTGAGTTTGGCAGTGACGACGGGTCATTATCCAATATCGTCACGGCTCTAGATGTACTCGTGTTGATTGGTCACAGTCGTCTGGAGGTACGGTGCAGTGTTTGATTGAAAGAACTAAGTCCAAATGCATGATTTCTTTGAATTGTTTGTACTTTTGAGTACATTTGACTCGCTTGCTGTGCTGATAACAGAGGCATTGCTGGCTGAAGATATAGTGTGTGTAAACTTACTTCCGTTCAAAAGTTTGGGGGTACGATTTTTAATATATATTTTTTTAATCAGTCACAAAATTCCCCTTATCCCTAATCCACTAAATTAAACACAAAATTCTAAAATAATTAGGACAATTGGTTGTTTTTGATTTAAATGTATCCTCTAAAAACATCTAACATCAGCCGGCAGCTAGCTCTCTGCAACTCTCAAATGGTTGCCCACTGAAGCTAAGCAGTGCTGCGCCTGGTCAGTATCTGGATAGGAGACCACATGGGGGAAAGCTTGGTTGCTGCTGGAAGTGGTGTTAGTGAGGCCAACAGGGGGCGCTCAACCTACGGTCTGTGTGGGTCCTAATGCCCCAGTATAGTGAAGGGGACTCTATACTGCTCAGTGAGCGCCGTCTTTCGGATGAGATGTTAAACCGAGGTCCTGACTCTCTGTGGTCGTTAAAAATCCCAGGATGTTCTTCTAAAAAGAGTAGGGGTTTAACCCCGGCATCCTGGCCAGGTCTGCCCATTGGCCTCCTAACATCACCATATCATAATTAGCTTCATCACTCTGTCTCCTCTCCACCAATCAGCTGATGGCTGGTGTACGGTCTGGTGCAATATGACCGCCGTCGCATCATCCAGGTGGATGCTGCACACTGGTGGTGGATGAGGAGAATCCCCCTATTGAGTAAAGCGTTTTAAGTGTCTAGAAAAGCGCTATATAAATGTAAGGTATTATTATTATTATTATCATTATTATTATTATTTAACTCAATTTTACATGGGGATTGCTGTAGCAAAGTAATGCTTTATGACTTTTGTAAATTAATAAATAGCTGTTGCTCAGTAATATCCATCAAAAATCAGTGACCAGATTTGGAAACTAGAAATTATAAGCTTTCAAATGATGTATAGTTGTTCACGATTGCTTCGTGTTAACTTTGTTCATTGGGGGTATGATTACACATAGGCATGGGACGATAACCGTTTTCAAGGTATACTGTGGTTTTGAAAAGTCAAGGTTTTCATACCGCCAAAGTTTTCTGCTCTACCGTTCCTAAGGTATGTGTAAGATTTTTTTATTGACATTTTTTTCTCTTTTTTTTTAGGTTTGAATTGTAAAGAAATCTGTGTATTTTTTTTTTTAAACAAATGTTGACCGCAGAAGTCAATGATTCATTTGAATTATTTAGCCTGACTTGTTTACTGACCCAAAATATTTTAAATATTTCTCCAAATAAAATATATTGTGTTCAAAGGGGAAAAGGGTTTTGTTTTTTAGCCAGATGTTTAAAATAATATATTTTAGAGCAGTAAACACAATACCGTCATACTGTGAAACTGTGATATTTTTATCCAAGGTTATCATACCATCAGAATCTTATTCCGGCCCATGCCTAATTACACATAGTGTTGGGGGTATGATTTTTTGAATCTGTTTTAAAGAAATTAATTTATCCCATTAAGTGTCGCCCCCACTTTTTGAACAACTTCAATGAACGCCAATCTTCAACGCTTTGGTGGATACATTTAAGCTTGGTCTCATTTAGGCATGGGACGATAACAATTTTCAAGGTATACTGAAGTTTGGAAAAGTCAAGGTTTTAAAACCACCAACATTTTCTGTTATACCGTACTTTTTAGGACAACAGTATCTCCAGCAGAAATGATATCCAAAGGTCCTGTTTTAAATTGTAAAGAAGTCCGTGTTTTTGAAACTAAGAAAAGACAACAAAAGTCAATGATTCATTTGAATTATTCAGCCTGACATGTTTGCTGTTCCAAAATGTCATAAATGTTTTTCAAAATAAAATATATTGGCTGCGACTGAAATCGCCTACTACTCAGCAGATACTGCACTTAGTACTCGACTGATAGAAAAAATACATTCTATACAGTATTAATGTGAGTTGTATGAATGAGTTCGGATGCCATTTTGTCGTCATCACGTGACATACCCGCCTCATTCTCATTCATGAATTCTTTCGGGTACATGATGGGATAGCGCAGCGTCCATTAGATGCACACTTCAGAATCTATCTTCAGAAGTAGTAGGTCATCCGGGTTCTTCTTGTATGCTGTTTTTCAAATTGTATGAATTCAGACATACTACTTCGCTCACATAATGTTTTTAGTGTACTATATAGTATGGAAGTATGTGATTTGGGAAGCAGCCAATTTGTTCAAAGTAGAAAAAAAGTTCTGTTTTTTTACCCAGACTTTTAAAAATATTTTATTTTAGAGCAGTAATCACAATACCGTAAATCTGTGATATTTTTATCCAAAGTTATCATACCA
Source organism: Danio albolineatus (assembly GCA_903798035.1). Classification (NCBI taxonomy): domain Eukaryota; kingdom Metazoa; phylum Chordata; class Actinopteri; order Cypriniformes; family Danionidae; genus Danio; species Danio albolineatus. Next base: position 140,778 of record CAIGQQ010029578.1, read on the forward strand.
TTTGAATCTTATACCGGCCCATGACTAGTCTCGAATTGAGTGAAAAAAGTTAAATCAAACAAATGTAATGTAGCTTTATGTTTAAGAAAGTAATATAAAAGATGTAGATTTTATTATATTACATAAAATAGAATAGAAAGTACAGAACAATGGAAAAGTGTTTGTGATTTATTTATATGTATTTTTTAACATTTAATTTGAAATGTTTATAAATTTATAAGGACTCTAAAAGTAAGAGTCTTAGCAGGCAACCATGAAGGATGCAGTTATAGTACTGTGTTGAACCGTAAACATGTCGATGTCTCCTCAGGTAGGTTTGGACTACAGTAATCCCTATATGAGTCCGTTCAGGGAGTTCCAGCGCTGGAAGCATCACCCCTCAGTAATGTCCACCTTGGAGGGAGGAAACAGGATTGCATACGGAGCCAGAGCCCTCAATGAAGGAGGCTTCCAGGTAGGATTATGATGCTATCAAATATTCTAGCTGTGATATAATTTCTATAGCTTTCATCATGGTATATGGTATCACCACAGTGTCGACCTAAGCTGAAAAAAGAAAAGGAAAAAAATGTACTGTACTGATTTATTGTATATAAATGTTCAGAGTAAACAAATATTTTCAACCGATTAAATCGCAGAATGGTGGCACAGTGGCTCAGTGGTTAGCACTGCGGCCTCACAGCAAGAAGGTTTCTGGTTCGAGTCCCGGCTAGGTCTGTTGTCATTTCTGTGTGGAGTTTGCATGTTCTCCCTGTGCTGGCGTGGGTTTCCTCCACAGTCCAATGACATGCGCTATAGGTGAATTGAATAAACTAAATTGGCCATAGTTTATGGGTGTTTCTTAGTACTGGGTTGTGGCTGGAAAGTATTTAAGTGGTTCATTTCGCCTTATTCCATGGTCTGTTGAAATTCTTGATTCTGATTGGCTGGAGGGTGTGCTAAATTTTCGCTGAAACGCACAGGTAGTTCCAGTCAGTTTTGATCACAGTTCAAAATAAATGCGCTTCTCCCAAACGTTTACAGTTACTATAGCAACTCGCATGTGCTGTGCATGAAACTGATGAGGGCTGTTAATGGTGGACGGGAAATCCGTAGAATTAGGAAAATACTCATAAACTATGCCACAAAATCAAGTTTTAAGAGTTTTTCAAGTGAGAATGTAGTTATTGTAAAGTTAAATCGGCAGTTTGTGTGTAAGAAAAGCGCGTTTTAAAAAATGTTGGAAGCTCCATGCGGTCAGCGGCAGCTCCGCGAACAGCTCCCCCCGAGGGAAGCTTTATGTCGGCCAGAGAATCTCTGGTTCTACGCCGCTAGATCTAATCTCTTGCATCTCTGTTGTTAAAACGTGATATATAATTAATCTTTGGTGTATCTAACGGTCAGTCTCTGGACATTTGAACCTATAATTTGTTCTCAGGTGTATTTTTTTTGGCAGATCACAAAGATAAGTTTCATAATTAATCTATGAGCGTAAATAATGTAATATTACACTGATCCTGCGTGTTTGGCTGATTGCTTTCGTTTTAAAGAAGATAAATAAAGCAGAATGTTCTCCTACCTGTCCTGATGTTTTTTCATTATGCAAAATGTACCTATATTTAACAGCAGAGATTTCTGAAATAGACTTTTTTGCTTCAAAGACTCTAGAGAACACTTGACGTGAAAATGCGTATTTAATTGATATGGCACCTTTTATAAGATTTGTATGTTTTTTATGAACTATAAATCGCGGAAATTCTGCTATATGCCAGCTTTCGCAGTATTAAAGGTAATGTTAAGGAAAAAAAAGCTATTATACAGATCCTCCCTCGTCAGAAAAGTGGTAGAAAGACAAAAGAAATGTGTGAAATGTCTTATTTGTCCACTTGTGATCGGACTGATGAAATCCCATTTTAATAATATTAGCAGGTATAAACAGCACGCACATGCTCTCTCTATCTCTCTGCCTGTCAGCCTGTCACAGCTGAATCAGTGGAGGGACTAGAAAATCTAACATGTAAAAAACTGACAAAAAATAAAAAATCGGACAAATATTGCTCTGCAAACAGCAAAACTATTTTAAACTTAGGCCTACGGTACCTTGGCAAATGACAATGGAATAAGTGGGAAAATCAACGGCTTGCCGTGCGTAAAGGATTTTAATGCACTTTGCAAAGGTGACCACACTGCGCTGCGCGTTGTGTGGTCCTTTGCCTCCACGTCGTGCATTACAATCCTTTAACTCACGGCAAGCCGTTGATTATCCCTTACTTGACAACCCATGATAAATAAAGGACTAAGCCGAAGCAAAATGAATAAATTGCAAAATCATGGTAAAGGACAGTAGGTAACACTTCAAGGCATAATATTCTTCTTTTCTCTCCTGTCTCCTTTAACTTCTCACATCCACGATCTCCCCCCTCCAGTCGATCCCGCAACTGACGTTTCCAGGCGGCATGTTGATCGGCTGCAGTCCAGGCTTCATGAACGTGCCCAAGATCAAAGGCACACACACGGCCATGAAGAGCGGCATGCTGGCGGCCGAGACTGCCTTCAGCAAAATCACTGATGAGAAGCTGCAGTCGCAAACCACAGGTAGCCGACCCACACTTCTATGCAGATTAGCTGAGGTGTAACTCACAGGATATTGAACATGGTCTCGGGACATTCAAGAGGACGTACGGTTGAAGAGCTTACAACTTCTAGACTGAACCAGAATATTTGTGACAGCTGTTGGATAGACTTTTATATAGTTGATTTCTTCCTATCGACTAGCATGATTTTTTCTGATGTGCTGCTTTTGAAAATAAACATTACACTATTAGTATAATTCTCTTTTATTTACAGAGGATAATCAGCTGACTGTTGAGTGCATAATCAATGTATTCATGAATTACACTGGCAGTCAGAGTTTTGGGATTAATCTAATTAATTTAGCTCTGGTCTCTGTGAATACAGGGGGTGGAAATGTACAGGTTATTCATTAATTTCCCCTCGGCTTAGTCTCTGATTTATCAGGGGTCACCGCAGTGGAATGAACCGCTAACTATTCCAGCATTTGTTTTACACAGCGGATGCCTTTGTGGCTGCAACCCAGTACCGGGAAACACCCATACACACTTGCATTCACACACACAAACACACACACACACTCATACACTATGGACAATTTAGTTTATTCAGTTCACCTATATAGCACATGTCTTTGCACTGTGGGGAGCTCCAAACTCCGGAGGAAAACCGGAGGAAACCCACCCCAACAGAGATCTTAAAAACTCCACACAGAAATGCCAACAGGTCTAGCCGGGACTCGAACCAGCGACCTTCTTGCTGTGAGACAACAGTGCTAACCACTGAGCCACCATGTGCAGATTATTCATTCATTCAATCTTTCATTTTCTTTTCGGCTTAGTCCCTTTATTAATCTGGGGTTGCCACAGTGAAATGAACCGCCAACTTATCCAGCACATGTTTTACGCAGCGGATGCTTCCGGCCACAACCCATCTTTGGGAAACATCCGAACATACTCATACACTACAGACAATTTAGCTATACCAAATGTCTTTGGACAATGGGCAAAACGGAGCACCCTGAGGAAACCCACGCGAACGCAGGGAGAACATGCAAACTCCACACAGAAACGCCAACTCACCCAGCCGAGGCTCGAACCAGTGACCTTTTTACTGTGAGGTGACAGCACTTCCTACTGCCCCACTGCATCGCCTTTGTGCAGATTAATGGAATCTAAAATATAATAAAATCTCTTTCCCATGTCCCTCCTATGTTCACAACATTTTCTGTATTAGCAGATGGACCGGGGATAGGATAATAAAAATTAAAGATGGAAAAAGTGTGTTTAAAAGATGTTTGTTTCTCTGTTAGGTCTCTATATTCCTGAGTATGAGGAAGCTTTGAAAAAGTCCTGGGTTTGGAAGGAGCTGCGTTCAGTGAGGAACATCAGACCATCTTTCCATACATACTTCGGCCTCTACGGTGGGATGGTCTATACTGGGATCTTCTACTGGATTTTCAGAGGAAAAGAGCCATGGACTTTAAAGCATAGTGGTAAGACTTTTGGTCTCTGCTTAAGTTTTGCTTATCATATTCTCTGACGTGTATACATATTAGGGCTGTGCAATTAATCGCAATCGCAAAAAATGGTGATTTAAGCACATGCAATTTCTAAACCGCGTAAGACTACAGTTTAATCAATCAATTTATTTAGATTTTTATTAAGAATATGTTCTTGTGCGCATGATTTTAATATGTTAACCAATCAGAGCTGACGCAGCACACCAGGCAATTACAGCTAAGCTGAGTGGGAGAAAGATGTTAACCAATCAGAGCTCACTCCACGCATGACAAAGTTGAGCGGGAGAACCGAATAGGTGGTTTTGATTTACGTTAGTTTTTATTTATTGTTCTGACTGGAATTGAGGTTAGTTCATCTTTATTTCTTCATGTTGTCTGTTTTTAAGACAATTTATTACAGTTTTGTTTATCAAGCAGTTAGTGCTACTGTGTACAGTATGTTTTTAACTAGAGCTGAGGTTAGTTCATCTTCATTTATTTTATGTTGTCTTTTAAAGACAATTTTACTACATTTTTATTTATTAAACTTTATATGTTATTTAATTGTGAAATGTTTTGTTCTGCACTTCTTGTGCACTGAATACATGTAGAATGTGTGTATGTAGCTTGTTTGAAAAAGCAAAAACAGCTGCCAAAATCGCAAATAATATCGCAATCGCAATATTCGTTCAAAAAATTGCAATATGATTATATTGTCCATATTGCACAGCCCTAGTGTGCAGTCACAATAATCACATCACAAGATATACAATTTTGAGTTAATTCATTCATTTTCTTATTTGGCTTAGTCCCTTTATTAATCTGGGGTTGCCACAGCGGAATGAACCGCCTACTGATCCAGAATATGTTTTATAAAAAGTGGATACCCTTCCAGCTGCAACCCATTACTGGAAAACACCCATACATTCTCATTCACACACATACACTGCGGACAATTTTAGCTTACGCAATTCACCTGTACCACATGTCTTTGGACTTGGGTAAACCCGGAGAAAACCCACTTGATCGCAGTGAGAATATACAAACTCCACACAGAAATGACCCAGCCGAGGCTCAAACCAGTGACCTTCTTGCTGTGAGGCGACAGGGCTACCCACTGCGCCACTGCGTCGCCTGTTTTGAGTTTATATGTAGGATTATATTTCACTGTAGAGTACAGCTGTGCAATTAATCGCAATCGCAAAACAATCGCAATTTAAGCACATGCAGTTTCTAAATCGCAAGGGCTGCAATTTAATCTATTCGTTTATTTAGATTTTTGTTCACGTTATTGTGTGAATGATTTTAATATGTTAACCAATCAGAGCTGACGCAGCACACCGGCCAATTACAGCTAAGCTGAGTGGGAGAAATTGGCTGATAGCCATGTGATATTTTGCAATAACAGGCACTCGTACAGCCTCTTCTCTTTAGCCTCTTTCAGACAAATACTGCAGCTGTTGGACAACATAATGTACCTTTGAGGCTTTTTTTAGGCGAGAATGTAGTTTTTTAGATTGCAACTACGCAGTTTATTTATAACAATAGTGCCTATTTTAAAATATGTATAATTTCGTAGATTCAGCGCATCAGTGGCCATCAGCCTGTCATACACTGAGTGAGCAAAGATGGTTGCATCAAATATAGAGATCGCATAATAGGGATGTGCAATTAATCGCAACTGCAAAAAAACGAGATTTTTAAGCACATGCAATTTCTAAATCGCAAGGGCTGCAATTTAATCTATTAGTTTATTTAGATTTTTGTTCACGTTATTGTGTGAATGATTTTAATATGTTAACCAATCAGAGCTGACGCAGCACACTGGCCAATTACAGCTAAGCTGAGCGGGAGAAAGATATTAACCAATCAGAGCTCACTCCGCGCATGACGAAGTTGTCTGTTTTAAAGACAATTTTACTACAGTTTTATTTATTAAACTCAACACTCTGTTTTATTTCATTGTGAAATGTTTTGTTCTGCACTCCTTGTGCACTGAATACATGTAGAATGTGTGTATGTAGCGCGTTTCAAAAAGCAAAAACAGCTGCGAAAATTGAAATCGCAATATTCGTTCAAGAAATCGCAATATGATTATTTTGTCCATATTGCACAGCCCTAGTGTAGTGAATGTTTATTATTGGCATTAGGGTTGGGCGACCAATTTGGCATCGCACGATGTTTAATGTGAAACATCTTGATAGATGATGGCATCGTCATGATAGGCGGCGGTGAATTAATTATTTATGAATAATTAATTAATTCATAACGAATTAATTATTTGTAGTCTACCGTTTAACTACCTGACCCGCATGGTCTTTGTTTTACCCATAACTAGGGCCACGGAATCTGCGCGCGCAGATTTCCACAGATTTTTAGCCCATCATTGACTCTGTTTATTTACTTTTGTAAATATGTGTAAATTTATATTTAATCAGTTTTCTAATTAATTTCAGTAATAATATTGATTAATATGAAAATATTTATGTGATTTATTTACAATACAGCTTGTAAAGTACTATTTTTGTTGTTTTAGTAGAGATTTTATATAAGAGACTTGCTTTGTTTACCAAATAAAGTGGATCTAATTAAATTCGCATTGTAAACATCAAATAACAGTTAAAAATGTATTACTTTTTATTTCATATATTAAGATTTTAGTTATGAAACTCCCAAAATCATTCCGCATAAATCCGCAGATTTTTAACAAAATACTCTGCAAAAATAGCAAAAAATGTCTGTAGATACCGTCTGGCCCTACCCATAACCAAATCATAAATAAATAAACAAAAGTTACACACAAATTATCACCTGTCAATCACTTTTTCCCTTACTTGAATAGCAAGTAAGCTTTCATTTTGGTGTGAACTATCCCTTTAAATAGGACTTTCGAAACAAGAGTGAGTAAATGATGACAGTTTTTTGGGTGAACTGTCCCTTTAAGTATGTGCGCTGATGTTTTCTATATGCTGAGTTTCAGTGTTGTGAAGGCTTCAGTCAAGGCTGCTGTTGTTTGCATAAGTCAGCGGTTTGATCATGACTCTACCTTGTGTTTCTCAGCTGTGTGTGTGTGTGTGTCGCTCCACTGACTCCACAAGAGTTGCATAACCAGTGAAGTGCCCTGGGCTTCACATATTGTGTTTGACCAATCACAAAATACAATGGTCTCTTTGTCACAGAGAATTCTGGGAGGAAGTCATCACAATGCTGCAAGAGAGGACAGAAACGAGCGTGTAAAGCTATAGCGGAGTTATACTTTGAACCTGGCATCTGTCGGAAAACTGTGCCAGAGGCTCAGGCTTTTGTGGAAGTGATGGAGAATATGGTTATTGTGCTGCCGGTTCCTCCAGATTCGCAGCTCAGTGGATTGTGTAGTAAACAAACAGTGCTAGTAAACAAAGCTATGCATCCCTCCATGTGTGGGTGATTCACAACCTGCATACAGCATCTTTTGCTTAATACTGTGTGTCTGTTATAGAAACGATGCTCTCATTCTCATTGATTCTCATCAATATTTACATAAGATGTATAAGTTGGTGGTTCATTCCACTGTGGCAACCCCTTAATAAAGGGACTAAGCTGAAGGAAAATGAATGAATGAATATATAGCATGCAATAGGCTTACAACAATTATTAGAAGACAGAAGCATTCAAATCTGTTGTAACTGAAAAGCATTATATTGATAACCACAAACACTTCCATGGAACTTCATGAATTTATAATGCTGCCGCTCACTGTTTGTTGAACGTTGCTGAGCTAAAATCTCATTTAATTATAATTCTGTTGCTTTTGTGTATTGTATAAAGCTGCTGTATAAAGCACAATCTATATCGTTAATTTTCATTAATTGCATTTAGTTGCAGTGGTAGAAAAGCTTAATTGATAACACACACAATTTTTTTATTTGTTCTTGTAATTTCAGTTAGTTGCCACGGTATTATTATTATTATTATTATTATTATTATTTTTATTATTATTATTATTATTATTACTGTTAATTATTATTGTTAATATTATTGTTAATTATTATTATTACTGTTAATTATTATTGTTAATATTATTATTATTGTTAATTATTATTATTACTGTTAATTATTATTGTTAATAATAATAATAATAATAACAACAATTATTATTATTATTAATCATTATTATTCATTATTATTATTATTATTATTATTATTATTATTATTATTATTATTATTCATTATTATTATTTATTTATTATTCATAATTATCATTATTAATTACTGTTGTTATTAATATTTATTATTATTATTATTATTATTATTTATTATTATTATTACTGTTAATTATCATTGTTAATTATCATTGTTAATTATTATTATTATTATTATTATTATTATTATTATTATTATTATTATTATTATTATTA
>CAIGQQ010029578.1:252278-262838 GCA_903798035.1 Danio albolineatus
TAAATAAATAAAAGCTTAATAAACGTTTTTAATAATAAAATATTAAAAACATAAAAGATCTGCTAAACTGTATAAAATAAATATGAACATTTTTACTGTAACAAAAACCAGCCTTGGTGAGCAGATGATATATTGTTAAAAGAATATTTTTCGGCTCACCAAGGGTGCGTTTATTTGACTAAAAATACTGTAAAATATGTAAAATTGTGAAATATTATCGCAATTTAATAGAAGTGGTTTTCATGTGATTATGTGCTAAATATTCATTTATTCCTGTGATATTAAAGCTAAATTTTCTGAATCATTACACCAGCTTTCAGTGTCACATGATCCTTTAGCTAAATATTGATTCATTTTTAATAATATAATATTGAAAATTAAGAAATATCTGTGAAACTATAAAATATCTATAAAATGGATCACCATTTTGCTGCTTTTGCTGTAGCAAAATTCTGCCTTGGTGAGCAGATAATAACTCGACTTCTAGTTGTCAATTGGAAAAGTGGCAGAAGGTTGATTTTTCCGATGAATCATCTGTTGAACTGCATCCCAATCATCACAAATACTGCAGAAGACCTACTGGAGCCCGCATGGACCCAAGATTCTCACAGAAATCAGTCAAGTTTGGTGAAGGAAAAATCATGGTTTGGGGTTACATTCAGTATGGGGGCGTGCGAGAGATCTGCAGAGCGGATGGACACATCAACAGCCTGAGGTATCAAGACATTTGTGCTGCCCGTTACATTACAAACCACAGGAGAGGGTGAATTCTTCAGCAGGATAGCGCTCTTTCTCATACTTCAGCCTACACATCGAAGTTCCTGAAAGCAAAGAAGGTCAATGTGCTCCAGGATTGGCCAGCCCAGTCACCAGACATGAACATTATTGAGCATGTCTGGGGTAAGATGATGGAGGAGGCATTAAAGATGAATCCAAAGAATCTTGATGAACTCTGGGAGTCCTGCAGGAACGCTTTTTTCGCCGTTCCAGATGACTTTATTAATGAGTTATTTAAGTCATCGCAGAGATGTGTGGATGCAGTCTTCCAAGCTCATGGGAGTCATACACAATATTCATTCTTTCTCCAGTGCACCATGACTTTATATTCTATACTGTGCATATTTCTGTTGAGTGACAAGACTTTGTCTAAGCAAAGTCAGACTTTACTGTCCTAATAAAATAATTCAAAATCAAGCCTTGATCATATTTTATTTTGCTAAATTGAGATTAATCTAGAGGCCTTTGCCTTTTATATAACTAAGTCAACTAGAAGTCAAGTTATTTGTTGTTCCTAGAACTTGGAATATGTGACAAGACTTTTGTCAGGTAGTGTGCACATACGCACACGCACACACATTACAATTTTGCTGTTTTTGCTATAGAAACGTATAGAAATAGTCAGATTTTACCAAAACTCAGCCTTTGTGTGCAGAAAAGGCTTCCTTCAACAAAGACAAAAAAGCAATTGTTCCAAATAATGTTGTAAAAATGCTTCTGTATCCTTGTTTCCTTCTCTCTGTTCAGACTGTATGTTGTGGTGTAAAGTAAGGCTGGAGTCTGTGATTTTCAGTGTGGTTTTGGACTGTATGTGATGAACGCTGAATGAAAAGTCTTGGTCTTGAGGTTTTGTGTTTGGATCGGAGTCATTATAGCACACAGAGGCTCATTGTGTGTGGTCTTACACTGTAAACAGAGTCAATCCCACCTGTTAGTGCTGCTATATTAGTTAGTTAGCAGATCTGCCAGCTGCGCCAGTCAAGTGAACCAGCAGCTCGTCAAAATAAGACTTCTGCTTTACTTGATGGGATCGTGATATTGGTTGATGTGTGCGTACTTTGGACTGAAGTGTCTCCTGGTGGCTCATTCAGCTGTTAAAAGTGTCTTGCGAGCAGCTCTTATAGTAAATTAACAACTCTGATGAAAGGTAAAGTGTGGCACAAAGATCACAAAAAGCAAAAAAGAAGATATTTATTCTATTTTTTATCATTAGCATTAAACTATATGCAGAAAAAAGAAAATAATAAGCACAGCGACAGGAATAAAATCGGATGAATCAGCACCCCTCCTATTTGAACTCTATTTGTACACTTTTTTGATTTATTAGATTTAATTCTTGTTGTTTTTCTTGTTATTTTATTACTTTTTTTCTACGTATAGTTTAATGCTAAATAGATTAAACATCTTTTGTTTAAATTATTTGAGCTAAATTATTAGTAAGTTGTAACTATTTCAAATTATTTCCCAGGTGGTGTTTAACAGAGCAAGGAGTCTATTTTTCTGCAGTATTTTATATAATGTTTTTTTTATTCTTCTGGAGAAAGTCTTTTTTTTAATTTAGAGGGAAGAAAAGCAGTTAAATATATGTTTAATAACTTTAAAGGGGTGGTCCAGAGTGTATTTTTAAAGCTTTATTGTGTTTATAGGGTGCAAAGCATTGTGTGCTCATGCTTCATTTGTGAAAAATCAGGTTATTTATCCATATATCTTACTTTGATTATATACAGCTATTCAGCTAACCACTGAAAACTGAAAACCACTGTCATATTTCCTAGTTCCTCCAAAAGCCCTCCCTCAAGAGGCTCTGATTGGTCAGCTAACATAATGTGCTGAGATTCACAGATCGGCTCCATGTCACCAGGAAGCGTCCTGCTATAACATTACAGCACATCTGGCCACGCCCCTTCGCTGCTCTGGGTATATGCTTGTAACCTGGAGGGTTTATGACATCATTAACCAGGATGTATTTTTTTGTAGTGCCCAAACTTCATTCGCTGTTGGCTTTGCTAAGCTAACTCCGTGTTACCCAATGTCTCCCTTTGTATTGAACTTTAAGCGTCTGAGGGCGTACTCACATTATGCTATCCGAACTGTGCCCAGGCCCAAACGGGCCTGGGCACGATTGTGCCTCCTCCTCTCTCTCCCCCGACGGCCCGCACTCATACTGCGTTAAGCATCCGTACCCAAGCCCGCTTACGTCATTATAGTGCGACGTACTCAAGATAAACAGGAAGAGCTACGCTGAGCACAATGGAGTCACACAGCTTTGTTAAGTTTGTTGGTGATTTTTTATTTTTTTTTGAGTCGTTTGCTCAGCAGTGGTGCACAACCCAGTCACAGCATAATGTTGAACAGGTCTATCGCCTTTGTGGCTCGGAAATTTTCACGAAATCGTGCTGCTCGTGCGTCGCAGCGAGTGACGTTGCGTCCTCAGTTTTGGGCTCAGGCGCGCTTGGCACTCACACTATAGCGTACCGCGCCTGAGCCCAAGTGAACTGGGCTCAAGCACACCTCTTCCAACCGGGCCAGGGCCGGCCAAACGAACCGTGCCTGAGCCCGATTCAGAGCGCTCACACTTCTCAAACGATCCGGGAAACGGGCCTGAGCACTGTTCGGATAGCATAGTGTGAGTACGGCCTTACTTTCAGAGATGTTGTTTATGTTCACACAGCTACATTACACATCAACTAAAGATTAAAATATGATATCGTAGTGAACCAGCCCTTTGAGGTCAATATTATGGCCCCCTTAAGAATTTTTTTTCCTTAAATGTTTTTCAGAAATGTGTTGAAAAAAAATCTTCTCTCCATTAATGAATATAAGGGTGCTTTCACACTAGCACTTTTGGTCCGCACACGAGTTCGTTTGATGTCAAAGTACGGTACGTTTAGCCCAGGGATGTCCAAGCTCGGTCCTGGAGGGCCGGTGTTCTGCAAAGTTTAGTTCCAACCCCAAATCAGACTCACCTGGGCTAGCTAATCAAGCACTTACTAGGCTTTTTTAGAAACATCTTTGCAGGTGTGTTGAGACATGTAGGAGCTAAAATCTGCAGGACACCGGCCCTCCAGGAGCCAGTGTGAACGTGTCTTCTGAACTTGGGTGTGCAACCATGAACCGTAACCGAGACTGCCTGAAAGAGGTGAACTCTGGTATCGTTCACTTCTGGTATGAATGCAATCGTACCCAATAACAGAAGTGCTCAAGAGAAAAAAAAACAACAACAATAAAAAAACAAAAAAAAAACCCAGCAGATTTTCTTTTTGTTATCAGCAGCGGTAGCCGCTTTCGCTTTAGTCATTCTTTGAACAGATTATTAATGGGCTTAACGTTATCCATGTGCGTGCAATCATCCTGTTATTACTGCACACAGTGTTTTTCACCGTTTTTTAAAAAATATATATTTATTTTGATTTATTTATTTATTTTTTGCTTGCAGTTATTTTTTTTTTTCATGTTATGGTTTAATTATCATCCTTTACAATCCCATTGCTTAAATTGAAGGTTAACTCTCTGCTTATGTATAGCTATCTGCTGATCTGGGACCTTTAGCCAGGACAGACTGCTGTGCATACTTTTAGATACATGACAATAATTATTTTTAAAATGTCATTTTTGTGGAATAAAATTGCATGTATACAGCTATATTTCACTTGTTTTAAAAACACATAAAAAGTAAAATGAATGAGGAGGCATGTGGACATAATACAAAATCTAAATGAAGTCATTTTAGCATGCCAAAGTCAAATTTTATGCATATAAAATATATTTATTTTCCTAACAACAAAATAGTGGCTAGTGAAAATGCTGACTGGCTATAATAATGTTGAAAAAATGACTAGCTACAGTGGCTGGTGATCAAAAAAAGCTTACATCAATCAAACCCACTAAAACGTTAAACTTTAGTTGTAATTTGTGTTAAAGCTGATTAACTAATAAAATAAGTTAAATCAGCATAAAAATATTAGTTGTCTTGACTTTTTATCATTATATTTCCTGCAGTGTATAAATGTGTGTGTTTGCGTCTGTTCCTCCCCTCACTCCTCATGTGTTGAATGGGGTTTTCTGTGTTCTGCTCACTGAGAGTCTTTCAGGAGTCTGATGTCACTGGAGTTTTCCAGTCAGAAACAGTGCAGGAGTGTGTTCAGATTGCCGCTATATAACGTTTGACTCTGTTTTCTCCTGTAGTTTCGGGAAGAGGTCTGCCGGGAGTCTGCGTCGTGGATGCGAGTGCATCGTTCTGGAGCCGTCCGAGATGATTGTGGTGAGGAAACTTCATCTGAATTTATTCTCTCATTCATCACAGCGTGTAATTGCAGTTCTGTACTGTAGTTTAGTGGTTTCGATTAACGTTATACAGGCTTTTACTATTCCAGTGCTCACCAAAAACCTGCTTCCATTTATCTACACTAGTTTAGCTGAGATTCAAGGATTTTTTACAGCATTTTTCAGCTTTAATTATCATGTTGCTTTTTGCTTCACTGCAAAACAAGTCTTTGTGTAATCAGACTTGGTTATACGGGGTTTTAGGAATGTTTTAACAAAGCAAGTGCTTTAATTCAGTTTCATTTCCAGCTATAAATATTAGTTTTAAATATTTAATAAATATAAGTCTTCAATATTTGAGACTTTAAAGGGAAGTTGTAATCTGAGCACAGTCTATGACTTTTAGTGTATAATATCACTCACAGCCGAAAAAACAATAGTGTTTCAAATGACTCACTTTTTTATTTTATTTTGTTTATTTATTTTATTTTTTATTTAATTCTGTTGCTTGTTTACATTTTAATTACATTTCATTATTTTATTTATTTGGACTTTTCCCTGTTTACTGTAGATGTTATTTTTATAGTAGTGTTTTAGTATTATTTGATTTTTTATGTTTTATTTTATATATTTATTTATTTTTAATTATTATTATTTTATTTTTATTTTTTATATGACTTTTCACCATTCATCATAATTGTTATTTTTATAGTAGTGTTTTAGAATTAATGTTTTTATTTTTTATGTTTTATTTTATTTTGTTTTGTTTTATTTTGTTTAGTTTAATTTAATTAATTTTTATTTTATTTTATTTTATTTTATTTTAAATTATTTATTTATTTTATTTATTTTAAAATATTCATTTATTTTATTTATTTTAAAATAAATGATTTTTTACTCATTTATCATACTTTTTTTATAGTAGTGATTTAGTAGTATTTCATTTAAGTTTTATTTTATTTTTATTTTATTTATTTTAAATATATATTTTATTCATTATAATTTTTATTTTTAGTCGTAGTATTTTATTTTTGTTTTATTTTCATTTTTTTTATTATTTAATTTAATTTAATTTTATCTTGTTTATTTTTTAAATATGACTTTTCCCTATTCATAGTACTTGTTATTTTTATAGTAATATTTTAGTAGGTTATTTTTATTTTTTATATTTTATTTCATATATTTTTTAAAATTTAATTTAATTGCTTATTGTATAATTTTATCATTTAATCTTTTTTTCATATTTTAGATATTTTTCCTTTTTGTATTTATTTACCTGTATTATTTTATCATATTTGTTTATATTTTTAACAACTATATCTGTAATAAATGGAGCAAATTCCTTTCGCCGAGCCTAGTTTTGCATTGCATCGGTTGAACCAGACTAATGTTGTATTTAGTCTCCAATTCTGTAATCATAAACGTCATATAAATGTTTCTGAACTCCTCCACATCCGTCTCTCTTTTGGTTTGAATTTGGCATCTTGTTTACATTTTACCACAAGCTAATTTCATTCATTCAGCTCCTCTTAAATTACTCAACCCACTGTGGTTATGCTTCAACACGGCCTCCATTTAATGCTCTCATCCTGCCAAAAAAGCTTAAATGATTATGTTTAGGAGCCCAAAACACTTCCATTCATCTTAATATATTCCATATTTACTTCATCAAGATGTATGTTCACAAGTACAGTAAAAACCACTTGCATCTACATTTGCAGCTTTAGATTTGGTTACGCTTTTGAGCTGCAATAGAAATATTTCTACAATACAACTCAATAGTCTCCTACTATATACAGTGGATGCGGAAAGTATGACACCCCCTCATATTTTTCACTCTGTTATATTGCAGCCATTTGCTAAAATCAAGTTCATTTATTTCCTCATTAATGTACTCGCAGCACCTTATGTTGACAGAAAAACACAGAGTTGTTGACATTTTTGCAGATTTAAAATAAAAGGAAAACTGAAATATCACATGGTCCTAAGTATTCAGACTATCCCTTATTCAAAATAAGGGATATGCCCACCATAATAAGGGAACACCCCCCCCAATAAAAAAATAAATAAAACATCCCCAAATTGCTAAATATGTTCTTCTGGAGCTGTTTCATTGTAAACAAACAGTTAAACGGTCAGTAATATGTTTTACTATTATTATTTTAAAAACAAATAATAAACATTAGCAGCTAATAAATTAGCAAAAACTTTCAGCTTATTAAAATCAATAGCTAGTATAAACAAATAGAATCAAATCATCAAATTTCATTAATCTTCACTGTATAAATTACACATAAGAGCAACGAATGAATCTCATTTATTTTGATTTTTTTTCGTTTGATTGCATTAAATAACAGAGGCGTCACTTTAAAAATGCACGCATCTAATGTTATAATGAGAGCATTGCTTTCCTTATTTTTATGCTTATTTAGGAAATAAAATTGTTGTGTTTGGGAAAAACCCTCACTACTATCGACATTTTTACATGTTATTATTATTAATTATGTGTATATCTGTATTCAAACACGCACCCAAAACCCAGACTTTGGCTGTTTCTCAATATGCGTTCTTCAGCGGTCTTGTGTCCTCGTGTTCTCCTGTAACATCATCATCATCCGCCGAAGTTCAGTTCCAATACTCAAGACCGCAAGAACGGAGGACGCATGAGAGTTCCTGGATGTGTTCTTGATATCGAGGACGCACCGATGCAGGCTTGAGCACCGAACTCGCTCTAGAAGCTTCAGAAGTCATTGCGACTGGAGGTGGGAAGCGCAGCGTTTTGTATAAATTTATTTTTAAAGTTCAGAGATATAACTTATTTACCTCAGGAGTTTCCCTAAATGAGACGGTGAAAGTAAACATTACCATAAAAATCTTAATAAAGGCATAAACACATCAAGGGTGTTAATTTGTTGAAATTCGTATTAAAATCAGTTTTATTTGTGATGTGCGGCGTATATTTCTGAAGTATTTAAGCATAACATATATTGTGAAACGGGGGAAAACAATAAATCGCTGTATGGATGCTGTAATGTTTAAATAATTTTCGGTTAAAGATGCGTGAGGGTCATGTGACCATCAGGAAGAACGCAGCATCTCATTCCTCACAGGACGCGTTCTCTGTCCTCGCGGTCTCCCGAGTTCGTTCTTCCGATGTGACCTGACAAGACCGGTCTCCACAAGAACACGAGTCCGTTCTCTGCGTTCTTGGAATTGAGAAACTTAATTATTTATCGCTATGGAGCTTATCAGCTGACAGTCACGCACCGCTTTATGACTGTTTTGAGGATTGCACAGGAGGAGCGACGGCACCTGTAATGAAAAGGAAAGGGAATTGCGTCGTTTTTATATTTATTTCAAAGTGTTTTTATGCCTAAATAAAACGAAAGCACAGAACTGACTCACATTTAGGAGCAAGGGGCGGCCCCTGGTGGTTCGGCGGTATGGGTTGCGTATAGGGAGGATCGGCTCTTTAATGTTTATTGCCACCCTTTAGAGAAAGACTGAAAATACAGGAGAAATACGGGAAAATACCTTTACGGGATGATAGCGAGATAGAACTGTAAAATATGGGAGAATCCCGGGAAAAACGGGAGGGTTGACAGGTATGGTCCTGATCATCCTAAGCTGGTCGTACTGAGTCCAGCTGTGTTTGATTATACTGATTGGACTTGATTAGGAAAGCCACACACACCTGTCCAATAAGACCTTACAGCTCACAATGCATGTCAGAGCAAATGACAATCATGAGGTTAAAGAAACTGCATGAAGAGCTCAGAGACAGGGGCACAGACAAGGCACAGATCTGGCCACGATTACAAAAACATTTCTGCTGCTCATAAGGTTCCTAAGAGCACAGTGGCCTCATAATTCTTAAATGGAAGACGTTTGGGACGACCCTGGCTGGCTGTCCAGTTCCGAACTGAAATATCAGGGGAGAAGAGCCTGGGTGAAAGTGGTAAGGAAGAACCTAAAGATCACTGTGGATGCTGTCAGGAAAGTTGTAAAAAGTCAACCATCACTGCAGCCCTCCACTAGTTGGGGCTTTAAGGCAGAGGGGCTCAACGGAAACCACTCCTCAGTTCAAGACACATGAGAGCTCGCATGAAGCTGGCTAAAATGGTGAGAAATAAGACTCTCTGGTCCGATGAGACCAGGACAGAACTTTTTGGCCTTAATTCTAAGTGGTATGTGTGAAGAAAACCAGGCATCACCTGTCCTATACAGTCCCAAAAGTGAAGCACGGTGATGGCAGTATCATGCTGTGGGGGTGTTTTTCAGCCGCAGGGACAGGATGACTGGTTGCAATTGAGGGAAAGATGAATGTGGCCAAGTACAGGGATATCCTGGATGAAGAACCTTCTCTAGAGTGCTCAGGAGCTTAGACTGGGTTGACGTTTTACCTTCCAACAAGACAATGACCCTACACAGCAAAAACATCAGTGTACATTTAACTAAATTTGAGTTTAACTTAACACTCCTTGGGTGTACATATGACTCCATCCGTTTTGGAGTTAAAGTGTGAAAGTGTGACTTTCTAAAGTGTGAAATTTGTGAGTGTGAGTTCTTTAAACTTAATTAAACTTAATTATTTTATCTTTGCCATGATGACAGCACATAATATTAGACTAGATATTATTCAAGACTCTAGTATTCAGCTTAAAGTGACATTCAAAGGCTTAACTAGGTTAATTAGGGTAACTAATTAAGCAAGTTAGGGTAAGTAAACTAATCATTTAAAATATATATATATTGCTAAAGGGGGCTAATAATATTGACCTTAAAATGGCTTTAAACAAATAAAAACAGCTTTTATTCTAGCCAAAATAAAACCAGTAAGACTTTCTCCTGAAGAGAAAAATATTATAGGAAATACTGTGAAAATCACTTGCTCTGTTAAACATCATTTGGGAAATACTGTATTTGAAAAAATTCACAGGAGGGCTAATAATTCTGACTGTACATGATGATGGTCTCTGGTTTGGGCGCTGTCCGATGTCCTCAATGGCGGATTGTGTCCTCGTTGAGTAACTGGTGTGTTATTACTGGCCGCTGCAGCTCTGTAATTACGGCTGAAGCAGGATACAGATACTGCACTCTCACTCGTTCACACCACCCAATATATTCCCAGTGCCGCTCGCTCGCTCGCTCACCGCCAGTTGCCATAGCAGCGGTTGGTACGGCAGCGAGAGATTTGATGTGTAATCCCAGCGGCGGAGTGGGTGTGAAATCCGAGGCTGCAGCAAAATAAAACACATGGATAATCATGTCACAGTTTAAGCGTAATGTCACAGCAGCCGGCCCTTCTTGTATGCAACTTACAGGCATCGTGTTTGTGATGATGCCATCTTGGCTCAAGTGTCATTTGTATGAGTTTAAGCAAAGAGTGATTTTGGGAAATACACGGTTTTATTTGGGAAGATCTTTATTTTATTTTATTTTATTTTATTTTTTTATTTGATTTTTTTATTTTTATTTTATTTTTTTATTTTTTTATTTTATTTTATTTTATTTTTTTTT
>CAIGQQ010029578.1:262938-275960 GCA_903798035.1 Danio albolineatus
TATTTTATTTTATTTTATTTTATTTTATTTTATTTTATTTTATTTTATTTTATTTTTTTATTTTTAATTTAATTTTTTTTAATTTAATTTAATTTTTTTTTCATTAATTTTTATTTTATTTTATTTTTTATTTTAAAAACTATTTCATTATTTAATTTTAATTTATTTATTTTAAAAAATTAATTTTAATTTATTTTTCATTTTATTTTTTATTTAACATTTTATTTCATTTTTTAATTTTAATTTATTTCATTTTTTAATTTCATTTAATTTAATTTTGTTTTATTTTTTATAATTTTATTTATTCTAGTTTGTTTACATTGATCAAATCATTAACTTTGTGTGCAACACTAAAAGGGATAGTTCCCCCAAAAATGAAAATGTATTCACATTTACTGTCTTTCAAGTGATTCTAAATTCTTCTGTTGATTGTAAAAGAAGATATTTTGAAGAACGTTGGGAACAAGTAGCCATTGACATCCATAGTAGGAAAAAAAAATACTATGAATGTCAATGATGCCCATCGTTCTTTACAGTATCTTCTTTTGTGTTTCGCAAAAGGAGGAAACTCAATTGGGTCTGGAACAAATGATGGCAGGATTTTCACTTTTGGGTGAACTGTATTTAATGCTCTCGACCTGCCAAAACAAACAAACAAACAAAAAACTCAATTTTGTCTAGAAACTTAAGTACTTCAATGCATCCTAAAAAATTCCATCCGCACTTCATGATGCAGGTTCACAAGTACAGAAAACCACTCCCTGTCCATATCTGCACTTAATGACTGGTCTGGGAATGGTGCAGATTTCTAGATTAATGCTGTAGCGTCAGCATAACATGTGCTCCATTTAAAGGGATGGTTTACACAAAGATAATTTACTCACGTTTACTCCAGTACAACTGTTCCAAACATTTATGAGTTTTCATTCTTCTGTTAATCACAAAAGAAGTTAATTTGAAGAATGTTGAGAAGCAGTAGCCTTAGACATCTATAGTCTATAGGAAAAAATACACTATGAAATGGCTATTGGTTTTAGAAACATTTATGTGTGTGTGTGTGATTTAAAAAAAATCAAGAAACTCAATAAAGTGAAGGGTGAATAAATGATGATATAATTTACATTTTTTTGGTTCATGGACTATCCCTGGTCTCTTTTGATAATGGAAGCTTGACGGCTTTTTTTTATTGTTATGACTGGAGTTGAGGTTAGTTCATCCTTATTTTTTCATGTTGTCTGTTTTTAGGACAATTTATTACAGTTTTGTTGATCAAGCAGAACTACTGTGTACAGTATGTGTTTAACTAGAGCTGAGGTTAGTTCATCTTCATTTATTTTATATTGTCTGTTTTAAAGACAATTTTACTGCAGTTTTATTTAATAAACTAAATACTGTTATTTCATTGTGAAATGTTTTGTTCTGCACTTCTTGTGCACTAAATACATGTAGAATGTGTGTATGTAGTGCGTTTTAAAAAGCAAAAACAGCTGCCAAAATCACAAATAATATCGAAATCGCAATATTCGTTCAAGAAATCGCAATATGATTTCGCCCTAGCTGTGCATTATTTGTTTAACCCTTTAAGGTGACATGCTGACTGACAGGTGCGTGATGTTTTATTATACTTTATTTATAGATAGAGGTCTGTGGTTCTGCATACAATGACTTTATAGTATTGGAATTTATAGCCTTTCACTTTACTTCAGGACGCGTTCTGTAGGACTACTGGAGACATTCATAAATATGCCTAGCAGATTTAATAAATGTTGGAGACAAACTCGTTACATAGACGCACCAAATCACACTTCAGCAGCGTTTATTTGAGAGCTCACAAAAAAATCTGTGCTTGAGCAGTGTATATTTGAGGGTGTACAAGAAATTTTGAGCATGAACAGAGGAAATCGGTACACAAGCAAAGAGATTCCCATGCTCATGTTACATGTATGCGATCTCGACTTGTAATACTGCGCTCTAGACATTCATTCATTTTCTTGTCGGCTTAGTCCATTTATTAATCCGGGGTCGCCACAGCGGAATGAACCGCCAACTTATCCAGCATTTGTTTTACGCAGAAAATGCCCTTCTAGCCGCAACCCATCTCTGGGAAACGCTCTAGACATCTGTCATTGAAATAACGCAATACTGTAGGTACAGTTGAAGTCAAAATTATTAGCCCCCCTGTTTATTTTTTCCCCCAATTTCTGTTCAATGGAGAGATTTTTTAAAAAAACATTTCTTATCATAATAGTTTTAATAATTATTAAATAAATTATTAGTATTTTTCAAGACACTCCTATACAGCTTAAAGTGACATTTAAAGGCTTAACTAGGTTAATTAGGTTAACTAGGCAGGTTAGGGTAATTAGGCAAGTTATTGTATAACGATGGTTTGTTCTGAAGACTATCAGAAAAAAAAAGCTAAAAGGGGCTAATAATATTGACCTTAAAATAGTTTTTAAAGAATTAAAAACTGCTTTTATTGTAGCCGAAATAAAACAAATTAGACTTTTTTCCGAAAGAAAAAATATCAGACACACTGCAGGGTTCAACACTAAGGATTTTTTTTTTACTGGCCTGATTGGACCAGTGGTTCAGATTTTTACTTGCCCTGCCAAAATTTTCACTGCCCCACAAAAAAATAAATAAATATTGCTATTTCTTAGCCACATATTTTAAATAATGTGTCAAAAATAATTTCTAAAAATGTTAAGGAAAACGTGCAGGCTCAAACCTGGCTGACTAAAAAAATACAGCAAATCATCACAAAACAGACATTTTCTTTTAGCTTCTTAATTTGATGTTGCCGTCATGTTGCCGTCTCTTCGCTGTGCTGGTTTTTACCAGGTTACGGAAAATAAAAACGTGCTCACGACATCCAATCAGATAAGAGGAACCAAAAAAGCAATATAATATTTACGACTTTACAGACAATGTAGCATTCAAATACTTGAAAGCACAAACCATTTCTTGATTTTAAGACTATATATGCATGCAATTGACAAATAGTCGCAGGCTAATTAAAATTTAGTGACAAGGCAGCACTGGCCTGATCGGGCCAGTAATGATTCTGTCTACTGTCCCGAGCATCTCTCACAATGGGCCCCGGGCCATCGGGTAGTCCTTATTGTTGAGCCCTGCACTGTGAAAACTTTCTTGCTCTGTTAAACATAATTTGGGAAATATTTAAAAGAGAGAGAAAAAAAAAATTAAACGGGGGCTAATAATTCTGACTTATCTGTGTAAAATCTGTGTAAAAGGCCTGCCACCACAGCTGGAAAAAATCCTGGAGGAAACACTGCCCTTTAATGCTCATCCACCACACCCACACTCAAATAATAAGAAAAAAACAATACTTCAATACATCATAAAATATGGATGTTCACGAGTACAGAAAACCACTTCCTGTCTATATTTGCACTCGATGACTGATCTGGGAAATGAATGGAAAGATTAATGTCATATACATAACGTGCAGGATTCACATGCGCTACATTTCTGTCTCTTTCTGCACCTCTCTTTGACGTAGGCGTTTGAGGCTCAGCCCACACACACATACATACACACACACCCACTGCTATTTTTACACAGCGCCAGTGAGAGAGGCGGGTGGGGGGGTGTGGAGAGAGCGAGAGAGAGAGTCTGACTCCAATCTCTCCTCCGTTTGCAGGTGGACTATATGGATGAGAATGAGGAGTATTTCCAGCGGCAGGCATCGCACCGACAGTCACGCCGACGCTTTCGCAAGATCAACCAGAAGGGCGAGCGGCAGACCATCATCGACACCGTAGACCCCTATCCTGCCGGCAAGCCCCCTGTGGCGCGGGGATACCATACGGTCAGTGGTGTTTTAACACTATACCTGTGATGCTTGTCTGTTATGACTGACTCACCTGTCTGGATCTGCTTTCCTTGTTTATGTGCTGCTAGGTGTTTCGTTGCGAATGCTTCTTTTTGATTTGCTGTCGTTGTTTGTGCATAGAGATAAAGGGTTGATCATAATCTGATACTGCAGTGTACACTGAACATGATTCATTGCATTTACTACATTTTTTTAAGGTAAGTGATTGCAAACAGTGTATGTGGTCTGAATTTTAACAAACAAATTCGATTTAGTAATGTCCAACTTAATTAATTTGCTTAAATTTAGCTCATTTAATTAGTTTGGAACAACTTACCTTAAAAAAAAAGTAGTAAATCCAATGAATTTATTGCATTGATGTATTTCTATAGTATAGGTGTTAGTATATGTACAGGATTTCCAATCATAATGCTTTTTGTGTATTAAAAGAATCATGCTGTTAAAGGGATAGTTCACTCAAAAAATGTAATCATTCGATTATTTTTTTCACCCTTGTCTTGTTCCTTATTCATTCATTCATTTTCTTTTCGGCTTAGTCCCTTTATTAATCCGGGGTCGCCACAGCGGAATGAACCGCCAACTTATCCAGCATTTGTTTTACGCAGCGGATGCCCTTCCAGCCACAACCCATCTCTGGGAAACATCCATACTTTTTCATTCACACACATACACTACGGACAATTTAGCTTACCCAATTCACTTGTACTGCATGTCTTTGGACTGTGGGGGAAACCGGAGCACCCGGAGGAAACCCACGCAACCACGGGGAGAACATGCAAACTCCACACAGAAATGCCAACTGGCCCAGCCGGGGATCGAACCAGCGACCTTCTTGCTGTGAGGCGAACATGCTAACCACTAGGCCACCGTGGCGCCCTGTCTTGTTCCTTACTAGTTTTATTTTGTTTTTGTTCTGCTGAACACAAAAGAAGATACTTTGAAAAATGCTGATAACCGTTGACTTCCATAGTATTTGTTTTTTTCTACAGGGTGGGCCATTTATATGGATACACCTTAATAGAATGGTTTCCTGAAAAGTGGATTGTCATTGTGGGCCAGTTACATAGCCCCCAAGGTCTCCCGATCCCAACTTTTATCTTTGGGGTCATCTGAATGCAAGTGTTTATGTAGTTTATTAAGGTGTATCCATATAAATGGCCCACCCTGTATTATGAATGTCAATGGTTACACTGCAAAACAAATTTCTTATTCCTAAAATCTTTAAAGTTTTGTCTTATTTCTAGTAAAAATATCTAAAAAAAAATTTTTAATCAAAAAGTATTTTATTAGACAAGTATAATGTGTCATATATATATATATATAATATGTCAAAATTAAAGGTGCAGTAGGTGATCTGCCAAAATGCTAACCGGTTAGCAAAATCTCTTTGAAACACAGCCCCTTCCCTGACGTTCAAAGTCACGCCTCCTGACACACGAACGTGCACGGTAAAGATGACGGCAGACAACCATGTCATTCATGTCAATTCATGTCATTCGCCAGCTAGAAATGTAGTTAGTGGTTGGCCGGCGGCGTGCAGGAATTACCAATGACTGTACGGGAGTTACACTTATTACTAAGCCATACTTGCATGCTATTTCAGACCGAATATTCAGAGTAGCATGGTCAACAATATAGGGAGCACGTGTTAAAAATGAACCAATGTGAATATAAAAGCAGCTTCAGCTCAGTAAAGCAGACTAGGCGGATAAGCGCTATTTACTGATGTTTTGTTGTTAAACTAAATAAAAATCTACATCATCGATGCTGTAAAAGGACCTTATGAAACTGAAAATAGTCTCATCAATCTATCGCCTGGAGATTTCAGTGGCTGAACAACACTTCAGTGCATATAACCCATTCATAACAACACAATCTACATCAGCTCTGCGTGACTAAAGTAGTTTTAATACATAACATTACCTGTCTAAGAGAAATCCTTCAGCCATGGTGTCGTCCTTCCTCCGGCGTGCAAAAGTAACTCCAATATTGATTCAGGATTTGAAAAAGTTTTGATCCAGTGTTTGATTTTACAACAACTGTGATTGTCTCATCTGGATATGAACATGCAGGGTGCATGTACGCGCACTGCGTACAAATCTCCATTTGCTGACAGACAGTTTGCGCTACTTATCAGAATTATGGGAGATGTCGGCCCGACAATAACTAGTTGGATGAACATTTTTTAGTTTTATGCCTCTCAGAGAATATAAAAATACATATAAACACATTTATATCATTTAATTTGATCATTACTATTGGAATGTGAAGAGACTTTGAACCAGCACAACAACACATGTTTCTGAAGACAGTCACCTACTGCACCTTTAAGTGAATGTTTCCTTAAAAAAAGCTAAATAGTCTGCTAATGGGATAAGTGAAGCAGTCTTTTTGTCACTTTGAAATAAAATGATTTTAATTATCTCATTGGCAGATTATTATTTAAGAAACACTTAATTTTGACTAATTATTTCTATTAAAAAAAAGAAAAGAAAAAATACATTTTTTTTTTTTTTTATTTATTTTGTGCATTCCTTTTCAAATTCATAAAGGTTTGTAGACACACAAGGATGAGTAAATAATGAGTTAAAATCTTTTTTGGTGTGCTATCTCTTTAAGTAATGAAGCTGTAAGTTATCAATGTTATTATAATTCTTAAAGGGGTAGTTCTCCCCAAAATGGGTACATGCTCAGTTTCTTTTCATATAGAAGCTATTTTAAAGAAATATTGGTAACTATGGCAGTCAGAGAGTAATGTTTAGCAACATTTTTCTAAACGTCTTCATATATGTTTATATGGTTGAGTCATTAGTGAAATAATTCTCAATTTTGGCTGAAGTATCCTTTTAATAATCACGCTTAGCTTCACATTAAATAGCATAACTTTATTAAATATTAATGTCTCTTGTCTTTATGATATGTAAATAATGCAATAGAATAATACATCTGTTATACAGAAATAGTACAGGTAAAGGAGTGTTTTGATTTAAGCTATTGTTGGGTCTTCATTGCAATATCTGGCTATATATTTGTCCATCAGTCTTTTAACCATAACTAATGAAGTGCATTTTTTGTTTCTTAAAAAGCCATTTCAGCAGATATATCCATGGCCATATTGCTGGAGGCCAATGCCAACATTCATTGGGCTCAAACTGTGAAAGATGGCTTCATTTTCACTTATGAATTGAACGCCAATTGATCATCTTCAGCTTTGATTACGGTGTGGATTTGTCATGGCATTGCTTCAACAACCGTATGCAATGGCACAAAGTTTATTTACATCAGGAGTCGCACTGTGATTGTTTAAATGGTTGTTTCAGTAGGGTTTAAAGGAATAGTTGGCAAACACATAACATGCAGAAACATAATCACTGCCATGAACATCCAGTCATAGACTATTAAAGTCTGGGGAAAGAGAATTCTGGCACCATGTCCTAACAACAAGTGAAGCGACAAGATTTCAGTGTGAAGCAATTTTGGCGTCTGCATCTAATGCGAATCGACATGACCAAAACATTTTAATGCTAGCCATTCATTTAAATCCAGCCACAGCACTCCCAACCAATGTGGTATATGTCTAATGTCACGTGACCAAATCGGATCTCTAGGTAGAACACTTCCGCTTATCGCCATTTCATATGCGCCATCGGTTTGTTATTGAAAGTAGTAAGTAGTGGACATCTGTGATACTTAACTTTGGTAGTTCCTGGAGGCTTCTTGCATAAAACAACACCATATTAGCAGAGAGTGAAAAACTGGAAGTGTTCTACCCAGGTTGACTGGAACGCGAAAGTTGCGTGTATACCCTATTACGTAACACAGGGCTCGAAATTGCGACCGTTTTGGTCGCATATGCGCCTGAAATTGAATCTATGCGACCTCAAAATATATTTGGGAGCATTTGTGCGAGTGCAATAAAATTTTGCGTGCGACTGTTTTTCACTGCAAAATGTTCCCCGCATGCGCAGATTTAGGACACATTCACGCAGAACGCATCTTTGCACTTGAAAGGCAGTGCTCAAGAACTGTTTAAAACTGTTGTCATGTCAACTTGCTGCAGTAAACAAAGCCCGCAATGCTTGCCCCGCCTTCGCGCTCTTTTTATTGGCCCACTTTTTATTGGTTTAAATCAGCTGTCAATCACTCAGTCAACGCCTTCTGCCTTTAGATGACAGGAGAGCTGCAACCTCAAAAATGTAGCGCTGAAGCGCTGAAGACGAAGCGCTGAGGACGAGAATGACACACTACACGATCAGATTTTGTTTTCGAAAACACCTAAAGCAACAAATAATGGCACACCTAATTACTGATAATGTGGTGAATGTTAATCCACAATCTACATTTGTCGAAGAGTGGATAAAAGACTTCCATTGGCTTCAAGTTCGCTATGAAAATAACTAAAGCATTCACTGTAAAGTCTGTGGGACAGAATTTTCAGGTAACTGTCTGCCACATCTACACACGAGATGTTCTGTTGAATCCTTCATTTAATTGCTAGATGCTGTCAGCCGTGCAGCTATAAGTAAAAGTTTACACCACGTAGACCATCGCAAAAGGGCTTGCATGGACTAAGATTAAATTTATACTGCAGCTCATGAAAAGACCGGTATTGCTATTAAAATGACGTATACAAATAATAAGGTTTATATCAAAAGCAACGGTGCAATATCAGACATCACCCGTGAGAACACAGCACGTTAACAGATTCATTCATGTCAAGTAGTGCGTGCAGGGCCGGTGAGCGGTCCGCCCATGTATCTTTTGGTCACTCAATTATGTTATAAAAATGTATTTTCTTGTGATAACGGGATTTCGTTGAGACATATTTTCCTCACGCAAGCATATATATATTTTTTGCTTGTTAGTTTTGATTAGTGTTGATTTCAAATGCAATAAATCTGTTTATATAAAACTTAGCAATGGTGCTCATAAATGGTGGGTGCAACTAAATTTTGTCTGGTGCGCCTACATTTTTTAAGTTAGGAGCACCAGTGCTACCAAGCAAAAAGGTTAATTTCGAGCCCTGTAACAGATAAAACACTACTTACTACTTTCAATAACAAACCGATGGTGCATATAATATGGTAATGAACAGAAGTGTTCTACCCAGGCATCCGGTTTGGTCACGTGACGTTCGACATATACCCCATTGGGATGTTTTTAGTCTAATTAATACATATTAAATCTCTTAACATTTCTAATAGGCTACTGAGTGATTGATGTCGTTGGATGCAGTTCTGACTTTCATTATTATACTGTTTGCTAGTTATTTTATTTTCAAGATCTGAGGTAAACTATCTGCTGCTTCTTTTAGGTGATCTTTGTCATTGTAGTTTATGCTGTTGTTCTGTGGTAGCGTTGTACAATAGAAAGCATTTGCAGTTGCAGATGGTTAGGATAAAAACTCCTTTTAACTTTTAAGCTTTTAGCGCATGTCGCGGTGTCGCATGTTGTTAGTACACATCGTAAGAATTGTTTTTAAAGACATTATAAAAATATTGGAAATATATTGCTGAAACAATTTCTTACGACTATGAAGTATGCAGTACTGAATTGTAGACCGTTAAACAGTTTTTACGGTGATCAAGATTTTTTGGACAGCGCTAAAAAAACACTAACAATATAAATAACTACTGCATATTAACATCATTGGTTCTCCTGCTTGATCTCATTAGAGTTATGTTGCTAGCTATCAGAATACATCAAATTTAATAGCATGGAGTGTTTACAATTCGCGTTAAAGGGGTGGTCCACTACGATATCATATTTTAAACTTTAGTTGATGTGTAACCTAGCTGTGTAAACATAAACAACATCTCTGACTGTAAGACGCTTAAAGTTCGATGAAAAGGGAGACATTGGCTTTTACAGAGTTAGCTTAGCAAAGCCTACAGCGAACAAATTTGGGGACTACAAAAAAAATACATCCATGGTGTAATGTTGTAGCAGAGAAAGCTACAATGCCATGCAAATACTGCTATTTCCACAGAGCTTTTTTGTTTCTGTATTTGGGCTTCCAAAGGACACGACACAAAGACAGAGGTGCTTACAGTTAAGATTTAATAATGTTCCAGGGAATTATAAAAAAAGATATAGGGTGCATTCGAAACCGCCTACTACTCAGTAGGTACTGCATTTGTATTTTTATACGTACTGCTTGGTTGTTAGAAAATTACGTTCTATACAGTATGAATGTGAGAAGTATTAATGGAATTCGGAAGAACTACATCCGCCATTTTGTCATGGTCACTTGACCTACCTGCGTCAGCTGCGTCACTTTCCTCCCATTCATGAACTCTCTCGTAGGGCATCATGGGATAGCATAGCATGCATGGGATGCGCACTTCAGAAACTTCGGGTACTTCTCACATACTGTTTTTCGAATTCTGTGAATTCGGACATACTACTCGGCTTGCATACTGATTTTAGCGTACTATATAGTATGGAAGTATGCGATTTCAGACGCAGCCGTAGCTAGCATTTGACAAAGGACAGTTTCCAGAATCTCTCCCAGTTCAGTGCTGGATTCAGCTAAAAACTCCTCCAACCGCAAACCTGTGGATTGTGAGACACAAAAGGCATTTTTATTTGTTAAAATTGGTCAACCACAGGCACAGTTTCTAGCATTAAAGGTATGTTGTAGTGAGGACGTAAACGTTTCGTAAACAATTCATGCTGCTAACAGCTGCTCTGACTGACAGTGTTTACATAGCGCAAAAGTGCATGGTTGTAGGGGCGTGATGTGGAGCCAATCCGCAAATCACAGCACATTATGTTAGCTGACCAATCAGAGCCTCTTGAGGGTGGGCCTTTCAGAGAAACTAGGAAATATGACAGTCGTTTTCATGTTAGCTGAGTAGCTGCATATAATCAAGATATAAGATATATGAAAAAGTAGCCTGATTTTCTACAAGTGAGGCATGAGCACACATTGCTTTGCATCTTATAAACACAATCAAGCCTTAAAAATACACTGCTGACCACCTCTTTTTTTTTTAAATCTCACTAAAACTTGCACTTTCATTGCTAAGCAACCATGATACACACTCGCCTTTAAAATTGAAGCCAATTAAGCTAACATTATTAAGGTTAGCATCATTCATATTTGACAGTTCAGAGATGTCTGCTTTCCTGTGAATCTGCATGGTTTCGGCCAGTGGACACGGCCTATAATGGACACAAACCTTTAATTTTCAGTAATGCAGCTCAAGCCCTTCCTGGGAACTGTTATGCCATTACAAAATCACCACGTTTAAGATTTGTGTAAAAATCAGTGATCTTCACTGCCTGACTTGGATACGATATAAAGTGGGTCTCAGACCAAAGAAGAAGCAGTGAATTAAATTCCAATGTCCCGCACCCCAGTGTTTTCATTGGAGTTTTTGTGCTCGCCTGCTGCTCCTGACGGCGCTTGCGTTTAAACTATCTTTCATCTCGTTTTACTCTTGAACAACTAAATAATGCTGAAGTCTATTTAACTGATCATATTTTGATTACATTACAAAATCGATGCTGTAAAAGGAACCATATGAATTTTGGAAAGTCACATAAACCTTTCACAGAAAGTTTATCAGTGGCTGAAAAACACTTGCTGTGTATATGTAGTGGTCGTTTCTCTGCGTTGTGTTATTAAAAAAAAAAAAAAAAAAAAAAAAAAGAAATCGGCACACAAATCTGGTCGTGCTGAGGTGACTTTTATTTTGTCCTGTACAACACACACACAATCAGGCACACACACTCTCTCAGTATCAGTTGAGTCTCTCTTTTGCCTGTTAACCACAAAATATCTCTGAATATACAGATATATTTAACTACAAAACACAATGCTGTAATGTATATCCTATTAATAAGTTACAATACCTTTTTAGTGTGCTTACAAAATATATATATATAAACTTATATACATAAAATATACATATTCAATCATTTATATACATCTAAACACATCTATATATTATCTATTAATGCTTATCTATCTATTTATCAAAGTGTATCTGTCTAACTATAATATATTTAATCAAAACTTTAGCCGCGAATGCATTATAACATCTCTCATGACGCATGTGCGCCGGCCGCCATTTAACGCAATATGCCATTCACCCATTAACAGCACTCGAGTAAAACTAACTTAACTGATTAATATCTTAATAACAAGTGGTCAAATATAGTATTACATGAAATATTTCTCAAAACGAGTTATCTAGACCTAAAACGGTCATCTAAACAGTATTTTAATGTAAGATGATCAGAGCTCATAAAAACCGTACCTCTCCTCTCAACAGACAGCAGGAAAGAGGACAAGCTCTGAGTGCGCCAAAACTTATAATCGCTCGCTACGCAACGTCAGCCAACGTGCACATTGTGAATCCCAACCCCGCGAAAGTGCATAACAATCTTTCAAAATAAAAGACCCAGACAAATAATAATTCGAAAAATAAAATACAATAAAGAAATAATGATTTATAATCTGGTGTAACAACATACCCTGCTAGACATATAACCCATCTAAACGCAGTGAGGAAGGTCTATTAACCTGAAATCTAGTAACATTAACCACTTCTCTATCCTCATGTTACCAGTGTGCAGGAACAGGGCTTTCATCTCTTTCCTATGAACTGTACTCGACTAATAGATTTGTGTTTGTTCTGCTGCTACTGCATTCTCATTCTCATGCGATTGTGCTTAGTTCATTAAGCTCTTTTGACAACATCTGTGACCATATTTATATCATATTTATATCAGTTTATAAAATTGAAAAATAAATCTACTTAATTATAGCAATGGACTTGAACTATACTCTCATTCAAGTGTAATAATCAAGTAACTTTGCTGCTGTACCATGATTATAGCAGGTGCAATAATATTATGAAGATTCTAGCTTGTGATGCAAGAGTAGGGCTTGGTGCTTGGGACTATTTTCGTGTGCTGCGTAATATTGTGCTACTGCAGCCATGGTACATTATAGCAAGGTTCTGTTATTAGTTCCTTGACATATCAGCCTAGAAAATAGCAACTTTAAATTTTTCATCAATACATGATGTTATGCTGCGTTCACACCAGACGCGGATGAAGCATCAAGCGTCAGTCATTTACATGTTAAGTCAATGCAAAGGTGCGAATAGACATCCTGCGGCGGGATATGCGTGAATGAGGCAGCGCGAAA
>CAIGQQ010029578.1:286699-301653 GCA_903798035.1 Danio albolineatus
CTACTATGTCTTCAGATTGTGTTTGTGTAGGCAGCACTATGTTCTGGGTCAGAGCCAGTGTGTTTGGTTGCTTCCTTCATAAATGTAAAACATGCCTTAAAAACACAAGAAATAAGAAAGCAGCTTGATCAGGGAGAAGTAAAGTTTCAAAAGTTCAGCAGTTTGGGGGTGGAATGAGTTTCATGTCTTTTAAAAAAGCCAAAGCTGCATTTATTTGATCAAAAATACATTAAATCATAATTAAAAATGACATTTTAGTATATTTTAAATGTTACATGTTTCCTTTGTCAAAGTTTGCACGTTTGCACCAGACACTTTTTTTAATCACTCCATATCTATAAAAAATATTGTGCATTTTCGTGTTTTCCTCACGCCTGTTAGTGGGCCTGACAAACCACTTCGACTGTGCAATGAATCGAAATCGCAAAAAAATCGTGATTTAAGCACATTCGCGTAAGGCTCCAATTTTATCTATTAATTTATTTCGATTTTTGTTCACGTTCTTGTGCGCATGATTTTAATTTGTTAACCAATCAGAGCTGACGCAACACACCGAACAAATTACAGCTAAGTTGAGCGGGAGAAAGATGTTAACCAATCAGAGCTCACTCTGCATGACGAAGTGAGAACCGAATAGGTGGTTTTGATTTACGTCAGTTTTTATTTATTGTTCTGACTGGTATTGAGGTTAGTTTATCTTTATTTTTTATGTTGTCTGTTTTTAAGACAATTTATTACAGTTTTGTTTATCAAGCAGTACTACTGTGTACAGTATGTGTTTAACTAGAGTTAAGGTTAGTTCATCTTCAGTTATTTTATGTTGTCTGTTTTAAAGACAATTTTACTACAGTTTTATTTATTAAATTTAATACTATGTTATTTCATTGTGAAATGTTTTGTTATGCAATTCTTGTGCTCTGAATACATGTAGAATGTGTGTATGTAGCACGTTTGAAAAAGCAAAAACAGCTGCCAAAATCGCAAATAAAATTGCATTCGCAATATTTGTTAAAAAAAAATCTCAATATGATTATTTTATCCATATTGCACAGCCCTACAAACCACCAGTAGAAACACTCTCTTTCATCTCTGACACTTACAGCAGCTTGCACATTTGCCAGGGAGATTCATAAATCCTTCACATTCATAAATGTAAGCATAAAAGTACATCATTTATGTTAGTGGGCGGGGCTAACAGTCTTCTGATTGGTGTCATTTTTTGTTAAGCATCATGGGTTAGTACAGCTGGCTGTTATGCTGCAACAAAAAGGAGGACCAGACGCAACCATCACGGGCAAAAGTAACATTTATTTTAACATAACAATAACATAAATAATATTAAAGAAACAAAGAGTCAGGGCCAGAAAGTAACAGTCAACGCAGCTTAACCGAACTCCATGCCGAGACGAGCTCTCAAAATCTCAGCGCCTCCTCCATGAGCGCACCAAACTTGATTTTTATATCCATGTCCCAATGAGTGGCACATGTATCCCAATCACATCACTTCCAACCTGTAACTGAAACACACGCACTCATCGCTGATAGGCTGCGACACCACACACTCACAACCCATATGCTGAGATGTCATACACGTACGCACATAAACACACATATCCAACACCACACGCACTCACAGCCCATAGTCTGGGACGTGACATGAGTAATGTATCCCCCAACCAGTGTTGGGTGTAACGCGTTACAAAGTAACAAAGTAACGCGTTACTGTAATTAAATTACTTTTCCACTGAAAAAGTAAAGTAACTGATTACTGTTCATTTTTAGGTATTTTAATTACAGTTACTTATAATGTACTTGCGTTACATTGTAAAATAAAATGAACTCGCTGAATAATCTTCTACAATTTTATTAATTTATCTTCTAAAGGTAAAAGTAAACTCTGCCGCTTTAAAATCATCGTAGTGCAGGTGCACGTGATAGCGCCGCGCGCTAGTTTGCTGCTAGTCATATTCTAAAGCGGAAGATGTCGGAGTCGGCTGAAGTGAGTGGCTGTTTTACGAAATGGAAATATTGCCATTACTTCACTTTTCAACACTTTTCACTTGTCAACAGCACGAGTAATCTACTAAAGCACCTGACACGGCAGCACAAACGAACACTTCTGAGTGATCCTTATTTATCAGAGTAGCTATGTTTCCATCCAAAAATGCGAATGAACCAACGAGTCAAAGCGAGCAAAATCGTCATTTCCAAATAACTGGCACCAAATATCAACAGTAAAAACGTAGTTTGCTGCAGTAGGAGAAGCTGCGTCTGACTTTTTCTTCATTTAATAAATGACTCGTGCTTCAGGAGGCAATCCTGACACGCAGTGAGCGCGTGGTGGCGTTTGAAGGTGTCAGACGTGGAGCACAGACGCTCTTGATTCAGGAGGTCATTAATAATATAATAACACTATATATAATAATAATAATACAATAACTACTGAAGTGGTAAGGCGTTTTAGAATGACCAAAACAACATTTCAGATGTTTTACGATGTGCTCAGCCTGCTGTTTTGTCCATATACACACATTTTTATCATCACATGATCTCTTATAACAAAATCACATGACCTTTATTTAATGCGGATGCTGGAATTTATGCGGGATAAGTGTTTTTTTATCACAGTTTATGCGCATCTTTTCTTATCGAATAAAAGTTTATCCTACTCAGTTATGCGCATAGATTTTATATGCGCATTTTCAAAATGTATGCGCATCATGGCGTTTCCATCGACCGTTTCTTTACGCGCATATCCAAAATGCGAATAAAAATAGCTGGATGGAAACATAACACCGCGGCAACTTCTGCTAAGCAGGCAAAATTTTTAGGTGCATATTAAACAAAATACCTGTCTCTGGCAAAAAAGCACCACTGCCTGATGGATAGATATGCGGAATAATATTTTTTTTGCTATTCAGGAATTGTGTTCCTAAAGGTTACATTGCATACTAAAAATTATTATGTATGTAATTATTATAGATTTTTAAATAGAATATAATAAAGATGATTCAGAAAACTAAAAGGCTAAACTATTTCATGTTTGACTCATATGTTTTATCTAAGTATTTATTATTTACAGAGTTACATTTTTATTATTTGTCCACTCAAGGTTTAAAGGGATTTCAAGAAGTATTTAGTTAAGTTACTTATTGAGTAATTAAGTTACTTTTCAGACACAGTAATTAGAAAAGTATTTTAAATACAATATTGATTAAGTAATTAGTAATTAATTACTTTTTTAAAGTAACTTACCCAACACTGGTGAGACAAGATATGCAATAATAAGTAATTTGGCTGTTTGCACCAGACGAAACACGACAGAAATTTAAAAACAGCCATTCAGAAGCACAGAATAGTGCACTTGCTGCACTCCAACGAAATGGTAAGGTTTATAATCTAATTAAAACAGATTAAACCTCTTTACCATTATTATATGTACATACTGAATCACTGATATGTGTTGGCTTGCACGGAGTCACAGTTCTGAAGTTCAATTTCAAACAGTTTATTTTATTTTCAAGATCTGAGGTGAACTATCTGCTGCTGCTTTTAGTATATGGCAATAAATATCATGTAAAACAGCATTCAAACTCACATTGTTAGCATTTAACATTGAATAAAGCACATGAGGTGTACCTGAGGTGATCATTGTCAGTTTGTCCTGCTGTTCAGCTGTGAGAAATAGAAGCCGTTTCTAATATTAAAATTTCAGGTGTTTTTAGGAAAAAAACTCCTTTTAATATGGAGAATATTCCTTCTATCGCGTGTTGTTACTTTTATTTAGAATAATTTAATGAGCCCCTATTATGGGTTTTTGAAAATGAGCTTGCATGCAGTGTATGTCACAGCTCTAAGTGAAGTGAAATGTCCAGCTAAGGCTTAAATCTGAAAGTGCACAGTGTTTAAAACTATTGATTCATCTATAAAAGAGTCGACTCATAGTTCCTCAAACGAATCGCCGTGCTTACGAGTCTTTAGCCGTTTCGGCATGACGTGAACACGAAACATAAGACCCGCCCATATGTGCACACGCAGCCCTAGGAGATTCGAAACCCCCAACCCCGCCCACAAACAACTGCGGCGAGCAAAGGTTGCCAGGTTGGGTGGTTTTGAATTTGTTTGTCCCGGTAAAGATCTTTTGGATAGGGTTTGGGCTGGAATCAGTCAGCTACGTCTGGCAACACAGAGAAGAGCACTGTAGTAGACATGTGCTTAGCTGGATATTATTGGAAGTGTGCAGATGAACCAGAGATGAGACTGTGAAGAGTCAGTGGTCAGTGCTGTGTTCCCTCTGAGGAGTGCTTCTGAAATCTACATGCTTACAACGGAGGATTCGTCGACAGTTTGTAAAAGGAAGGATCAGAAAAAGAGTATTGATGTTTGCAGGAGCGGACTAGCCATAGGGGGCACCGGGACATTTCCCGGTGGCCTGACGGTGAATCTGGCCTGCTATCCAACAAGTGAGTGCGTGCGATTAAAACGGTTGCCTCATTGTTTTCTCTAGCTTGTAAATTATGCATTTAATTGTGTTTAGTAACTTGTAACCGCTTGTAGTGTATCTGGTTAACTTGTATTCTCATATCACGTGTAAAAGCACGTTGTAAACGCGATGCGTGCTGCTTTGTTTACGGATTAAAATGCATTTGTGAGCTTGTGTTTCACTGCTGTTTGTCGTTGCTATGGCTACATCAGCTCTCCTACACACATGCGGCGGTCCTGTTTCATAATGGTTCAGCTTTTGCCGCTGTGTGCATTATTATGTGTGTCGCTGTTTTTACTTCTGGTTAAGAATAGAGATATATGCTGGAGAACCGGGGGGTTAGTTTCGGGGGTGAGGTGTCTGAAAGACGGGCGACTCCCGATAAAAACGAGTGTTGGCAGATATGCTCACGCACACACTATGACTACTTCAATATTGATAAGCCGTGGTGGGCATTCTCTCGCGCTGAATGATGTCGACCAATCGCAACAGACTGGGTCATCGGTCCAATCAGCGCAAATTAGCATCGCGCTAAGCAGGAGTTTTGGAATAAATGAATCGCTGAACGATTCGTATAGGAGTCGCTGGGATAATGAGGTAAAAATAAATGCAGATTATAAGACAATGAAAGTGTTTTTTGACCATGCATGCAGATCAGCCTGCTGTTGGAGACCCCCAAAACCAAAATAGAACCCTTTTTAAAATATAATATGCGCTCTTTAAATCATCCTTTAGGCTTGATAGTCAGTCACGTTTCTATTGATGCTATCAATCTGGCAACCTGCTTTTACATGTGTTTTGAACCTGAGTACAATACCTAGTTCAACCACTGGGTGTTAAACTTACACACTGCACTTTTAAGCTCAAAGTACGGGAGTTATAAAATGTGCCCAATAAAAGTGAACTGTTCCTTTAACACACTGTTTCTTCTGTTCCACAGGTGTGTACGAGTTTGTTCCTCTAGAGACGGGTGATGGCATGAGATTACAGATCAACGCTCAGAACTGCGTTCACTGCAAGACCTGTGACATCAAAGACCCGAGCCAGAACATCAACTGGGTGGTGCCCGAGGGCAGCGGAGGACCAGCATACAACGGCATGTGATTTCAGTATTAACACAGCGTTTTTATTACCGTCACTGGGGCACAACACACCACTTCACAATCACTTAGCAAAACTTTCAGGGCTAAAGCTTTTAAAGACTTCAGAGAGTCGCTCTGATGTGCCTAAAGGAACAGAATGTCCTCGTATCCTCTCTGATACGAGCTTCAAGTGTAATTACGTAAAGTGGCTTTGCGTTTTTCAGGTTTGCGTTCAATGATTTGAAAGCATTTTATATATTTAAATATATATAACGTCTGTCTGAGGAATGTGTCAGAGAAGATTAAAGATAATGTTGGATTGACAACCAGTGGACGTTTTAGCTCACCATGACGCGGTTAACTGGGAACTGACAGTTGTGTAAATAATATTGTCAACGTTGGTTAATGTAACTGGTAGAAATAAACTCATTGTTTGAATCTGTTGGTTTGTTTTGTGTAAAGCTGGATTTATACTTTCGCTGGCCCCGACTGCGCGCGCACCTCGTGAAACGGGCGAGGCTTTTATACTCACTGCGTTCGCTGTTGTGATATTCTTTAAAACGACAGGGGGCGCTCAAATGAAACTGACCGTAAAGTCAGACGGATAAACAGAGAAGTAGAAAAGTTTTAGGAACTACGTCATATCATTTATATTATTGATGTTTATTAAACTAGTTATTTTTATTATTTTTTATAAATTATTGCATCACTTGCTTTTGTTCATATCTCGGACAGTTTTAACTATTAAAGTGTATTAAATATTAATGACAACAGAACATGGGTTCCTCTACAAATATATATTTTTATTATGGCAAGAATAAAAGCAAAAAAAGTACACTTACTAAATAATACAGATGTTTTTTTTATTTATTTAACCCGCTACACAATTCACACATTACTGGCTCGTTTCTGTCCTCTTCTAATGCTAAAAAGGCAATAATAATCCAACATTCCTGACCATTATCACCAATAAAGCCTAGAAAAACGGCATCATGTTGTAAACCGACAGGTTTAAATATTTCTTTCTAGTTAACATAGACATCGTTAGTTCCTTAATTATAATTTTGTAACTATTAAATTTAAATTTAATTGTAATATATACACCAGTGTTAAACTTATGACTGGTGGAAAAACATTCTGTATTGGTGTGCCTGTCTCTCCACTGGCCTCTTTTGGCTTTAATAAACTCATCCCTCAGGTTTTTCCAAACCTTTTAACAAAAACTTTCCTCCTTTCTCACTGCTGTTGGAATTTCTAGCCAAGAATTATTGATCATCTGGTTATCTCTATCATCACTGATCATAAAGATATCTTTTCATTAATTAAATTCAATTCAATTCATCTTTATTTGTATAGCGCTTTTACAATGTAGATTGTGTCAAAGCAGCTTCACATGCATTTAAAAAAAAGATTGAAACCGTGTCAGTCCAGTTTTCAGTGTTGAAGTTCAGTTTAGTTCAGTTCAGCGTGGTTTAATATTCACTGCTGAGAGTCCAAACACTGAAGATTAATCCATCGATGCGCAGCTCTACAAGTCCCGAATCATGCAAGCCAGAGGCGACAGCGGCGAGGAAAAAACTTCACCAATTGGCGAAAGTGAAGAATTAAAAAACCTCGAGAGAAACCAGGCTCAGTTGGGCACGACCATTTCTCCTATGGCCAGACGTCTTGTGCAGAGCTGCAGTCTATGGCGCCGGGGCGGGAGATACCCGTTTCAGACAAAATCTCTTCAAAGTATTTCATATAAAACTCAACTCAGACGCGGCGCCGCACTGTTCGCTCGAGTCTCAAAAATATCATGCGCTCCGCCAGCCGAAATCATGTCGCGCACCCAAAGCGAACATCCACAAACTCTGCGATGACGTCACATTTGCCGCGCGCACTCAATCGAACTAGTGACACGTCGAGTATAAACCAGGCTTGAGGGTGCACTGGTTATGATGGGGGTTTTTTTATGGTCAGTTTTGATTTTTGTTTTTCATTATGCACATTTATTAGTCCCGAGTTTAGACTGTATGATTTTATAAGTGGCGTCACAGATGTTTTCACACTGCATGACTGTCTGGGGTTGTGTTCCGTCTGGTCAGAACTGATGAAAAGTTACGGCGTTCAAGTTCAAGTTGATTTGTTTCTGTGATTTGGTGTAATTTGATAAAAAGATCCACACATTTGGACATGAGCCTGTATCTCCACAACACTGGCATGTTCAATCCGAACTTATGGTAATCATGACTTGAGCTTTCCAGGACAGCTTCAGTCCACTGTCACCTAGTGGTCAGGAGATGCAAAACTGCTAATAGTGCTGGGCAAAGATTAATAGCATCCAAAATAAAAGTTTGTTTCTACATATTGTAAGGATATATATATATATATATATATATATATATATATATATGTGTGTGTGTGTGTGTGTGTGTGTGTGTGTGTGTGTGTGTGTATATTTTATGTATATGTAATACACACTCGTACATATAAACAAAACCTAAATATTTATATAGATCAGGGGTGACCAACCCTGCTCCTGGAGATCGACAGTCCTGCAGATTTCAGTTGCAACCCATATCAAACACACCTGCCTGTAATTATCAAGTGCTGTTCAGGTCCTAATTAATTGGTTCATGTGTATTTGATCAGGGTTGGAGCTGAACTCAGTAGGAAGGTCGATCTACTGGAACAGGGTTGAGCACCCCTGATACAGATATTCAAATGTATATGTATTTTGTATCATTTACATAGTCATTTTCTTTTCGGCTTAGTCCCTTTATTAATCCCGGGTCACCACAGTGGAATGATCCGCCAACTTATCCAGCATATGTTTTACACAGCAGATGCCCTTCCAGCTGTAACCCCTCACTGGGAAACATCCATGCGCACTCATTTACACACAGACACTATGGACATTTTAGCTTACCCAATTCACCTGTACCACATCTTTGGACTTGTGGGGGGAAACCGGAGCACCCGGAGGAAACCCACGCCAACACGGGGAGAACATGCAAACTCCACACAGAAATGCCAACTGACCCATCCGAGGCTCGAACCAGTGACCTTCTTGCTGTGAGGTGCTAACCACTGCACCACCATGACGCCCCAATATACATATATTTTATCTGTATATTTTATACATACTAAATTTTTCTTTCAATCTCAAATATATCCATGCATGCGTGTATTTATATATACATAATAAATACACTTATCATGTAAATTATTACAATTACTCTACATGGCGCAAAATAAGTTGCTGCATGTATGAATTAAATTGTGAAAAAAGATAAAGATCCTGCTTTTGCTTTGATCTTTTCCATATGTTATTTACAATTACTTTAAAATTGTGCCATATAGAGTTGCTTTAAAATGGTAACAGTTGAGGGAATGTTATTGCAAGTAATGATATATAATCATATATATAATGAATGTACATTAAACATGAGCCCAATCATTTGCGCTCATATTATTATGGCTGTTCTGAACGCCTTCTCGGGGCTGGTGCGGACTCACTGGTCAGACATTGGCCAGATATTACTAATATTACTAATAATAATAAATACATAAATATAAAGCAATATGTCGAGATCACGAGAAAACGAGAGACAAAATATTTGAATGCATGGCCCGCTGTAGTGCAGTGAACTGGTTCACTTCTAGTTCTTTTAGATTGCAAACACACAACAGTACACTGAAAAGATGTGTTTTATTACACACAGTTGACATGGCTCACACAAAAAACAACCTCCAAACACCAGTCAACTTCATCACCAGTCAATACAGTGAATAAACAGCAGTTGAGACAAATGAACCCCAAACAACAATAACAAAAATCATGAACGTCAGACTATTTGTTGCGCAGGAATCAATAGCAGTATCTGTAGATCGATCGCCTGGCTGAAAACACACTTAAACTTTGTTCCTTCACTCTCAGACAAAACCTTTTCTAACACGCAGTACTGATGATCCAAATTACAGCCTCTAGACTTCAACACTAAGTGCAATGTAAGTGAGCGTATTCAGGTAGGTTGTGTGTTTGTGAGATCGCTGTGGTTTTCTTCACGCAAACATTTTGGCGTAAATCTTCTTCTCTTTCTCCTTCTCTTCCTTCACTTGCTGCTTTACTTTCTGCATTTCGTTTCCAATTGCTAAAAAAGAAACAACGTTATTATTATTTTTGACATTAAAAAACTACACGCTACTATTTTTTTAAAATACCAAATTGAGAAGTTATAAAGAGCAGCCTAACCCTTGTCTTCTGGCGCAATCTCATGTGCTTTCTTTAAGTCAGCCTGCAGTTTGAAAAGAGAAAAGGTAAGTGCTGTAAAAATGAACCAGTTCAGAATGTCAATGCAGGACTAATTGGTTTTAATGATGAATTAATTAATGTTGTGAACTTTTAACATGCGTCTTTGTTAAGAGTTGGAGTTGTTCAGCTCAGTAATTGTGACTTTAATTATATCTGATCTTGAATTAAACTGAAAAAGGGTTAATAATGCTGCTCTTTTGAAGCCTCAAAGCTTCAAAGTCTCCAGGTGGATGGAAAAATTGGTAGCGTATCCTTCATAACCGCTTCCTTTGTGCTTCATGGACGAAACACACACGGCTTTGGAACAGCATGAGGGTGAGTCTGAATTTCTTATTTCTTTGAAGCATTTAGGGCAGCGCTTCTCTAACTCTTGTGAAAATAAGGCAAATTTAGCAGCAGTTCAAATGTGCACACGTGTAGATATTGCTGATCGTTTTAACATATTGCTGAGGATGGAGGAGGAATATTTCAGGAAAGATCTGACACTTTGGAAAATGTTTACGAGTGCTTCGCTAAATGAAGTTTTCAAGTTATGTGAATGTGTAGGGCTGTGCAATACTGGCAATAAATGAAAAAAAAAGATCATCGATACATAACACGTTGGAGAGTTGGTATTTAAGTAGTTACTTTGGCTACATGTTTATTAATGACATGACAAGTCTCTGAGAGAGTCATTTTATATTATTTGTTCAGAATGGCTGATTGGAATGGATTACTGAATCACTGACGTAATAGATTTGTTCAAAAACAGATTCGTTCTGAAGGGAATCACCTCGAATGAGTCAATCAGAATAGCTGATTTGTTAAGAAAAGAAACAAGCAAATCTCATTATGAATGGATTACTGAATCATTGACGTAATAGATTTGTTCAAAAACAGATTCTGAATTCTTAAATGAGTCAATCAGAACAGCTGATTCTTTTAGAAACTAAAAAATGTAATCCCTTTATAATTGGATTATTGAATCACTGACATAATAGATTTGTTCATAAACAGATTTATTCTGAAGAGAAACACGTTAAATGAGTCAATCAAAATAGCTGATTCATTTAGAAACTAAACAAGTGATTCTCTTTATAAGTGTATTACTGAATCACTGATGTAATTGATTTGTTCAAAAACAGATTCATTCTGAAGGGAATCACCTTAAATGAGTCAATCAGAATAGCTGATTTGTTTAGAAACTAAGCAAATGATTCTCTTTATGAATGTATTACTGAATCACTGATGTAATTGATTTGTTCAAAAACAGATTCATTCTGAAGGGAATCACCTCAAATGAGTCAATCAGAATAGCTGATTTGTTAAGAAACTAAGGAAATGATTCTCTTTATGAATGTATTACTGAATCACTGATGTAATTGATTTGTTCAAAAACAGATTCATTCTGAAGGGAAGCACCTCAAATGAGTTGATCAGAATTGCTGATTCATTTAGAAACTAAACAAGTGATTCTCTCTTTGAATAGATTTTTTTGAATCATGAACGTAATTGATTTGTTCAAAAACAGATTCATTCTAAAAGGAAACACCTCAAATGAGTCGATCAGAATAGCTGATTCGTTTAGAAACCCAACAAGTGATTCTCTTTATGAATGGGTCTTTACCTTAATTGATTTGCTCAAACTGATTCATTCAGAAAGGAGACAGCATAACATTGCTCTAATGCACAATTATTTTTGTTGGTGAAACAGAAAAAGAACACCAAAATATTCTATGCATATAGTAACTCAGTATTAAT
Source organism: Danio albolineatus (assembly GCA_903798035.1). Lineage (NCBI taxonomy): Eukaryota > Metazoa > Chordata > Actinopteri > Cypriniformes > Danionidae > Danio > Danio albolineatus. Next base: position 298,302 of record CAIGQQ010029578.1, read on the forward strand.
GTTTACACTCCATATCACTCAACCATATTATATTTTACAAACACAAAACCCAATAATGGTTTGATTATATGTATTCATAATTTGAATTAATTGCTCGTTCTAACGCCATCTTAATCACATGATCTGCTTTTTTTCTTTTTTTAACAATGATTGACCCCTATTACCTTGCACAATTTTAGAACTAAAATGCAGATATATACATGCTGTTAATGATAATAAGGCACAACCCTATAAATGTATATTTCTGTCAGTGTAATGTTAGTACCATGGCTTTGTTAAACTCTTTAAGTCCCTGCCAGGCCTGAGCTCTCCTGAACAGCGCTTTAGTGTTTGTCTGGTTCAGCTCCAGCACCTGAGGAAAAAAACAAAACAAATATATCTATATATATATATACTGTATATACACGCAGACATGGACAAAATTGTTGGTACGCTTCAGTTTTATTCAGGCCAGTTTCATTAGTTTGCCCCTTTTTAATTATTTTGTTGAACCACCATAAAAAGGCAGTATTTTATTTTCATTACATTATTTTCAGTCATTCTGATTAATCATTACCTTTTAGTTTTAAGCTTTTTCAGTGAGTTAATTCTTTTATATTCAATTCATGTTTATTTCTATAGCCCTTTTACAATGTAGATTATGCCAAAGCAGCTTAACATAGACGTTTTAGTACATTGAAACCGTGTGGGTCCAGTGTTCAGAGTATAGGTTCAGTTTTAGTTTAGTTCAGTGTAGTTTAAAATGCAGTGCTGAAAGCTAAAACACTGAAGAGCAAATCCATCGATGCGTATATATTTTCCTCAATTTGTGTTTAACGAAGAGATTTTTTTAAAAACATTTTTTAATAAAAGCTTTCTAAATGCCTAACTATGTTAATTGGGTTAACTGGGCAAGTTACGGTAATTAGGCAAGTCATTGTACACCCCCTGACAAAAGTCTTGTCGCCTATCCAAGTTTTAGGAACAACAAACAATAACTTGACTTCTAGCTGATCAGAAGTGGCTTATATGAAAGGCAAAGGCCTCTAGATCGCTTATTTTAGCAAAATAAATATGATCATGCCTTGATTTTGAATTACTTCATTATGACAGTAAGGTCTGACTTTGCTTAGACAAAAGTCTTGTCACTTAACATAAATAATGTCCAGTATAGAATATCACTTTTTAGCTTAGAAGTGGTGCAGTGAAAGAAGAATGAATATTGTGTATGACTCCCATGAGCCTGGAGGACTGCATCCACACATCTCTGCAATGACTCTAATAACTCATTAATAAAGTCATTTATTTGTTCATATCTGGTGACTGGGCTGGCCAATCCTGGAGAACCTTGACCTTCTTTGCTTTCTGGAACTTTGATGTGGAGGCTGAAGTATGAGAAGGAGCACTATCCTGCTGGAGAATTCACCCTCTCCTGTGGTTTGTAATGTAATGGGCTGCACAAATGTCTTGATACCTCAGGCTGTTGATATTCCAGACACTCTGTAGATCTCTCGCACGCCCCCATACTGGATGTAACCCTAAACCATGATTTTCCTTTACCAAACTTGACTGATTTCTGTGAGAATCTTGGCTCCATGCTGGTTCCAGTAGGTCTTCTGCAGTATTTGTGATGATTGGGATGCAGTCCCATTGACCTTTTGCCACTTTCCCAAATGATCAACTAGAATTTATTATTTGTTGCTTAAGGGGGCTAATAATAGTGACCTTAAAATGGTTTTTAAAATTAAAAACTGCTTTAATTCTGGCTGAAATAAAACAAATAAGACATTTTTTTCCAGACGAAAAAATATGATAGGAAATACTGTGAAAAGTTCCTTAATTCGTTAAATATAAATTGAGAAATAGTTGAAAAATAATAAATATTGCATAGGAGGGTGAATAATTTTGCCCTCAACTGTATATATGTATCACAATTACCCCACAAACCAGCAGAAATCAGACTTTTGCAATCCCCTTTAAGAAATCAGTCAACCGATTCCAATTCAACTGTTGCCTAAATACAGAGCCAGTGTGTCTGCTGATCTAAAAGCAGTCCCGGTTATTTCAAGAGCACTGAATAAGCTGAGATATGTTGACATGAAACATCAAGGCCCTTTGCTGCTTCTATCCTCTGACCCCATTGCAACTGGACAGTGTTCAGCAGCTCGATGCTCCCCCATTACCTCATCACAGCTCTCGATGGTTTCTTGCCAGAGTTTGAGTTTGAGTTTGCAGGCGGCCGTGTTAAGAATGCAGCTCAGTGCTGTGGGCTCCAGCTTCTTCTGTGAGCTATCGTCGTCTACGATGTTGCCACACATTTCTAGATACCTGAGAAACAAAACAAAAAAGAAGTTTAATAATAATGCAGTGCTTTAATAACCAACTTTCTTCTGCACATGATGTCTGCATTTCAGATTATGAGTTGGACTTGTTTGGAGACATTTTCTCGTTGAGGCAACACGCCATGTGTAGTTAAGACACAGTGTTAAACAACATCTGATGGCATAATTGAGTCTGGTCAATGCCATCGTCTGTTGAGCCAGAGTCACATTTCATTGCTCTTTATTTTGACAATTTTATGTTGTATAAAATATCATTTCGAACCAAAACTTTCAATCAAAATGAAAGAAAAGCTGGCAAATGAAGCGCAGAGAGATGTCACAGTGGCAGATGTTTATAGCAGCGTTCACTGTTGATTAAACACTGAGAGATCCTGCATATCAAACAGGTGCTCGCAGGAAAGTCATCATGACACGAGTCGTTTTGATGAAAGAAAGCGCCATTTAAAACTGTCTGACAAATTGAAGTGTGAAAGGCTGTCTCTTTAATGTCATGGAGGAAGTGTAACGTAATAATGGCTTTAATGCAAACTCGTCAGCTATAATTTCACCTGAGAGCTTTGGAGTATTTCTTGATGGCCGACTGCCAGTTCTGAGCCTTGAAGAAGTTATTCCCGATGTTTTTCAAATCCTCTGCCACAGACAAGACTTTGTCTACCTAGAAAGAGGAGAACAAAGTTTTTGTTATTGCCATGTCAATCACTTTTTAGCTGTCATATTATATGATATTGTGTGTTGTGTTATATATAGTGAGAGACTGTCGTCTTTTAATGAATAGTAGCTTAGTCAAGTGACATTTAAGAATAGATAGATAGATAGATAGATAGACAGACAGACAGACAGACAGACAGACAGACAGGTAGGTAGGTAGGTAGGTAGGTACGTGGGTGGGTGGATGGATGGATAGATGGATGGATAGATAGATAGATGCATAGATAGATGGATGGGTAGATAGATAGATAGACAGACACACAGACAGACAGACAGACACAAAGACAGACAGACAGACAGACAGACAGACAGACAGACAGACA
>CAIGQQ010029578.1:328006-376165 GCA_903798035.1 Danio albolineatus
CTGGGGACAAGACAGGCTCTCTCCTCTGCAGCTTCCGAGAAATAAAATTGAGTTTGTGTCCTATTTCCAAACAAAACACTTGTGTGGAGATCGGCTGTGGATTATCCAGGAGCCATGGCGTCCTATGTGGATAACAGTTTTCGGCAGGCGGTGATGGTGAATCCGTCAGACAGGACGCAACAGGTCAGTCTTTAAATCATTTATTATGTGGCTGTTAACTGTTATAATATACGCTGGGTTTCTGCTGTGTGTCATGTGGAGGAAATTAATGAAATTAATATACGCTGACAGCACTGTAGTTGTTACTTAACACACGTATATCAATTCAATTGTCCTAATAAGCTTGTAAGACATTCGCGTTGATGTAATCTTCAGTGTTTTTGTAGCCCATCAACGTCAAATGAATGTAAACTTAGCATCGTTCACAACTAAACAAGCTTCGTCTTCATGGGAACCAGTTTAACATGACTTAAAATGTGGATTTAAGACGGTTTTTATGTTTAGCACAGCATTTTCGTGCTGTTAGCAGATGATTTGGAAGACGTTGCTATGACATTTTGCTGTAACGTTATAGTCTCCACCCTTAGCTGGGGACCCTTTGCCGGCGATAGAAGAAATTAATATCGTCATTAATTTATAGTAAGGATATTAATACATGTAAAAGTCGAGATGTATTTACATTTTAGTTTGTGTCATTTAACTTGTACATCTTCTTGAAGCGTTTGTGATCACTTGGAGAAACTAAAGATTCGATCCTAGCGAGTCGGTTTCTTAAAGTGACAGGCTGCTTGGTCAGACATAAAAGAAGACGAATGAATCTTCTATTGTGCATCTGAATGGTTTGATTTTACCTTCTGTTTTATATCAACTTACGATCATTTTAACACATTGTGTGCTTTTTGCCTAAAATAACCGAAGCAGGTCAATATATAAAGTGCATTTGAGGTCATTGTTCTCATATAATGGAATCATTGTTTATTGTGTGTGAACGAGTCGGTGCTTGAACGAATCGTTTGAGTGAACCATTCTGAATGGACTGATGCAGATTGTGTAATTTTTTTAAAAACCAAATTTAATAACATTTTTTAACCTGGTAAGTCAATTTACAATGACGACCTGGCCATGAGGCAACGCAAAAAGCAGATACGAAGCAGAACGATTTCACAAATGCAGACAATAACATATAAAGAGAAGGAAAAGCTAAAAACAAGTCAGTGATCTTGTACTAATAACTGGATTTCATTTTTAAAGAATGATAGTCGTATAAAAGTGTTGAGCTTTAAGGTTTGCTGCAGATGAATCTTAAGCATTAGCAGCAGAAAACTGAAAATGGTAGCAACCAACTGAAGTGCTAACTTTGGGTATGCAAAGGTTAATAAAACATTTTTCTTCTTCTTCTTCTTCTTATTGCTGGAACTGACAATACAAGAAAATCAGAACATTGTCCGAGGGATCACAGATAGATCTTAAAAAAGGTCAATAATATACATAGTCATGAGAATATTTTTTGATCAAATACAAATAAAATACCGTTAGACAGAAAGGAATAAAGATAAAAATAATAATAATTATGGAATCAATATTGATAAAATAATACTAAAATTACATAACTAAACAAACAAAATTAAACAAATGAATGCAATTAAAATGACACTTAAACAAATGACCGTAAGGAAATTGTACGGTTTGTAACTAATAAAGATGATTTTTATTCGATTTTTTTTAAATGATGAAGACTGGGCATGGGCCGGTATAAGATTCTAACGGTATGATAACCTTGGATAAAATAATCACAGTTTTACGGTATGACGGTATTGTGTTTACTGCTCTAAAACATATTCTTTTTAAATGTCTGGTAAAAAAAAAAACTTTTTCCCATTTGAACACTTTATATATTTATTTTGAGAAACGTTTAAAATATTTTGGGGCTGTAAACATGTCAGGCTAAATAATTCAAGTGAATCATTGACTTCTGCTGTCTTCATTTGTTTCAAAAACACTGATTTCTTTACAATTTACACCTAAAAAACAAAACAAAAAAATGTTAATAAAAATCCTACCTAACCCTAACCCTAACCCATACCTTAGGAATGGTATAGCAGAAAATTTTGGTGGTATGAAAACCTTGACTTTTCCAAACCGCGGTATACCTTGAAAACGGTTATCGTCCCATGCCTAATGAAGACCTATGTTTTCTTACATTTAATTATTCAATTAATTTACCTGAATATTGTTGGACTCCTCAGAAAACCACAAATTATGTCACTTAATCTTTGCTCCATTGTTTATTTATGACTGCAGTTTGTTTATTATATGTATATAATAAATTATATAAAATATTTATATAAAATAATAAATAGACATATACATGATTCACTCCCCTACAAAAGTATCCCGATCACTCTAAATAAATGACTTTCCAAATAGAGTTAAGTCATCTGGCATATTCATGTCGCAATATAAATCACATAAAAAAATATATTGCAATGTAAAATTTTTCCAATTTCATTCAAAAAATAAAAATAAAATTGGAATAAAATCTTTCCAAAAAAAGAAAGATATTTTTTTGCATGCATTCTCATGATTTTGTTGTGTTTTGTTCCTAAGATGCTCAAATCTGTCCTTAAAATTTCCTTTTCAAAACCAACATTGGAGTGAAAATGAATCATTGAAGGGAACAGAACAAGAATGATTTGTTCACTTTAAAGATTCGTTCACAAACTAACCACCACCTAGTCAATACTAATCAAATATGTCTGGCATTTGAGGTAAAAGGCTCTCAGACAAAAATAATAAGTGATACAATCCTTCTGTTCCCCTTCTGGTTAATTTAATTTAGCCCCCTATTTTTTCCCACTTTCATGCATTACCCAGTTTCCCACATAGATAATGTGTTTCACTGAAAGATATCAGAAGCTGGTCATTTTTCCACTTATCTTACAGCGGATGTGAATATTGTCACATGCTCATACAAGTTTCTGTTGCATACAAATAAAAACGTTCACTCATTAAGCCTTTTACATCAGATTGAGCCTCCGGACGTAACAATCTGATTATGAAAGAGCTAATTTTGCAATCACATCTGTTCTCGCACTGAGTTGTTTGTACCTGGCTTTGAGCATTACGGACAATAGAGGCACTTGAGGGTCGGTATGGTATTCATTAGCAAATGCAAGTACAGCTGGGTTTCCTTGAGATTACATTATATCCCTGCCTACACTGAATGGTGGAGCCTTTAAATCATCCCAAGTCGCTCTCAGAGTTATTCAGAAATGGCAGTATTGTGGCTATGAGTGTGGGTTGGACTGTCCTGACCCCTGACATCAGAACACACCACACCTTAAGTTCACTATTGAAATAAATCTCTAGATGCAAGTGCACATGATTAAAAAAAGCTTTCAAGAAAAATCTGTTCTCTTTGTGGTTTGAAAATCCTGAAATCTGTTGCGTTTAAGGGAGTACTCGCACTGTATACAGTTGCCTTGAATCTTGCACGCTTGTCCCCCTCCCGTCTCCCCCGACAGCCCGCACTCACATTACATTCGGGCCTGAGCCTACTATAAATGAGTAATACATAGGTCAGTCTAAGCTTTATTTAAATTGTTTTATTTCTATGACCTTTGCCTTTTTGACTGTTTGCTGACATCTTGTGACTGAATAATGCACAGGTTAGTGTATGCTCCATCAGCTTCACTTATATTTCTGTCAGCTTTGTTTTTGATTGTTTGTTTGCCATCTTGTGACTGAATAATGTGCAGATTAGTGTATGCTCCATTAGCTTCACTCTAGTTTCTGTGTGCTTTGCGTTTTTTACTGTTTGCTGCAGTCTTGTGACTAAACACTGGACAGCTTCATCAGCTTCGCTTTTCTGTAGAGCGTCAGAGTTCACTCCGGCCGCCCTGGCGACAACACTGTCTGCCTTCAGAGCTCCGGGTGCGAGAGCGTCAAAATTCGCTATATTGATCTCGTTTTTAAAGGAGCTGTTGTAGCATATCAGCAAATCAGTTACATTCCAGCATAAAGCATATTTTCTCCAACGCTATCTCACGGCAATTCGTAACTTTTGATTTAGTGGCTAATTCGTATGAATTCGTACGATGTAATTCATACAATTTAGTACGATTTGCTCATCACCCAATGACGGTTGGGTTTAGGGGTGGGGTTGGGTGCTACGCCTCCTTTTTTTAAATCGTACATTTTCGTTCGACTGAACTCGTACGAATTCGTACAAATTAGCCACTAAACTGGCAAAACGTAAAATGCTTACATTTTCTCGTGAGATCAGGCTGGTTTTCTCGCATGAAAATGTTGCACACTTCTTTAAAATCAGATTTAATTAACAATGGAAGATCAAGTTGTTGCATGTTGCTCCAATTATTCAATAATGTGTCCATATGTTTGAAATATTCTAAAGCAGCAATAATGTCGCATGAAATTCCTGCTTTTTTAGAGAAAAAAAAATTCATACAATCTAGTTTGTACAATTCGCGTGAAAATGTTGCACACTTTTTAAAAAAAATCAGATTTATTTAACACTGGAAGATCAAGTTGTTGCATGTTGCTCCACTTATCCAATATGTGTCCATATGTTTGAAATATTTTGAAGCAGCAATACTGTCGCATGATATTCCTGCTTTTTTAGAGAAATAAATATAACGTTAATGTACATCAGTAACTCACCAGTGACTTCCTTAATGTATGTCCCTGTAAGAAAACTTAAATAATTAAATACGTAATTACGTAAATAATTGGAAATCTGGCGATCGCAATATTAAAACCCTCGAGAACAACTGTGGTCGGAACCAAAGTTCACAGTGACTGTGTTCTCTGGACTCTTAAGTGGTGGGCTTCTACATTCCGATTGCTTGCCGCTGAACCGCGATATAGCCCATTACAATAAAGTTGACTTGATTTCAACTGTGCTCGACACCCACACTGGCGAAGACATGCTACACTGCTGCTCTTATCGCCGCCAGCTCCGATAAGAATGACTTTTGGCTACTTTGACGCGCTCCCCGCTTTCGGTGTGAACGTACAGTTAGTTTTTGTCAGCTTTGTATTTTTCGACTGTTTGCCGCCATCATAATGCGCAGGTTAGTGTATGCTCCATCAGCCTTGCTTTAATTTCTGTCAGCTTTGCGTTTAATTAAAGAACCAATAAATTATTACGGCTCAGAACAATGTTTTGTATTAAATTTTAATGTTTTTTTTGCAAGTAGTTATTTAGGGTGGTTGTTTTCACAGAAAAACGCCCTTTTGTCTTACACAACAAGCTGCCGATATACCTGTCAGGCTTTATTCTGCAATAACAACCTACTTTGACACGCTCCCTGCTTTCGGTGTGAACGTACAGTTAGTTTTTGTCAGCTTTGCGTTTTTCGACTGTTTGCCGCCATCATAATGCGCAGGTTAGTGTATGCTCCATCAGCTTTGATTTAATTTCTGTCAGCTTTGCGTTTAATTAAAGAACCAATAAACTATTACAGCTCAGAACAATGTTTTGTGTTAAATTTTTAGGTTTTGTTGCAAGTAGTTATTTAGGGTGGTTGTTTTAGCAGAAAAACGCCCTTTAGTCTTTCACAACAAGCTGCCGATATGCCTGTCAGGCTTTATTCTGCAATAACAACCTACTTTGACACGCTCCCTGCTTTCGGTGTGAACGTACAGTTAGTTTGTGTCAGCTTTGTGTTTTTCGACTGTTTGCCGCCATCATAATGCGCAGGTTAGTGTATGCTCCATCAGCTTTGCTTTAATTCCTGTTAGCTTTGCGTTTAATTAAAGAACCAATAAACTATTACGGCTCAGAACAATGTTTTGTGTTAAAATTTAATGTTTTTTTGCAAGTAGTTATTTAGGGTGGTTGTTTTCGCAGAAAAACGCCCTTTAGTCTTACACAACAAGCTGCCTTTATGCCTGTCAGGCTTTCTTCTGCAATAACAACCTGGATCCACTTTATCCCTAACTTCTTTCATGCTGCACTTTCTCCCTTTCATAATATGCGTTCGCTCTCTTTGTGTATCTTAAGTCTTTGATAGGATGTAGAATAAGGTGATCTCGCTCATGTGGCCTAAAAAAAGCTGTTCCATGAAATGGCTTTTAAGACAGCCTTAACGTGTAACGACTCCTTTTTAGGGAATGACGTAGGCCATTCTAATGGAGCTCGAAGCTCATTATGGCTTAACGGCAAAAACCTCAGCACTTCACATTAACATGCTGATTGATGGGGTAGATGTTAATGGGGTAAAATATTCCCCAGTTGGTGTAAGCCATATGGGGACTAGTGGAAGGATCGGTGACCTCTGCAGCTTTCAAGAGACTATTTTTTGCTGGCAGACGGCTATGCAGGGGTCAAAGAGACTATAAAGAGGCTGAAGGTGCTTTGCGCATTGACCTCTATGAGTCGGCACAGCAGAGTGCAAGAGGGCAATACTCTTATTGTTCCTATGAGCCGCAGCTCATGAGTAACAGCTAAATGAACAAGCTAAATATATCAGTCTGGCGTCAGGGGACAGCATTTGCTTTTCGATGCCCACAAACACATAAGGCTGGTCATCCTGAACTGATGGTTTCCTTCCAGGCAGCTTCCTTCCTTTCTTTCACAGTGAGAGGAAGTGCATCAGAGAGCTGCCAGAATGTATGAAATGCTTTTTCGTGTTTGTTTGGGGGGGAAAAAATCTTCCCACTCCTGTTCCCTTATTTGTTCTTCACTAATGAAGCTTTGTTTATGCCAGTCAGAGAGCTGCAGGTGTCTTCAGATTTTTTTAAGAGGCTTGGTGGTGGCTTATAGTTAGGCCCACATGGAATCTGCACGCGCAGGATTCTGCAGATTATTAGCCCATCATTGATTCAGTTTATTTACCTGTGTAAATGTGTGTAAATTTATATTCATTCAGTTTTTAAATTAATTTCAGTAATAATATTGACTAATATGAAAATATTCATATGATTTATTTACAATACAGTTTGTAAAGTGATATTTTCTGTCTTTTATTAGAGATTTTATACGAGAGGCTTGCTTTGTTTACCAAATAAAGTGGATCTAATTGGATTCGGATTGTAAACAGTAAATAATAGGGCTGTAACGATACGCGATATGAAACCGAAATCGCGACACTAAGATCCACGATCCTGTGTCGCGATGTGATAAGGAAGAATCGCGACACACCCGTGACTAACTTTTCAATCATGTTCGCCTTTCTGCAAAAGTTGAGCTAGTTGAAGAAGAACGTGAGGAAACATGGCAACTAACACAGAGATTGCGGACCCTCCCTCTTCATATAAGTCAGCAGTATAGCAACATTTCGGCTACCCAGTGGAGATAAAGGATAGCAATTGCTCGACAAGACCCACACAATATGCCGTAGGTGCTTTAAGTGACAGGCAACACAACCAACATACAGATGATACGTAAAGTACAGAATACGTAAAGAGGCTGTTATAGATTGGAAGATCAGCATATTAAAAGTTCCCGTGACAACAGACAACGAAACATTGCCAATGCTGTCGAAGCGGCCGGTTGTTTTCACCGCATATAAGATGCTTTGCTCACACTGTTAATCTGGCTGCACAGAGAGGGATACGGGCGTTCACCAGATGTCCCGACTTTAATATGGGGTTCTCTGAAACTATGAATATTTAACTTTAATTTTATTTAGGCTATTTTATTTACCAAACCAACACAATCTCACGGCAACTTGTGTTTTGGCGCTGATACATATAGCGCGCTTGTTTTGAAGCGCATCACCGCAAAGGTTATTCATTATTCTTTTTTATCTAGTAATTAACTGACCAACCAAAACTACATCAAAATTAAGAAACAAATTTTACCTAACGAAATTCGTTTCAAAAAGATATTTTTTTCCAAGAAAACTGTATGAATTATATTTTTGTTTGTGCCTGTCCAACTGTGCGGTGAAAATTTGTTCCGCTCCGGGGAAAATAAGAATGTAATAGTTCACAGCAGAAAGGGCACGGTCCGTGCGGGCTTTCTCCATCTTCTCAGTTGTGTTGGGCACAGCTAGGTTCAGATTGGAGGCATTTTGTGTGTCCATTCCGTGTCAATGAAATGGAAAGTTAGCGACATGTAAAGTGTCATTTTTGTACTCGAACACATCTGTTGTAAGTGAAAAATACTCGACTGTGGTGGAATTGGGTTGTTGCAGCTCACCACGGATACGTTTGTAGGCTCGTAGAATAGCTGTTTTGGAGAAATATGTACATCTGGATAATTAATTAGAGCTGTCGGGTGTGATTACGAGGTCTCCGAAAGAAAAAAAAAGTATTGAAAGACACTATTTTTTTTGCAGAGATTCTTGGTTACTGCATCAGTACATTTGTTCCACCTCACATTGTCCCTCCTATATTTTGTGCATCGCTTAAATGCATCACTAATTGATGGCTGCACCTGTTCGTCTGACTTCTGTGGTAGATTTAGTTTTTTTTTACTGCATTGCCCATTTTGGCAGCCTCATTCTTGTGCGCTTTGTATAAAATGTAAGAGAACTTGATTGAAAAATTATTTTCAACATGATCGAATCATCTCCACAATAGAGTTTAGTTCTGTTTGTTTTTCAACAGTATTTTGTTACAAAAAAACAGAAGTGTTATAGCTTTGGCTATTTATTTATTTTATATTTGGCTATTTATATAGTTAATAATTTGCATGGTTAATCTTGTTCTCTGGTGTTCAGTTTATAAAGATTTTTCAAATGTTATTTAATAAAAAATATTGTTTAAAAAAAAAAAGTTTCCCACCCCTCACGAAAAAAAATCGTTATACGAATCGAATCGTGGGTCAAAAATCGTGATACGAACCGAATCGTGGGTTTGGTGTATCGTTACAGCCCTAGTAAATAATAGTAAAAATGTATTACTTTTATTTCATAGATTAAGGTTTTAGTTACAATACTCCCGAAATCATTCCGCATATTTTTAACAAAATGCTCCGCAGAAATAGCAAAAAATGCCCGCAGATTCCGTCTGGCCCTACTTTTGGGTAAAACTTTGTATGTACCTTTATGGTATGTACCTTCATGGTCGCTGATTCGACCCTCGGCTGGGTCAGTTTCCGTTTCTGTGTGGAGTTTACATGTTCTCCCTGTCTTAGTGTGGGTTTTCTCCGGGTGCTCTGGTTTCCCCCACAGGTCCAAAGACATGTGCTATAGGTGAATTGGTTGAGCTAAATTGTCCGTAGTGTATGTGTGTGAATGAGAATATGTGGATGTTTGCTAGTGATGGGTTGCAGCTGGAAGGGCATCCACAGCATAAAACATATGCTGGATAAGTTGGTGGTTATAAGTTGATAAGTTGTCGCTGTGGTGACACCAGATTAATAAAGAGACTGGGCATGGGATGATAACTGTTTTCAAGGTACACCGCGGTTTGGAAAAGTCAAGGTTTTAAAACGGCCAAATTTTTCTGCTATACCGTTCCGAAGGTGTGTGTTAGATTTTTTTAAATTTACTTTTATCTTTATTTACTAAAATATTTACTTTTATTTTAGAGCAGTAATCACAATACTGTGATACAGTGAAACCATGAATTTTATTTAAGGTTATCATACCGTCAGAATCTTATACACTGTAAAAAATAAAAAGTTGAGTTAACTTAAAATTTTAAAGCAACCGGCTGCAAAGAAATTTTGAGTTTATTAAGCTTCAGTGTTTGAAGTTGTGTCAAATAATTTTTTTAAGTTGACCGAATAGGCTGGTTTAAGTCAATTATGCTTTACGGAATAATTTGGCACAACTTCAAACACTGAAGCTTAATAAACTCAAAATTTCTTTGCAGCTGGTTGCTTTAAATTTTAAGTTAACTCAACTTTTTATTTTTTGAAGATATGGAGAAATCAAAATTTAAAGTCTCCTCAACTAATTTGTTTTACTTTCATTGAACAGACAGTTCCAAACATGCAGTTAAATCATTTTTATGAGTAAATTCAACTCTGAGCTCAAAAATTTGTCCACCTAACTTACAATTTTAAACTGAGTGAACAATTTGTAAGTTGGATTTTTACAGTGTACCGGCCCATACCTAAAAGGGACTAAGCTGAAAAGAAAATGAATGAATGAATGTACCTTCATCTCAAAATAAATTAATGTTATTAGATTTGAAATAAAGAAAATTATTTAATAGATGTGATGCTTTATTAAATCTATTTATCATCATTATTATGAATTATTGTATTAATTTTTGTTAATGTTGAAAAAATAAGATTCTAAATAGGGATTAATAATGATTAATAATAATTAATAATGTGATTAATCAAACTAATAGAAATCGACATTGAGAACCTATAATCAATCTAGTGTTTCCAGGTCAATTTTTTCAATTACTTTCCCTTCTGTGTGTGGGGTCACGTTACCTAACTCTAAGGCAAATTTATGCTTATTATATTATGATTCATATTTATTATCTTATTCTGATATTATACTTCTGGTGCAGCCTTTGCATACTCGTATACCTCTTAAAACAATGTAACTAGACGTCACAACGATGCATAGCACAAGCTTTGTGATTGGTTGGTTTGGTAGCGGTGACCAGGGTGGGTGGCGTGGAAAGCCAAGTTTTAGGGAGTGTGTGTTTTCATTTTTTTATGTTTTAACCTCTTACACTCTGGTGCTATTTTGGGATTGCCGCCTGGATTTTGTCTACCCAATTTTAAAAGCTTCCTAAATCCACATGCAGAGGAGTAAATGCAAAAATGTGTTATAATTTTAAAGAAAACCCTTTAAATTTTCATAAAACACTGTTGAAAGTGATTAAAATAATTGTATATGTTGTCTGTTATCATAAAAACTTAAAAAAAGACTCAAATTTAAAAGAGTACCTTTTGGTTCTGTGTGGTCTAGGTTTCTGTAATTAATTTTTGGTGGTTCCTGCACATGTCAGTAATCATAAGAAACACGAAAAATGCCTCTCATAATTTATGCAAAAGTTATTGTATTCCAACTGATGAGAGGTGCTATACCTTTTTTTTTGTAATTTCCACCTATCAAACTTGGAAAGTCTTCCATTACCAAATGCAGTGGTATAAATGACAAATTCCAGTGTTATTGGACAGAAAACCATTTGAACTTACAAATGAAACTGCTGAAAGTAATAAATAATATTTGTTATGTTTTCTGTTTTATGATGAATTACTTCAACATTGGGCGCTTTTAAAATTTTTGTTCTAAAATGCTTTTTTGAAAATGTGTAGATAATCCCATAAGAGAATAAGACAACTCCAGATAGTTCTGCTTGAAACCAGCAGAAAGCAGTAAACACTAGGAAAAATAATTTTGTCTCTACCATAGAGTATGCAAAGGTTATTGTAATTCAACTGAATATTGGGAAAATAACTTTTTGATCATTCATATCAAATATGACATATTTGCTTCTGCATAGCTCTTACATGATAAGAACATGAGTTTCCATTACTTTATCATTTCTCCTTCCCATTTGTATCATAACATTATATCAAAGAAGTCAAAGTCAGCTTCTCCAAAACTTCCTCAGCTCCAAGAATTTTTTTTTTATTTTGAGGCCGTCTTCTTTTTCTGCGCCATAAAAAGCGCGGTGATTCATTCGATAACTGTTTGATATGTCAATATAATTCAGTAAAGGAATGCTAGAATCGTACATGGACAGGTAAGAGCTTTTATTTGAGCTATGACTTGTACATGTGTGTCATATATGAAGCATATCAAAATATGAAAATGACAACTCGGGTATCCAGTATTTTGTTGTGTAATTAAATGTTAATAACTTTTGTACAGTAAAATAAAAACCTAAGTGATGCATATGTGCATAAAATATAGCTTCTACGCTTTCAAACCGAACCACTTATAGGGGTCTTGCGCAACCACGGACCTTCATTCATTCATTCATTCATTTTCTTTTCGGCTTAGTCCCTTTATTAATCCGGGGTCGCCACAGCGGAATGAACCACCAACTTATCCAGCATTTGTTTTACGCAGCGGATGCCCTTCCAGCCACAACCCATCTCTGGGAAACACATTCATACATTCTCATTCACACACATATACTATGGACAATTTAGCTTACCCAAATCACCTGTACCGCATGTCTTTGGACTGTGGGGGAAACCGGAGCACCCGGAGGAAACCCACGCAACCACGGGGAGAACATGCAAACTCCACACAGAAATGCCAACTGGCCCAGCCGGGGATCGAACCAGCGACCTTCTTGCTGTGAGGCGAACGTGCTACTCACTACGCCACCGTGGCGCCCAACCACGGACCTTTAAAAATTAAAAACAATAATAAATGATACAAAACTGAAGCACATTTCTTTTTCTTCTGTTTCACCGCACACCCATGAATCTTACAAAATGGTTTAGACAAACGAGTTGAACATGTCTCGACACATCTGAAATCTGCAGCTTGTTGTCTGACCATCCGCACTGTCTAAACGTGTTTTTCCCCTCACTAGTTTTTTTAATATCAGATTTTTTTGCATTGCTCTCAAGTGAAGTCACATGAACGGCGGTCATTGCCTTGACAGAAGCTGTCGGACACATTCTGCACATACACAAGCGCGCATGAACAAAGAGTGGTTTCAATGACATCTCCCTTCTCAGTTTACACGGGAAGAATAGACGGAGCGGCTGTAGAACATAAACAAATGATGACAACTGTCGCGTTGATACCAGAGCATGTGCGCACGTCTTTATTCTCAAACCGTTGACTTGTGAGACGCTATTCATGCTGATGCTTGGCTTGTAATAGCCCATCAAATGCTGCTTGTCAGAATTAGTTTTTACAGTTGCGTTGGTCTTCAGTGTGATAAAGTCATTTAAGCTTATTTTTGGTTGCATGCCAGATTGTGCTTTGCGTATTTTAAAGCTGGCTAGCCGCAGGTTGTATTTGTTTATTTAAACACAAAATTAGACTAATGGGAGAAGTAAGAATGGCAATAGGATTTGGAAGGCAAATGAGTGTTTTTAGGGCATTTCAATCCAGTTATTGCTGAAACAACAGGATTTGACTGTGTGTCTGTGTGTGCTCGTTTTCTTTTTGGTAGGAGAGTCTGATCCAATGAAGTGGAATGCAATATTTGAATGCACCAGTGGTCATCACATGCTTAATTTACTAACAAACTTAAAAGATTCTCATCACAAGCTACAGCTGGTCACATTACTGTGTTTTAAGCTGCTGTGCACTAGTTTTCTGCTTATGAGAAGCACAGCGTTCTGAAATATTGCTGCTGTTTAAAGGTAAGAGAAATGTTTGCTTCTATATACTCTATGTACATATATAAAATGTATATTTAACTCCGAAGATAAATCCCATTCTACTTATTTGCTTTCAGTTTCTTAACTTTTGGTTTGTTTCGAACTGGAATTGAAGTGAAGGACAGTTCTAGCAGATATATATCAGCAATTCCAGCGTTACGTATGTGACATTTGGAGTAAAAACTCAAAAAATATATATTCACAGACAAAATATTGAAACTAGGTATGAGCCGGTATAAGTTTCTGACGGTATGATAACCTTGGATAAAAACATCACGGTTTCACGGTATGACAGTATTGTGATTACTGCTCTGAAATATATTCTTTTTAAATGTCTGGGTAAAAAACAAAACCTTTTCCCCCTTTGAAGACAATATATTTTATTTTGAGAAACATTTAAAGTATTTTGGAGCAGTAAACATGTCAGGCTAAACAATTCTAACGAATTATTGACTTCTGCTGTCTTCATTTGTTTCAAAAACACAGATTTCTTTACAATTTACAACAGCATCTTTGGATATCTTTTCTGCTGGAGATACTGTTGTCCTAAAAAACTACAAAAAAGTAAATAAAAAAAAAATCTTACAGACACCTAAGGAATGGTATAACAGAAAATTTTAGCGGTTTTAAAAACTTGACTTTTCCAAACCGCGGTATACCTTGACAACGGTTATCGTCCCATGTGTAATTGAAACACATATTTTCCAGAACAACTGACCATAGAGTTAGGGGACTAGAATACTATCAATCTGTAAGAATGTTTTGTACTTTAAATGAAGGAAATAAACATGCGTTATGGATGTGACCCAAAATAGTCTGTGAGTTTGCAGTATACAATATACTTTTATGAATTAAATATTATGAATTAAACTGCACAACACAAAATAAATTATGATAATCTAAAGGGTAAGAGTCGGCTCTCTATAGAACAAAGATGATTGATTTTATTTTATTTAATATTTTTGCATTTATGAGGAAAAAGCTCCATTTTGGGTGTGACAGGTGTGAAATTGGCACTTGTGTGACTTTCGTAAATCAAATATAATAGTTTGAAAACATTGACAGAGACATTTTTGAGCGTTTCTAAAGTACTGTAAAATACTTGCTTACACACACAAACTGTATTTTTTTCATGACAAGGTTGACATTTAAGGTGCCACGGTGGTGCATTGGGTAGCACGATCGCCTCACAGCAAGAAGGTCAGTGGTTAGAGCCTTGGCTTGGTCAGTTGGCATTTCTGTGTGGATTTTGCTTGCTCTCCCCATGGTCGTGTGGGTTTCCTCCGGGTGCTCCGGTTTCCCCCACAAGTCCAAAGACATGCGCTGTAGGTGAATTGGGGTGGCTAAATTGTCCGTTGTGTATGTGTGTGAATGAGTGTGTATGGATGTTTCCCAGTGATGGGTTGCAGCTGGAAGGGCATCCGCTGCGTAAAACATATGCTAGATAAGTTGGCAGTTCATTCCGCCCTGGCAACCTTAGATTAATAAAGGGACTAAGCCGAAAAGAAGATGAATGAATGGTTGACATTTGCATGTAATTGCTCATCTATATTTATATATTAGCCTGCTAGGGGTGCACGATATTGTAAAAATCTGATATTGTGATATTTTCTTTTTCTTTTTCTTTAACTGCCATGCAAGACTGACAACATCCTTGCAATTAAATAAAGGATTAAACAGAACTTCTCACGCTTAAATTGTGTAGATCTGGCAAACGCTGTTACCTGAAAACACCGTCACATACGGTGAATGGCTTTAGTCATTTTCATAGCAGACTTTAACCCATTGCAACTCTTTTTATCCACTCTTCGAAAAGTGTAAATTGTGGATTAACATTCACCACATGACCACTAATCAGATGTTAATTAATTGTAACTTAAGGTGGTTTCTAAAACAAAATCTATTAGTGTTGTTTTCTTCTCTCATCTTTAGCGATTTACATCTTTGCGGTTGTCCTTGTCATCTGAAGGCAGAAGGCATTGACTGAGTGATTGACAGCTGATACTAGTCCATATATCTTAAAAACATTTTGGCCATATGACCCACTGCTGATTGTTTTAAGTAATCATAATTACAATCATGGCAAAAACATAATTGTGATTTATGATTTTTCCTATTTTCCAGTAGCCATACATCAACATTTGGTGGTTTCGAAATCAAAATCTGTCAGTGTTGTTTTCGTTCTCTCATCTATAGAGCTTTACGTTTTCACGGTTGTCCCTGTCATCTGAAGGCAGAAGGCGTTGACTGAGTGACTGACAGCTGATATTAATCCATATATCTCCAAAACATTTTGGCCATATGACTCATTGCTAATTGTTCTATATAATAATAATTACAATTATGTCAAAAAAATAATTGTGATTTATGATTTTTCCCAGTTTCCAGTAGCCATACATAGGGGTGGGCGATATGGAAAAAAATGTCATTTTTTTTATGGGGAAATCCCGATTCACGATTTTTATCCCGATTCTTGTTGATTTGATTCTTGTTGATCTTGTTGAGTTGATTTTTAAAGACTATTTTGCTAACTACAAAGGTACAATACAACCAAACTAATGTCCCCATATTAAAATATACTCTTACCATGTATGTTTAAGAATATTTTAATCAAGTGAAGATTTAATGCAAGTGCTGTTCTGCAAAGAAAGAACATTCAACAAGACTTGCATTACAATTACTGAACCATCAAAATGATCATTTAACAAATCTAACAAATCTTAGTTCAAATCAGAGAACTTATTAGACAGATCCTCAGCAACACCTTCAAACATGCAAATGACTTTTTTTTTTACAAAGTTAACAAAACTAGTAGTGTTTTGAATTTAATAAATGCATAATAATCATGACCATAAAAACCACAATTATTCTTCAGACTATATAATCATACAACCAAAATCTATAAATTGCTGCATCCCTAATTGTTACGCAGTTCAAAACAACATATGAATGTGTTTGTAGAAGAAGCCTACTTGAGCAATGCGCTGCTTTTGTTGTGCTTTGAAATACAACATTTGAAAGTGTTTGTTAAAAAAAGCCACATTGTACAGTTTCAAAATACAACATATTAACATTTCAATGTAGAAAAGGCCAACGTGGGTCTCTTAAGGAGCAAAAAACAGCATATGGGCACTTATATTTCTGCTGTGTCATCATCACTTCAGTATATTGCAAGTCATCTCTGGCCCCTCATTTGCGATGCTCTTCATGAACTGGCCCCCATGACAAACTAATTAAATAGCCCTGTTGTACGCAGATCTACCAACTACCTATGGCGTTATTTCAGTGACCTATTTCGTGAGGGCAGTATTACTGGGCGAGATCGCATTTGTGTAATTCGACCATGCGGGTCTCTTTGCTTGCTTGCCGATTTCCTCTGTTCGTGCACACAACTTCTTGCGCACCTTCAAATATACGCTACTGAAGTGTGATTTAGTGCGTTTATGTAAAGCATATGTCTCCAACATTTATTAAATTTGCTAGAGTGATTGACAACTGATATAAATCCATATATCTCCAAAACATTTTGGTCATATGACCCATTGCTAATTGTTTTAAATGATCATAATTACAATTATGTCCAAAATAATTGCGATTTATAATTTTCCAGTTGCCATACATCAACATACTTCAATAGTAAAGTCAGCAGAAACTTTCATGTAGACTTTAAAAACTGTTATCAAAACCAAATGTGCAGTATTCGTGAATAAGTACCATGTCTTGATCAAGTCAAAACAAAAGTGAAGTAGGTCACTCATCATCACTGAATATGAATGGGGGTTCTGGGGAAAGGGGCTGATTTGAATACGCTGCTCATGCATCAGTAGTGGTTGGTTGGTGGCCTTCGCCTCTTCCGGTGCTCTTTTGATCCTCGCTTATGTCATTCGAGACTCATCCTCCTCTTCATTCTCCTTTTGATCTTCTGCTCTGTTTCTCTGTTCCGATCCATTTGTTTGCATCTCTCTCTGTGATCTTCCTCAACGAAGGAAACTCTCGCTCTGAAGCTGTAGACAAAATGCACAGGGAGCTCTGAAGAAGGGTGCAGCTTTAAGCAATGCATAATAAACTGGAGGGGAGTGTGATATTTATTATTTACAATAATGTGCTAACTGACATTATGTCAATCTACAATCTACAGTCGAAAAGTGCGAAGCCGGTTAGAACGATCCTTCAACTAAAGGGATGAAAATTTAACCAACGTTCTGAAGAAAACTAGAGCAGAATATTTGTGTTTTGTTACTGATTGATTCAGTTTTTTTTTAAAGCTAAGCAGTCATTTTGAATGAATCGTAAGGATTAAGCTGTGTTAATGTCTTATTTAATATATTTGGGGGTTTCTTTGTGAGCTTCCCACCATTTATAAAGCAATCTCGTGTGAACTATTCAAACAAACATGTACTAAAGCAGAATATTTGTGTTTTTTTACTGATTGATTCATTTGTTTTAAAGCAAAGCAGTCATTTTAAATGAATCGTAAGGATTAAGCGGTGTTAATGTCTGATTTAATACATTTGGGGGTTTCTTGGTGAGCTCACTGCGCACCATTTATAAAGCAATCTCGTGTGAAATGTTCAAACAAACATGTAATGCTTTGACATGAATGCCATTTAAATGGATTAATGAATATGTGGATTGGCATTTAAAAATCGAATTAGAATAGAATTAAAAATATAATTATATAACATATTACTATTCATTGATATCTGTTCTAGAGACTGTGACATCATAAATCCAACAAAATCCAAACTAGCCCTTTTTTATGGTTGTTTTAAAACAACTCTTCCTACGAACTTGAGTGATGTTTTAATCATTTGAAGACTTTTTACATGTCAGAGTTAAATAAGACGCATCAAAGAAAATGTCATTTATCTTGCACGTTTAAACTATTGCGGCCTGCATACATTTTTTTAAGTTGATTAAAATTAAGTTCATGATCTTTGTTTTACCCATAACCAAATCATAAATAAAGATAAAATACACACAAATTAGCATCTGTCAATCACTTTTTCTGCAGGACTTTGGAATGAATAGGCAGAGTGAACTGTGTCATTATTATGACATCGACAAACTTAGTTGGTTAAAAAATGGTGCACAACCAATAGTATCTTAGTTTTTTTGCTAAAATAATTAAGTACAAGTGTCAAAGTGAAAGATTGAAGCAGTGTACTGATGCTGTGACATGTTACCTGATAGATTCAGAAGACCGAAGAGTCGTTAGACAGAGACAATATTAATTAAAAATCACGTTTAACAACTATAGTGATCCAGCAGTACATCCTTGATAAACTGTGTTGCTCTCTGGAGCTCAGAGGAGTGCATGAGTGTGTGTCTGTGGACATGTGATGTGTGTTTTCAGCAGTATAGTGTGGACGGAGGGCTTTTCAGAAATGCTAGATGAAACGCCAGTGTGGATGTGGATTATTTTTGTTCTAAAATGTCATTTTAAAACTAAGACGTAGCGTAAATGAGGCCTAAGGCCCCTTTTACACTAGTGCGTTTTAGTTTTAAAACCGATTTTTAGCATGAAAATGATCCGCGTCCACACTAGTGTTTCACCCAGTGTTTCTGAACATATCTCCATCCACTCTACTCCACCAAAAGCTTATATCACGTGACCATTCGTGCACTCTGGGCATGCACATTCAAGTATAAACAGGAAGCATGTGTCTCGCTCGGCATTTGGTTATTGTTAGTCAACGAGCGAGCAATTAGTGAGTGCTCGAACAATAGCTTGCCTTTTGCGAATATAAGCAGCTGTTGAAGTAAAAAAGGCAGAGTTAACTGCACAATGGCGCCTAAACTGGACAATAGTGCAAACAGCGCTCCCATTTCTGTGCCCATGTTGTTGTGTACCGTGAAGGCTGGTCTGCCGTCTTCTAGTGACATTATAGTCATGTGATAGGGGCTTGACGAATAAGGGAAGGCTACGCAATGACCCAAAAGCCCCAATTAAGTAGCGAATCTCAGCAGGCACACCTCTGTTTTCAGATGTCTCTGTTTTCCCCATCCACACTGAGGCAGAGCAGCAGCGATTTACAATGAAAACCGTAGCAAAACTTATGCGTTTTAAAACAAAACGCATTCATATAAACGGGGCCTAAGTGTGTATTTTTCCCCGTTTGCGATGGGGGCCGGGCTGAGGATTGACGATGCATCGTCTATCGACCCAACCCTAGTGAAGAGACTTTCAACCAGCACAACAAACAATATTTCTGAAGACAATCACCTACTGCATCTTTAAACTTATCTAAATAAGTTTATCATTTAACTAATGTCAAGTGCATTGTCACTTGCGGTATGATTTTTAGTTCATTATAAGCTGATTGTATTGGAAAATGCTGTGCCTTGTTGCTTTCTGTGGTCTCCTTCACTGAGCTACAGCCGTATAGAATGCTCTTTATGGTGGCGTCATGTGTTGTGTTTTTCCATTGCTTTTGTAACCCACAGCGTTCTGGCGAACAGAGGCCATACAAACCTTCTGCTGCATTAGAGAAATGTCAAGGCTGTAGAAACGTAATCTGAATTCATCTCTCTGACACGCAGCAGCAGAAGAGCCAGAGACATTCTTTCTGATGGAAAGAAAGAAAAAAGAAAAGCACGCAGACAGATTTCTTCATCTGCTCAGATGGTACAATGCCACCATTTGTTGAAATCTCTGGGTAGAAGGGGACTGATCGCAACTAATCTCCTGGTATTAGGAGAGAAGCCAGAAAACTGGTCTGAGATCAGTGTTGAATGGTAGATTTAACCGTAGTAATCCTGCCTGTGCCTGACAGTGTTTGCATCTGTGAACGTAGACCAACGCTTTAGCTAATTACCCGATTATCTGTTTTGTGATAAGGTTTTTGTTTACAAAAGCTTCCTTCATTCAATTGTGTAGGCCAATAACGATAGTATGATATTTATACCCTAGTATTGATATGATAAAACATAAATTCACATGTCCTTCTGTTGTGAAATATAATTTTTTTAGTATTATTCATGTAAAAGTAAGCATTTTTATGTTTATACGTAATATAAAACATATGTAATTGTTTTGTATTGTGTATATAAAAATGTATGTATATAATTTATTTTAAATACATTAAAATAATGACGTTAAGTAAAATGTTGAAAATTTTTGGAAAATATTTAATTGCTGTACTCGAAATGCAAAACAATATTAACGGCATCATAAGTATAATATGAAGCCCAGTTGTCGATTAAGTTATTTGTTTAGTAATAGTTAAATATTATAATTATTTTTTGTTTATTTGTTTATGGTATGATGGAAATAGTGTTTCCGAATTTGTATCAATATTTAAATTAAAAGTCCTACCTGTTGTGATTTGACCGGAAGGAGACCTCCCGGAAGGGATATAAAGGGGGTGGAAGAGCATAGTGAAAGGTGAGAGACCGGGGTGAAAGTTGGTATGAGAGAGAGACGATTTGCTCCAAGAGTTGTCGAAAAGAGAACTGAAGAGAGATTTATATGTCTGTGACTGTGGGGGATAGCAATTTCCTCTTTTGAATGTCATTGGACTATGGCCCAATCCCAATTCTACCCCTTAGTCCTTCCCCTTACCCCTACCCCTCGTTTTGCGCGTTCACGTCAAGGGGTAGCGGTGTCCCAATTCTCTTTAGCTTGAAGGCGTAGGGCTAAGGGCAAGGGGTATACACCCCTTCGAACGAAGATTTTTCAGGACCACACTTAAAACGGAGGGGTAAAGAAATTTCCCAGAATCCACCTGCAACAGCGGCAGGATAGCTGAACCCAGAAGTAAGGAGATCCACAAATTAGTATTTTTTGGCATTATTACAATTTTTTACGACAAACAAACATATGTTTTAATATATTCATAACCGCGCTCGTGTTTTACGTCATGCTTTTAAAAAAAAACTGCAAAAAAAAATAAAAAGCAAAATTTTGCGATCTATAATCCAAAATCATAACTCCTGTAGGGCTGTCCCAGAACATTCTGACACACGATGACACTGGAATACCCTGTCAGTAATGTCTAGTGGCTGGGAATGCGCTTTTACAGTGTCTGCTGTAATGTTAATGTTGTTTTCGTGTGTTTACATAGATCAATATGGCCACGGAGTAAATGCACAGTATAGTTATGATCTTATTGCCACATTAGATCGTTATGATAACATAATATACGCCTTCAGTGATTTCCTGAAGATAAACACCAAAAAATAACCAAACTGGAATAACTACAGCAGTCGTGATCATCTGATCTCATATGAAGCAAGAGATTGCGATGACATATGATGACGTGTGCAGGTGTTGAAGTGCTGTCCCAATTCTTAGGGGTAAGTTTTGAAGCCCTTCCCCAAGGACCAAGGGGTAGGGGTACAAAAATAGGATTAGGATTGGGTCTATATGTGATGCTGTGTTCACTAAATACAGTGTTGGCCGTATTATTGTTCTCTATATCAACAAACCCGGACATTTTCGGAGACCATCTGAGAAATCTGGATACCTTAATGAGTGTTCTAGCTGCGTTGGACGCGACATCACACTTCTGACTTTCCTCTATTTACTCCTGAACTGTATTTCATTAAAACTGCAACTGGGTTTTAATGCCACTCCGACCGCCAGCATCGAAACAGGCCTGCAACGAGCTTTAAATATTTTTCCATTTATTTTATATGGACTGTTTTGTTTTTTTCCCTAACTGAACTGTTGATTTTGCTGTTTATTTAAGTCTGAAAACAAAAACTGAGAACGAAAAGTTTTATTTTGAAACAAACCTTTATTTCTTTATTTGTATATCTTTATTTGTTTAAGTGTACACTCTAAAAAAAAAAAAGGTTCTTCAGTGGTTCTTCAGAAGTTCTTTGCGGTATTTGAGGTGCTATTTAGCACTTTTACTGTGTAAAGAACCTTTAAAGCACCATAATGGTTCTTCAATGGTTCTTCAGTGGTTCTTTAAGGTGGTCAGGGTGCTATATAGCACTTTTACTGTGTAAAGAACCTTTAAAGCACCATAAAGGTTTTTCAGTGGTTCTTTGGGGTGTTTAAATGTCTAATTCTCATAACTCTTATGCCGGTTTTATTTGCGGAAAGCGTAAAGTAACATTATGAACACCTTAATATATAGGTGCTATATAGCACCATTTGACAAAAATACTATATAGCACCTATTTTTTTAAGGTGCTGTATAGCACCAAAAAAGGTTCCCCCCTCGTTACGACCAAAGAACCAGTTTTGGTGCTATTTAGCACCTTTTTTTTTTAGAGTGTATTTAAGTAAATTTGACAAAGTGATTTCAAATTTCGTACTAGATTGGCTGTGTTTATTATTTACATTAATTGGAATGGAGTTCTAGGATTTATATTGGGGTTAAATTACAAATTAGAGGGATCTAATCTATAATAATTCAGGGCCCTTCCGTCGCCATAGGGAAAGGGCGCTACATAATGGAGGCACTGCTGGGATTTGTGAGGAAAATATAACCTGCGATTTTCTTGACCGACTTGTATTTACCACTACGGCGTCTCTCTTGTTCAATTCATTATTCTAATAAAGTCAGTAGATGTTTTTTTGCCAAAGTAAATCTAGTGGCACACATTTTATTATTACAGCTCCTTAAATGATTTCCCCTGCGTATGTTCTGTGTTTGTGGTGAACAGACTGGGCTGTGTGAAGGAGCAGCTCAGACACCTGAGCCGAGGATTGTATTTCTCCTTGATCAGAACAATGGCTCGACTCCAGATTGAACGCTCTAGTCATGAGGTCATATTCCCTTCTGCTCTTTATGGCTCCATAGACCTGTACATTTACCATGTTTATGAGGGTTCAGCACAGGTTTTATGATGAGGAATTAGGTCAGGTTATGCCCTGGTCTAAAAAGCACCTCTCTCAGCCCAGACTGACACCTCGCTCTCTATACCTTTATCGTTTAGAAAATAAGACAGTAGTTAAAGGCAAATACAAACAGCACGATTTATTTAAAGTTGTGTGCTAGAGACTTAAATATCAATCTATTTCTATAATGGTCAACTTATATTTGGTATTTATTTGTAAGTATTGCATAAGCTAAGTGTCGTGAGTGGGACTTTCGTTTTGCTTAGGCACAGATTCCAACCCAGGCTCATCTGTCTACAAATACGTTGCTCCGGGTGTGTTTCATAGCACATTTCAGATGATAAATCCACTAGAGGGCGCTGTCTACATTTTTGTGAATATGAAATTCGTTACTAAACTGCGTTTTGTTGCATGCGTCATTTACATGTCTTTTTGTACACGTCGATAAGAATACAAGAATACAATACTTTTCAGATACAACACTGTACAAGGTGAGCTACCGAGTAAACTGACCATGACAAAACATGTCCATATGGAAATAAACAAGTGAGGCAAACCTATTTGATTGCAACAAGTTATTGGTTTTTATTTTCTGTTTATTCATTGATAATATGTCCCTGTAAGTATCATTAGTGTGAAAAGGAACAAAAGTTGTTGATGTTATTGTCCACACTGTAAAAAAACCCGCAATTTAACGGTTTGTTTTGGGCAGCTGGGGTGGCGGTAAAAAATAAAAATAAAAAAATAACAGCCGTTAAGTTACAGAAATATAACGTAAAATAATGGATATTAAATTACCGAAGTTTTCTTAAATGTAAACTTCTGGTAAATTTCTGTATTTTCTGTCCTAGCTGCCGGAAATAAACTTTAAAATTACAGATTTTTTTCACAGTAGCATTAATTTTACCTTGGAACTGCAGTGAAATGGATGTTGAAGTACGTTTTTGCATTTTCACAACAAATATAAGCTAAAGCATGTATTTCCAATGAGCCTGTGTTGACACACAAGCACTTTCTTTATATTCTTTAGCTTACTGTCCTGCTTTTCTGTTTAATAAGTGAATCAAAAAATGCACAACTGTTGAAAAGTGTCTAATAGAGGTTGATTGTTGCTAAAGTAGTGACATGATTTCTCTAATAAGCATGCGAAGGAGCCGTAGACAACACACTACACACAGTGTTTTAAGCCATGATTATTTAAATCACAGCTTAAAAGAAAAAAAAAAAAATTCAGCGAATTCTAGGAACTTGTGATCATCCATATAAGTGTTTTCTCTATAATGGTTTTCTATGTGAATACTTTTTTTAGTTTTTCATGCTGTGTTTATATTCTTGCCACATATTGTGTATAGCTTGCATCATTAATGAAGTGTGCACCAATTTTGGTATTTTAATATCTCTGTCATACTACATTAATATATAGACCTTTTTCCTGGCAGCTGCATGGAGGGTGCCATAGCGACCAGCGTCTTCTGGTAGAATGTTTAGAACTTCCGTTTACAGTGTTTACAATGGGTAATTTGCAATCCGAAAATGGGTTTTAATAGAGTTTTGATTGGATTACGGAGTGTTTTTGTGACACAGCTTTGAAAGGTGTGTGTTAAAGCCGTTATAGTCTGTCAGTTGTGGTTCAAGCGCGAGAGAAAACGTTCTCCTAGTCCACGTGTCTGCCGTCAGAAATACAGTGTGTGTTTACGGCCTGTCAGCTGTTAGCTCATCGGCTCTTCAATGTACGCTCACACACAAACACACACACGTGCGCAATACTTCACTGCATTATAGAGCAAACCAGATTACTAGCTTGAAGCTTAGCAGGTATATAAGTCATGTAATTTACAAAAATGACCAATAAAAGTCCGTTACTGATACTCTGCTGGCTGATTTACATGTTGACTCTAACCGGGAGGCGTTTATGTTTATGGAAGTGGGACAGTACAGGCTACGTGTGTGTGTGTCAAACATTTTGGTAAATTACATTTAGTTTGGGTTGTTATATATTTGAAAGTAAGAGAAACTGTTG
Organism: Danio albolineatus; assembly: GCA_903798035.1. Taxonomy (NCBI): domain Eukaryota; kingdom Metazoa; phylum Chordata; class Actinopteri; order Cypriniformes; family Danionidae; genus Danio; species Danio albolineatus. Next base: position 353,060 of record CAIGQQ010029578.1, read on the forward strand.
ACTTAAGTAATGACGATGCTTCATTTACTGTAAACGGCACAAGATGCCGTCTGACAACGAGGGGAGAATGCCTCACAGCAGCTGTTTTCCATCCTATTAGATCGCATTTTTTAATGATCAGTCTGAGGATGTGCTGATCAACAACAGTGTTGGTCCAAAGACGTTAAAAGTAAATAAAATAGATTAAAACTATTATTTCAAAGCTGTCCGAATGTGACTGTTTACGCATCAGCTGCCGACCGGAGGTTCTTAGCATTTTCCTTGCGTATACACGCAAAGCATAATGGGTAATTTTGCGTTCCAAGAAAAAGATCTATAGTGCAAATTTATAGTGGTGAATGAATGGTCAGAAGAATGGGCGTTCTTTTAATGTTGTGCTGCCATCTGAAAAAATAGGTCTTTTTCCATTTATTTAAAGGGCACCTATTTTTAAAAAATCTACTTTTTAAGCTGTTTGGATAGTCATATGTGTAGGTATAGTGTATAGACCATCATATTGGGCTGATATAAACACACCCAGTCTGGGAATAAAAGGCCTGTTTAGTTCGTGAAGGTCATCAATCACCATCAAATGTGATCAAGAGTGAGTTTCACAAGTTTAACACGTGTTTAAAACAGTGCATGTTTGTAATGAACTACAGCCATTTACTTCAGCTTTACTTCATCACCACAGCCGTGTGTCAGCAAAAAAGACGCTTCAATCTCAGTTTGTTGACTTTAAATCAGGTTTATTGTGTACATTAACATAACAGATATCCATACAGCAGTGGATATTAACCTGTATCCTTTCACATTTGCTTGCAAAAGCAGCGCAAAGCTCAACACGTGCGCTGCCTGTCTGTCTCTATGTGTGTGTGTATGCGTGCGTGCTTGAACGAACTTTGTAACTACATTGTGTGTGACTCATCGTTGCAACTCCTCAACAAACACATCAAACAGTCATTGGTAACGTTCTTACTGTAGTATTTCTCAAACGTAGTGAGATCTGCTTCCTTTACATCTGTTCCTGTTGCGTCTGTCTGTCTGACGCAGCCAAGGGCGGAGATTGAGGCACGCTGACGGAAACGGTGGGCAGGGAGGACTATCCTTAAAGGCCCAGTACCAAAAACAGCAAAAAGCTGTTTAGAGCTACAATATTAAGACTTGAGACAGCTATAATATATAATCTGATGGGTGTTTTGAGCTGAAACTTTACAGACAAATTCTGCTGACACAAAAGACTTATATTAAATATAAGAAAAAGGGGTCAAATATGTGCCCTTTAACATTCAGATCATTAGAAATTTTTTAGGAGCTTTTACTAATTTTGATATCTTTATTGGAGGTGTTTGTTAACTCCCTCAATATCCGTTCTTTTGAGTGAATTTCTGTGAGCTAGACTGAAATATAGCTAGTCAGATTTTTGGAGTTTTTACAAGTGCCAAGAACTAACAATAACACCCCACTGGTGCTTACTAATCCAGACTAATCTAATTCTCACTGGAATTTCTGACAGTTTGACTTTTGTTCCGCTGCTGCTGCACGGGGATGGAGGAGCTTTGTTGGCTCTTGAGTGAGCGTTAACCTGGACTGAACCTATGGCTGGATTCCCAATGCCAGGCTGTTAGGACACAGATTAACGGACAGCTCTTCTTTGTTGAATCTGTACGATTGGAGAAATGACACTTCACCTCAGCTCACCAGGTTTAGCTTTCTCTCAGCCCTGCGCTCACCATTTCTGTGAGCTGAGGTAATGTGTACTTTTGTCCACCTCATGGACACCGATGGCAGAAACTCTTACAGATGAGTTTCGAAGTGTTTGAGGTGGAACTTAGTGACTTGATTCTTTGTGAAATACTGCACAGTGTTTAACTCTGACCTTCACTAATTGGAAACAATTCCTTGATCTCATCATCAGGGCAAGAGTTTGCAGGATTTTATTTAGAGCCACTTTTTCACAGTCATTTTCCCAGTACCCTCATTCTGTAGTATTTGGCTCTGGCTTGTGTTATGTGGGCGGTGTGTCCAAAAAACATACCTGGAAATTGCGTAACTGTGTAGTAATGTCTATATTATGACTTTTCTAGTGAATTGCATGATTTTTAAATACAAATCCATTTTTTTCTGTTTGTTAAATCAATTTAATGGATGCCAACAAAAAAAATAATTATAGTAAAATATAATATACTAAAAATAAATATATAAATGAATAAATGTTTGGGCTGCGCAATATATTGTTTTAGCATTGATATCGCAATGTGTGAATCCGCAATATTCACATTGCAGGACACATGATGTGGAGTCTGGATTGTGGTTGACCAGGGACAACAGTTCAGAACACTTGAGCATTTTAGAGTAATTTCATTCTTACCATAATAAAGTGAAAGTTGATTGTTTTTTTTAAGGCCTGTGTAAATATTTTAGGTAAGTTTAAAGAATTTGGCCACAAGGAATTGGAATCATTATGCTTATACACTAAAAAATTTACTTTTACTGCCTGTTCAAAATGAGCCTGTTTATTTAAAACGAGCTGAAACAACACAATTCTTAAGCTGAATTCTTAATTATTTTATGTTTAAATTTGCTCTTAAAAAGGATTTTGCTAACTTAATCGATTTGAATGTGTTGTCGAACATGAATGAATTGTGTGGAACCCAGCAGTATTTGTAGCTTCAACAAATTGTTGCTTCAACAAAGATTAATTGTGTTTAATTACTTACACAATGAAGAATAAACAGCTTTACTGTACTAAAGTTAAACATTTAAACATCTAAAAAAGGAAATAAAATCTAAATGATCAATGTTTAATTAAATGTATTTAGATTTGATTAAATATGAAATGAGATTAGTATAATTTCATTATTATTTGTAAAAATATACCGTAAACCCAACAATCAACTTTATCAAATGAAATGAGTGTAGTTAACTCAAAATTTACAGAGAGTTAATTCTACTCATTTGGACAGAGTTTTGAGCCCAGTGTTGAAGGTAATGAGTTAATTACCTCATTACTTCAACTTAAATGGAGTAAGGCACAGTAATCAAATAGATTATTTTTTTAACTCAAATGGTTTGTAGCAATCCATTTCCTCAAACGGTTTGAGTTGCCTTAACTTATTAGGTTTCACAGTACTCATTTGGTTTGAGTTTTTTTCATTTATTAGGTTTTTCTGTGCTCAGATTGCTTAGTTTACTCAAATGGATTAAGTTCACAGTACTTATTAGGATTAGTTTTTGAACTTAAATAGTTTGTTGCAATCGTGTTCCTCAAATGATTTAAGTTACCTGAACTTATTGGGTTTACAGTGTAGGTTAATACTTTGTATTAAATAATGGTCCATTAAATGCACAAACATTTGTAAATCGATTCTGAACAATAATCAGGGTTATCAATACTAATATTAATTTGTTTTCATTATCATCAAGTCAGCATATTAAAATCATTTCTGAAGGATCCTGTCACACTCAAGACTGGTTTATACTAGTGATTATGCTTCTAATAATTCATATTTGCATGAATAACATAGTAATACATATTTGAACATGTTAAAAGCTGGTTATCATAATACTTAACAATATTACTGCTTTACCATATTTTTTTAATCAAATAAATCAAACCTCAGTGTGCAAAAGAAACTTACAAACCCCAAACTACATTTAAAGCTGATGGTTTGATGCTGTTTTTGTATTTAAAGAATCAGGATGTCTTTTTTTTCCACAAGTCAGCCTCAATAAGAGAACAGAAAGGTGGTCTGCACATATAGTAGACTCCTCTTTATCCATTAAAGCTGCATCTTGTCTAAAGTTATTGTGACACTAAATGTGTGCTCTCAGATCTTGTTTGGTAAGCTTTACCCTGTCACACTAAGCACTATTGTGTGACTATTTTAGTCCTAATCCCCAACATCTAATAAAACCAATTAGCGTAAGCCCGTCTTCACTGGCCTGTTTGTATTCGATCAGTCAAAGGCTTTGAACTGGGTTACAGAAAGCCCTCCTGTTGGCCCCATCACACACACACACACAATCACACACAACCCAGATTTTCTCCACAATAGCGCCTCATAATTATCTGTACAATGACAAGGTCCACTGGAAACACTTGTAAGCAGCAAAGGCCTTCAGTAGCAGCCGATAAACCTCTGATACGAGTGTTTATGGTGTGTGGTTAAGCAGTAAAAGCTCCCTGATTGTTAAGTCAGCTGTTTAATTCATGCATCTTCACTACTATATTACACATCATGATTATGAATCGTGATATGTGTGTGTTTGAGCGCAGTTGTGCACTTGTCCACCTCACGCTGAGCTTTGGTGCATTAGCATAATCAGCAGTGATGTCTAATGGATGGCTTTTATGATCTGCGTCAGTGTCCGTTTAGCATTATGCTAATCAGAGCTGCATGTGATTTGTTGTAAGAGTTAAGGAGGGCAGGCGTTGATGTGTCACTGGTGCAAAGGCTCTGTGGAAATCAACCAGCGCTTGTCACTGATAATCAGCGTCACTGTAATTATTCTGTCGTGTTAGACGGGTTACTTACTTCACTCGGACTCGTTGAGTAGGAAGCATTGAAGAGGTGTTTCAGTGATTGTGATGGTCATATATCTGAGAGAGACATAAGTCAGGGAGAGTTTTATATGCGTGGATTACAAAAGGAGAATGTTAGACGGTGATGATGGACTAATGTTTTGCCTAAATTTGTTTTGGTGATTTGATTGTTGATAATTAATTAATGGTTTTCTCTCTGCAGCTTGGTGTGTACTTTTTAATTTACATAATATACAAGTTGATGTACAATACATTTGGATGTTTTTTAACTGGGGTTTATTTATAAATTAATTTCGAGAGGATCACGTGCTTATGATTGAACACAGCTGGTGCCACATCAGCTCTGCATATTGCACCAATCAGACGCATCCTGACACACTATGAATTACCAGAGCTTCCCACTCCGGTCATCTTCGTCTTGAAGAATCCCCCCTTCCACCCTAACTCCTCCCTTTCTCCCACAGGGTGGCACGGTGACCCAGTGGTTAGCACTATTGCCTCACGGCAAGAACGCCACCGGTTCGGCCTCTCCTCGAGCCGGTCGGCGTTTCTGTGTGGAGTTTGCATGTTCTCCCCGTGTTCGCGCGGGTTTTCCCCGGGTTCTCCGTTTCCTCCCACCGTCCAAAAAACTACATAAGTAAATTGACAACTTTTAAATAGCATCTTAAAGCAACTCTAGTCAGATATATCTCAGCACGTTCACAAGCGGGGGGAGTTCTCGAGACTTACCTGAGCTCAAACTCTCCTCTCACCCTTTAAACGGGAGGGAGCCCCGGGCTCAAGGATATTCTGGGCTCAGGGATCTCTCCCGGGACAGCATGCCAAACCTGCTTTATAATCAATCATCAGCTAAGTGTGAACTCTTGAAAGTTGCTTATATTGTTTAGAAGTTGATTTTATTGGCTTAGTTTATTTTAATTAAAGTTCATACCTCTTAACTGTCGTCCCACACTTTTTGAACAGACATGAAAATGGTATGTTCAACTTAAATGATTGCCAAACTTCAACGCTTTGCTGCATAGATTTAAGCTTGGTCTCACTTTAAAGAAGACATATATACCATTTTAACTGGATTTAAAAGGGTTTAAAGGGATGGTCCAGAGTGTATTTTTAAAGCTTGATTGTGTTTATTGGGTGCAAAGCAATGTGTGCTCATGCTTCATTTGTGAAAAATCAGGTAATTTTTTCAAATATCTTAATTTGATTATATACAGCTACTCAGCTAACATGAAAACGACTGTCATATTTCCTAGTTCCTACAAAAGCTCACCCTCAAGAGGCTCTGATTGGTCAGCTAACATAATGTGCTGAGATTCGCAGATCGGCTCCATGTCACCAGGAAGCGTCCTGCTATACTATTACAGCACATCTGGCTTGTAACCTGAAGGGTTTATGACATCATTAACCAGGATGTATTTGTTTGTAGTCTTCAAACTTCATTCACTGTAGGCTTTGCTAAGCTAACCCCGTATTAGTCAGTGTCTCCCTTTGCGTTTAACTTTGAGCTTCTTACATTCAGAGATGAATGTTTACGTTCACACAGCTACATTACACATCAAATAAAGTTTAAAATATGATATTGTAGTGGACCACCCCTCAAAAAAGTAAAATAAAAGAAAAAAAGAATGTCCCTTTGTTTATGAAAATAAAAAATCGTGACCGTAATAAGTGACCAAATGAGTGGACAAACTAGTGTTGTCACCATTCTAGAATTCCATACCAGTCGGTACTGAAATTGTAAAAACGTCCATTTCCTGCTAACGTTTAAGCGATGTTGAGCGCATTCTTAATGCTTTTAAAATTTCATTACTGATTGGCAGGGGCGCCGCTAGCAATTTTGGGCCCCATGAAAAAATATGAGGATGGGCCCCCTACTACAAAGCTAGCTATCTAAACTCTTTGTCCGCGATGTAGTTATACTGACCTATGCAGTTTATTATTGATTTTGTCCACTACTTATCAGTATTTAGTAAGAGAAACTACATGACTGTAGCTAGCAGATGATTTATTGTTCAAATGTAAACGTAGTACAAAAACAGTAATCAAATATTCACTGAAAATTTTACATTTTTATGTGCATATATACACACAGTTGAAGTCAGAATTATTAGCCCTGTTTATTTTTTCACCAATTTAACACATTTCTAAACATAATAGTTTTTATAACTCATCTCTAATAACTGATTTCTTTTATCTTTGCCATGATGACAGTAAATAATATTTGACTAGATATTTTTCAAGACACTTCTATACAGCTTAAAGTGACATTTCAAGGCTTAACTAGGTTAATTAGGTTAACTAGGCAGGTTAGGGTAATTAGGCAAGTTATTGTATAACAGTGGTTTGTTCTGTAGACTATCGAGAAAAAAAATTGTTTAAAGGGGCTAATAATTTTGACCTTAAAATGGTTTTTAAAAACAAAAACTGCTTTTATTCAAGCCAAAATACAACAAATAAGACTTTCTCCAGAAGAAAAAATATTATCAGACATACTGTGAAAATTTGCTGTTAAACATCATTTGGGAAATATTTAAAAAATTTAAAAATAAAGGGGGGCTAATATGTGTATGTGTGTATATCTGTATGTGTGTGTGTGTGTGTTTACACACGTGCTTGTGTAACTGAGTACATGCAGTAAAGTAATACAGACAGAATTCTGCAGATTTATTACATTTAAATTGTGCCATTCACAATGGGCTCTACTTTAACAATCTAGGCCCAAAAGACTGGCTTAAGGAGCATCCTGACTATGACATATTTAAAACATACATAATTAATTCAAAACTTGTCTGTATGGACATTGAGATATTGTTTTACACTATTCTGCTGATATGGTATGAGTTTGACTAATCAGTTATATTACTAGAAATGGTCCACTGGGCAAAAATAAATTAAATAGATAATTATCTTTCAAGGAAACCTAACTTGATATATTTAAAGTTTTGTCTTTCAGTTTTATGTTTGCTTTGCTGTTATAACTAATATAATTCTACATAATCAACATTGTGGAAAAATAGCAGTGATTTAATAGTGGCCACGTCAACAATTAAGTTAATATCATAGTGAAATTAATACTTAAACGCAGACTGCAATGCACATGCTATTTTTAAAGGCAGGATCTCAGTTACCTGCTTCTTCAGCTGGGAGAAGAGTTTGGGGAACTTCGTAGGGAAGAGTGGGTGAGGGCGTATATATAAAGAGCTCGTCATTAGCAAAATACATTAAACTAGCGGCGCTATCATTACCGCAAACAGAAAGCTCTGTGAATGGACATAACGTTAACTTTCTTTTCAAAAAATGGTGATAGCAACTGCCGTCCCTTTTTCTCTCTCTCTCCGCTTTTTGTAGCCTCTCTTTTCGTTTTTGATGACTGGATTTAATCTGTGTTAACCATCGCTGTTTTGACAGTTTACCTGACGATCGCTCTCAAAGCATCAACTCTCTTCCCGCTGCTGACGGACTGAACCATACAGTGAAAGGAGGGGGGAGCAATTTGACAGTGACAGACACGAGAGGCCGATATAAGCCGTTTTTTTCTAATAAATAGTTTTACTTGTAATTTAGAGATACATTAATAATTTATATTACATTATAGTATTGATATTAATTATAAAGCAGATCTCTGGGGGCCCCTAGAGTGCATGGGCCCTTAGAATCGTCCTAACTTTCCCCCCCTTAGCGGCGCCCCTGCTGATTGGTATCGGATTCCAGTATCGTGAGAACACTACTTCTGACAATATTTGTAAAGTAGACAACAAATTCTAATGTATGGGCAGTTTGGTGGTACTTGTTCTAAATTCATATTAAAAAACATATAAATATTGCTGATGTGGATTGCTTTAGCAGAGTAATGCTTTTTACGACTCTGGTATTCTTGTGGCAAATAAATAAATAACTGTTGCTCAGTAATATTTCTCAAAAATCAGTTCTTTATTTGATTCTTGGTCCTTAAGTGGATTCTGTGATCATAGATTTAATGATGTTGATCTTAAAGGGTAAGTTATAATAATATAAAATAATAAATATTATAATTTTTTGGATGAAAAAACATAGCTAATGAATAGTCAGAATATTGGATATAGACTGATTTATGGATTTTAAGAATCTGGATCAACTAGAGTTTTAAAAATGTACAAAATTTACAAAAATGCGTTTAAGATATAATCTTTTCTTTAATACTTGCTAGTCTGACAGTTTTTTCATGATGAGTTTTAACTATATGGAACAGACAGTGTATATGTCTGTCAGGTTTTCTCTATTTCTGTGTTTCACCGAACTGAAAGTCGTACGCATTTAGAAGAATGTGAGTTAATTGGTGAATGAAGTTTTACTTTAGATGTTAACGATTGATTAATTAGCATATCGATCAACAGTCTACATTGTTTTCATACCCTGATTGTTCCTGTGAGCTAGTCAGATCTTAACAAAAACTCCGGAGAAACTGACATCAGTTTCCCTTTTTTTAATTCAATTGTAGTTCAACATCCTGAGGATACAGCCAGAAATAGCCTGATGTTTTCTTCAGACGCCTTCACTACAGGCTTCAGGGTGGTATCATACGATTACTACGTAAACAGGAAAATGAGCACTATGTTGACCAATTAGGTGAACAATTGGAAATGCAGGAAACAACGAAAATATGGTGACAACGAACTGTAGTCAGTGTCTTTGTTTTGCTCAATTCCTCGACGCTGTTTTACGTGCATGATTTTCTTGGACAAGATCACAAACATGACAAAGCTGATACCAGAAAATCAACGTGTGTCTAAATTATTTAGCAGACTGGCTTAACTTTCCCAACATGGAAAAGAGTGTCTGTTTAATGTTCTTGATTAAAGTCTAAATTAGAGTATAACTGATTCACCAGAGAGTCAAACATTACCTTTTATGCAGACGTTTTTAGAAAGGACTATTTTGAATTATCTAAATGAATGACATGACAATAAAGATTTGTTGTGTTTTTATTGTATATTGCTATAGTAGTATGCAGTATTGATAAATCTCAATAGCTTTGGGCATTTTTAGTATAACGTTTATGAAACAATATATTTTCTCAGAGTGTTTTGGTGCTGGTACATTGGTTGGTTTTTGACTGTAGAACCTGTAAATAAATGACACTAAAACTGCTTGCAGTAAGTTAACTTGTCTTTATGAGTGATTCATTGAAATGATTCATTCAAAACTAATCTTTATGGATGTTTTTTTAATCACTTAAATGATTTGTTAACGTCAACAAAACTCTAAGGCGGTTGTTTGGCTCTGGCTTTGTTTGGAACCATTTTTGTTGTTGAAAAAAGGACAAAAAGCACTATATTGTGTCTGAAATGAAACTCAATCAGTATTATTGTCTTACTTGTTGAACTGTTGTATACAGTCAATATTTAATTTGTAGAAAAACTTTAGTGTTGATTGAGTAATGTTACTGAACAATATAATTTCTTTTGAATATGAAAGCAAAAACATACAGGGATAATTTTATTTTCTTCGATAACTTGAACTGTAAGGTCATTCTAACAGCATTCTGATCATGCAGTGAATGCATTTGGTCTCTCTCTTTCTCTCTATCTATATATGTATGGATCAACACATTGATGGATGGATGGATGGATGGATGGATGGATGGATGGATTGATTGGATGGATGGATGGATGGATTGATTGGTTGATTGATTGATTGATTGATTGATTGATTGGATGGATTGATTGATGGATTGATGGATTAAATGATTCATTGATGGATATTCATTCATTTATTGATGTATTGATTCTTTGATTGGTTTGATTTATTTATGGATGGATTGATAAATGGATGGATGGATTGGGTGGATGGATGGATTGATTGATGGATTGATTCATTGATAGATTGATGGATTGATTCATTGATTGATGGATGTTTCATTGATTAGATGGATAGATAGATATATTGGTGGATGGATGGATTGATGGATGGACTGATTCATTGATGGATGGATGGATTGATTCATTGATGGATGGATGGATTGATTCATTGAATAGATGTATTGATGGATTGATAGATGTATTGGTGGATGGATAGATAGATAGGATGGATTGATGGATGGATGGATGAATAGATTGATTCATTGTTGGATGGATGGATTAATTCATTGATGGATGGATGCATTGATTCATTAATTGAGGGATGATTCATTGATTAGATGGATTGATAGATGTATTGGTGGATGGATGGATATGTTGGATGGATTGATGGATGGACTGATTCATTGATGGATGGATGGATTGATTAATTGATGGATGGATGGATTGATTCATTGAATAGATGTATTGATGGATTGATAGATATATTGGTGGATGGATGGATGGATAGATTGGTTGGATTGATGGACGGATTGATTCATTGATGGATGGATGGATGGATGGATGGATGGATGGATGAATAGATTGATTCATTAATGGGTGGATTAATGGATGAATTGATTCTTTGATGATTGATCGATTGATTTTATTGATAGATGGATCAATGGATTGATTGATAGATTGGTTTTTGCAAATTTTTAACATGGTCAATAATATCAGCCCACAAGTAATTAAAACAGCAACTACCAGATTATCTGACATGATAAATAGCCACATTGCTGCATCACCAGTAATACAAAACATACGCAGAGGTGAAAGCATGCAAATGTGTGTGTTTGTCTTACTATTCCTTTCTCTTTCCAGAACAGTGTCCCATTGAATACAACATCTGGTAGTGTCACCGCAGGCTGCTTTTACAGAAACAATACCTCATAAGCAAATCACTCGCGTTGAACTGAATGTATTATCACTACGAACCGTGATCTGTGTGAATTCAGGGTTTCCTGTCAATGTCTGTCTTTCTAGTCAGTCCAGGGTTTTTCTTTCGCAAGCATTTCTCCTCCAATTTATATTCTGTGCCTCACATTGTCTTCAAAGGAGAAACGCTATGGACCCCACAGGCCTAAAATATGCAGCCAAATACTCTGAATGCTCAGAAAAGAAGCTCTTTGTCTCGGAGTTCCTTAGCAACCGAGTGCACTAGAAAGGCTGGAATAGAATCGCCCTACAGAGGGAGAGACTTCGGTTGATCTGCTATTGTCAGTTGCCTAAATGCCGGCCAGTAGCAGTAGATGTGTTTTCTTCTTCGAGAGGTTGAGGGAGTAGGATGAAGAGAAAAAGGAGCTCTACTGAAAATGCTGGCTTGGAAATACAGGAATCTCCACTGATATTGGCACTCTTGGTAAATATAAACAAAGAAGGCTGTCAAACAAATGTTTCCATTCAACCTCACATAATTGCGCTCATTGGAGTAGGATAAACTTCAAAAAAGTCATGCACAATTTTTTTTTTAATAGATCATCAAAAACATTTAACATCAAAAACTAGGGCTGCATGATCTTGGAAAAATATGAAATTGCAATATTTTGTTATCCGCAATATACACTCACTGGCCACTTTATTAGGTACACCCCCTTTTTTAAGTACCCTATTTTGCCTTCAGAACTGCCTTAATCCTTCGTGGCATAGATTCAACAAGGTACTGGAAATATTCGTCAGAGATTTTGCTCCATATTGGCATGATCGCATCTCACAGTTCATGCAGATTTGTCGGCTGCACATCTATAATGGGAATCTCTCGTTCCACCAAAGGTGCTCTATTGGATTGAGGTCTGGTGACTGTGGAGGCCATTTGAGTACAGTGAACTCATTGTCATGTTCAAGAAACCAGTCTGAGATGATTCATGCTTTTTGACATGGCACTTAATCCTACTTGAAGTAGACATCAGAAGATGGGTACACTGTGGTCGTCAAGGAATGCCCATGATCATTAACAATACTCGGGTGATATTAATGGGCTCAAAGTGTGGCAAGAAAATATTCCACACACCATTACACCACCACAACCAGCCTGAACTGTTGATACAAGGCTGGATGGATCCATGCTTTCCTGTTGTTGACGCCAAATTCTGACTTTTGTAACGACATTGTGTGTGACTCATGGAAAGGCTTGAATTAACTCCACAACAAATACATAAAATAATCATTGGGAAAGTTCTTACTGTAGTTTTTCTCATGTCTGTCACTGTGCTGTTTATCTGACGCAGCCGAGGCGGAGATTGAGGCACACTCTGACAGGCACGTGGGAACGGTGGACGGGAGAACTAGCATTAAAGGCACAGGCAACAAAAACAGCTGCAATGTTTTCAGAGCAGAACATTCCAATATTCAGAAAGTTATAATAATTAATCTGATGGGTGTTTTGAGCTGAAACTTTACATACACATTCTGGAGACACAAAAGACTCATCTTAAATCTTGAAAAAGGAGTAAAATAGGTGCCTATGATTGGCTCAGCAATCTGCAAATTTCTGCGAGCGAACCTTCCATTTGAGCCGACTTATCACACACTCTGTTATGTATAACACAAGATACGAGTTTGTTTGATAAAACTGTGTTGTGTTTGTAATTGTTTTTTCTCAATGAAAGCAACCAATTAAACAATCAAGACATTTTTTCACAGCTTTCTTTTCTCACATTTACCAAGGGTGCTAATATGAGCACTGTAGGCTGCAGACACAACACTGTACACACTGTAAAAAGTAAATCCATAAAATGTACGGTAAAAAACGACACCTGTGTTTGCCAATATTTCACCTTTAAAAATACGGTACAAACCATAAAAGGAATTTCTAATTTTCACAGTAAACTACCGTATTTCATAAATTTATATAGGTAATAATATGTCTGTATTTTGAATTACCAACATCTACACATCTTTTGTTACACAGACCTTTAACACAGCCATATGCAGGTGGTGATAAGAAAGTTCCATAATGAAAAAATGTTAAGGAATCTTAAGGAACTTTTCCCACAAGCAGAAGAGTGTATCAGTGTATAGAAGGTGCTCAGTGTCATTCACACAGCTACTAAACACCAGTATGGTAACACGCATACACTTAAAGATATGAATTAACATTGTTTATCAACATTAGATGTAACAAATCTCTAATTTACAGAACTGAAACAACTAAAAAAATCCATAGTAATCAGAAAGAGCTTTATTGCCAGGTATGTTTACACATACGAGGAGTTTGTTTTCGTGACAGAGCTTCTACAGTGCAACAGAATTATAGAGTTAGGACAAAAAACAGATAATAAATATTTAAAAAATAGAAGTAAGTGTTGTGTCAACAAAAAGCATAAAAAGTGATGTGCCATGCAGGGAATTCTGGGAAAGTCAATTTACAGTTATTCGCCATTTATATTGACCTTATCCCCCAATGCGGAACTGCGCTCGTTTTTGAACTTCTGATTCAGTCGCCTATGGGAGAAATGACTAGGAGTAATAAACGGCAGAAAACAGTCAAACCACTTGCTCTACAAACAAGTGTTTGCATGGTTATACAGACAAAGCAGAATAATATAATAAGAAAGCATCAGTTTGCAACATCAAGCAGTAAAGCGAGCAGTTTTTAACGTTTAAAAGTGAATAGAATTGAATGAGACCAGGAGTCTCAAGCCAAAAAGAATCTAATGGCTGCGCCTGCTCTTACACGGATTAAGATCAATTAGGGAAACATTCTGTTAACCAGGTTATGGATTTTTACTGTAGCATTTTTACTTGAAATCATGAAATTGAAATCATGGCCATTTTTTACAGTGCAGTACTGTTGGCTTTAAGTAAGTCTGTCTCTCCTCGGCTGGCTGAGATTTGCTTCATCATCAAAACGGAGACATGTGATGCTGTTTGCCTGTGTCAGCATCAGGGCTCGTTCATTTAATTTTCGAAGGAGAGAGGACTGTGTGCCCTTCCATATCTCAAGCCCATTTTTATCCAGTTAGCCCATCTGCTATTTGATAATGAAGTTTATGAGTCAAAAGAGCAGAGCGACGATGGCGTCTGAAAACAAGGACTTACAAAGGCCTTCCACTTTATTCAGTGCACAATATTGCTCTTTAGGGTCATGTTGGTCTTGTTTTGCTGAAGTCTAAGAGCTGGAAACTGTTCCATGGTGGTGGCAGAGCAAACTCAGGAGGATTGAGAACTTAAAGCAGGTTTGGTTAATATTGATTAAAATAAAGCAGTAAAATCAGGCTTTGTTGCGACCCTTACTCTTATCGTTAACTTTCATTGTTAACCTAGGGTTTCATACTGAGTTTATTCTGTAAATCAGCAGCAAAACAGCCAGTCTCATTGATCCTGATCCTGAGTTCATAAGCACGTGCACGTGAAGGCGGGACATCAGCAGCAAACAGTATTGAATCATATGCATTGAAACATAACGATACTGTGATTGACATTACATGCACAATTCATATAGGCAAATATTAAACGGTTTATAAAACAATGAATTAAAAAAAATATTTATACATTAACATGGAAAGAGGAGTCAATTTAAGAGAGCTAAAAGGAAAAATCTGGCTTTATTAGTGCAAGTAAAGTTTGTTTGGTTTTTATGTTGACACAAATGAGTCTTTTTACAGTCTCTATCTAGATAAAAGTCTTTTTAAAAAGCTTTATCCACTGGTTAAAATAATAATATTTATATTGCACCTGTCTGTATATATATATATACATCTTTAATTTGAACACAGTGGCTATTAAATTAAAACTGCATACATAGAGTAGATTACAGATATAATTATTGCATGAATCATCTAAAATATTTATAATTTATTTTCTCTAAATCAGAGGATTTTTATCTTTAAAAGTGATATAGTATATAGTGACTTTTATTGTTTTATTGTCAGATTTTATTGTTACTTTACTTACAGTGGTTGAATCTGATTTTGTGATCTCAGGTTAACCGTGCAGGGTAAGATACCATGTTCACAAACAGCAACTCAATTTTAGATTCTCTGTTTACATTTTACATCTGCTGTTTTTCCTTTTAAATCATTGACGCAGATTATTATTATTATTATTATTATTATTATTATTATTATTATTATTATTATTATTATATGATGTTGTTGTTTGGTTTTTATGGCTTATAATTTTTTATTCTATTTTTATTTGTATTAATTTGTCTCTTTATTGCTTGAATTTATGTTATATCAATATATAGTATTCATTCATCAGACCCTGTATGTTTTCCTGAATTAGTGTTTTTTTTATTTTTTGTTATAAAAGTGAGATTTTTGTGGTGGTAATTCCCAGAAATCTGCGGACAATTTTGTGATTTAAAAAAATATAATCCTCGAACCGATCTCCATTATTGTAAGCTGCTTGCTTTTCTGTCTGTTCGGTTGCTCCGTTTGCTCACTTCTTTTGCAGTCTGAAGCTCGTCAAATGCACAAATCACCCAATTTGCAGCACAGGATGTCTAATCGCATTTTTGCATTGTCTTCACATGTAAGTCACTCACACCTCATCCGCGTTTGCTTACTGCACAGGCTGCAAAACAACCCCTCCTCCCCCTCCATGTAATGTAATGATTATGAGGGCGCAGATGAGACATCGATTTTCAAGACACTCAAATACATCATGTGCACTGCGTATGCGATGTCTAACTAACTCAAATAAGTGTAATTTGATTATATGGTTTGAATTTTGAAGTTTATTATGAGAATGTTTTTTGCGGTTATTTTGCATTTCAGTTGGGAGGATCGCTAAAATTTGCATGTTTTTGTTGAATTTAGCGATCGTGGAATCACGAAAAACTAGGGGGTCTGATTCATTCATTTTCCTTTGGCTTAGTCTGTATTTCAGAGGTCGCCACAGCATAATGAACTGCCAACTATTCCAGCATATGTTTTACGAAGCGGATGACCTTACACAAGCAACCCAGTACTGTGAAACACCCATACACACTCATTCACATACACACGCTCGTACAGTACAGACAATTTAGTTTATTCTATTCACCTATAGCGCATGTCTTTGGACTGTGGAGTAAACCGGAGCACCCAGAGGAAACCCACACCAACATAGGGTGAACATACAAACATGACACAGAAATTCCGAACCAGCGACCTTTTTGCTGTGAGGCGACAGTGCTAACCACTGAACCACCATGCCCCCAATACATATTATATCAATATATATTATTTATATAAATCAATCAATCAGTCCTGTTATTAGTTCATGAGAGTCATGAACTGCATATCTTCTGAATCCATACTGTAGCTATATGTGAGGAGCCTAGAATTAAAAGCTTGTAATATAGCGAATGATTCATGTTGGTACTTTGAAATCATTGTCATTTGGATCCATCAAGGGTGAACTGTTCCTTTAAGAAGTTTGAACAACTTTGATTTCAGATCTGATCTTTTATTTCTCCTCTTCCAGAGCAGATCTTGCCAAGATGAATCTTTGAACACTATTATATAATACAGCAGGGATAAAGGCAGAAACATTTGTGTGCGTTTCTGCCTGGATGTTTGGCCTGAATCCCAGTCCAGAGAGCTGTGATGTGGTCAAGTGCTGGTTTTTAGAGGTATCATTATTTAAACTGTTCTGCAGGACCATTGATCACTGTGGTTTAAAGGTGATTTGTGGTTTCAGGCCATTGAGAAAGATCTCACTTGTGTTACAGTGCCTTATCACTGAAGAAAGGCCACAGATAAAGTCTGTGTTGCGTTATCTGGTCACAAGCTTTCCAGCATCAATTCAATCCTTGTGTTGCAGCAGAAAAATAAACGTCTGCTTTAGTGGACACAAATGTGACCGCGTGACGTTTTTATCGTCGTAACATTTTATCGTCGATTACACAAACACAACACTCACGACTGGAGTTTTCTAACATGTTTTGGTGTATGACAACATCAGATATTCTTGCTTTAATAATCCATTAAGTATAATTTTATTATTATGCAGTATTTTTTTAATCCATTAGGTAGGTATTTACTTATACCTCAAATTACTGTTATTGTGAAAATAGTATATGCAGTATATGTGTCGCAGATGTGTGGTTTTTAAGTTACATTTATTTTATGCATTGGTTGTTTATCTAAATTTGACCAATCAGATATTATGACTAATATATTACTATCTTTATCCCCACCTCCCAAGTAGATACTGTTCTAAAATTGGTTGGAGCGGCCCAAAGGTGAACCCAGAGCTGAAATATAAACACTAATTGTGGGAATCGAGACAAGAGTCTGAATTAGAATTTAGAATTTAGAATTCTGAGAAGTGTATTTTACCTGCACTGTAAAAAAAACAAACAAAAAAACTAAAACCCCCAGCTGCCGGAAATAAACAGGAAAAAAATTACAGAAATTTACTTCAATTTAAATTTCCGGTAAATTTCTGTAGTTCAACCTCTGATATTTATCAGTCAATTTCTGTAATTTAACAGCTGTTATTATACGGTTTATTTCTGGCACCCCAGCTGCCGGAAATAAACCATAAAATTACAGATTTTTTTTTTTTACAATGTGGTTATTTCAATATAATTAGATAAATAAAGGTTTAAAACGTAGCTAATAAAAACAGGGACATTTATATTTGTTAGGAGTATTGTTATCATATACTCACTATTGTCATCATGATATTGTAATAAACTGCGAAAAGGGTTACATAAATCTAACAAAATGTTCAAAATAAACCAGTATGTCATACAAATTAAATAGCAAAATAATTGTAATAAGTGCTGTAATAAGGTGTCATTATTAGTAAATATTAATAGAAATAGCTGTGTTTCCGTTACCAAAGTTATGTTAATGTTTATTCCTCCTTAGCTCCATTAAATAAAACATTAAGCTATTAAACGTCAGATAAGAAATTAACATCACGATTAATATTTGGCCTTTTTACATGTTCCAACATTTAAACTTGGAATGATTTAACAAACAAACATTTAAGACATCTCATGTATAATTCGCTTTTGGAGGATTTTTACAACGTACTAATGTACTTTTGACAACAGGGCTCAACAATAAGGACTCCCCGATGGCCCAGGGCCAGCGTGAGAGATGCTCGGCACAGTAGACAGGATTGTTACAGGCCCGATCGGGCCACCACTGCCTTGTCACTAAATTTTGATTTTAAATGAGTGCGACTATTTGTCAATTGAACATTTTTTACACAATGAAAAAAATTGTGTGTTTTGCACAGTTTGAGGGCCTCACGGTGGCACAGTGGGTAGCACAATCGCCTCACAGCAAAAAGGTTGCATGGGACAGTTGGCATTTCTGTGTGGAGTTAGGGTGTTCTCCCTTAGGGCATGTTCTCCCCGTGTTGGTGCGGGTTGGGTAGCAGGTGGAAGGCCAGCTGCTGTGTATAACACGTGCTGGATAAGTTGGCAGTTCATTCCGCTGTGGTGACCACAGATTAATAAAGGGACTGAGCCGACAAGAACATGAATGAATGAATAAATGCACAGTTCACTGAACTGCAATAAAATACCTGCACATTTTTCATACTGCTCTTTTTGTTTGCATAAAACTTTGAATTTTGCTCATTATACATGTGTTAATATTTTTGAGGTATTCATTTAAAGTAGTCATTTTTGACATATTGTTTAAAATATGTGGCTAAGAAGCAGCTATTAACTTATTTTTTTGGTGGGGCCAGTGACAATTTTGGCAGGGCAAGTAAAAATCTCAACCACTGGCCAGATTGGGCCAGTAGCCAGAACCCTGGACAATATGAATAAGTGGCGCTAGTGTAAGGTCTGATTTATACTTCTGCATCAAGCACACATGTATGGTCCAGAGCAGCCTTCGCACGGTCACATAGCCCTCGCCGTGGCTGATGCCAACACTTGACGCGCACCTCTCAAATAATGTAACTACATATCACAACAATGCATAGCGCAAGCTTTGTGATTAGTCAGCTTGGTAACGGTGACTAATGTGTGGACAGCAGAGCCGTGAGCCTGATGGAGCGATTTGTTTACAAGTGTGGAGTCAAGGAGTTCCAAATTGAAACTTTTCTTTTGTGTTTACCTTATGATTCAAATTGTTGCACCTCTGCCGGTTCCTGCCTCAAAATGAGCGAGTTTGAGCTACTTGTACAATAAGGTAGCATTTAGAAAAGCAAAACACTCGTGAAGAAACACAATACAGAGGAACAGCTAATTTTTCGGAAGTGTTATTGCAGAGCAACACAAACCGCATGCAGAAGTATAAATGCACGACCATACGCAAGACTGGTGCCATCGGATCACGCCGAACACTCAACGCAGAAGTATAAATCAGCCTTAACTCTACCACCGGCTTTATATTTAATGTGATTTTATGTCGTGTTGTACAATGTCTATATTGAGACAGATGCGCCAGTATTGCAATGGGAAAAATGAGCACTGCAGCACGATACTACGATATTTCAAAGCAGAGTGTGCAGACATCCATGATCAATCCTTATCGCACACCCCAACATGCATGTTTATTTCATGATATATTGTATTAGCGAATATTACCTCATCTCTTTTTAAAAATTATTTAATAATAATACAAAAAAATCCAAACTTTCTGCTTTAAGCCCAGCTCCTGCGTGACATTTATTAAAACGCCTGATCTGAATTCTCCCTTCATCTTCATGCCATCCAGCAAAGCTCCTGGAAACGGTGAAATAATAATGAAGGCTTGAGTCATTGAAGTGGTTGAGAGGAATGCTGGGAGCAGGAAGTCCTGTTTTTGGAAGGAAGTGTTTTAACAGCACATCTCCTCATCGTCGGCCTCTTCTTGTGCATTATTTAGCACTCGTGTTCAGCTGTGTGATGGTGGAGACGCTCACAGATGTCGAGCCTGTTAATGAGACACTTTCTCGGCTCTTCTGTGGAAGTTTGAGATGCTGGTGTTGGGAGTTTGATGACAGAGGAAAAATTTTATTATGTTTTCAACAAATGCGGTATATTTTAATAACCATATGGTACTTTTTTGGATGACCCAGTAAATGAATTATGCAATGAAAGCTTTTTAGTGAAAGATACTTCTAATTTTCTCTCTCATTTGCAACTGCATAGCAAAAGATGTGATTATTGATAAGTTGTTTCACTGTCAGGGAATACTGGTAGCCTTATGCGACACTATTATGAAGTATTTTGAATCATATGCATGGACCCATGTGAACATTGACATCTGTAATGCAAATGCAAAATCTAAAGGCTATAGTCCCTTTCACACAGTGATACTAGTAAATATTCTGAAAATTTCCAGAACCACTTCAAAAAAGCGCTGTTCACACAGTCGAGGACGTTTCGGAATTTCTCCGGAAAAGACCATACACGCATCCATTAAAAAAAAAAAAAGGGTTAAATTGTGACATCATTAACCAGAAATGAGGTCTAAATGGCTGTGCTTGTATTTGTAAACATAGAAGGGGTCGGGCTTTTGTTAATGAGTTCATTTTATTTTTTTAAAGCTTTAGCATTCATGCAGCTGCTTTTTCCCAGAGACATCCAAAGGCAGAAGCACGAACCGCTGCTAAATGTTTACACATTTGAGTACATTACAAATTCTGTGGATGGATAAGTACTGTGAACAACTTCGAAAAAAACATATGGAGAACTCTAACAGTATTCACGTACAGTAACTGAATGATAAAAATAATAATTCAATAAATTTAATCATAGTTATGGTAAAAATGGTACAATTTCTTATACCTGAATGGCTTTAGAATATCTATACAATTACATGTGTAAAAAAACATGCAAATAATAAGTTATAATACAAACTCAAAATTGTATATCCTGCGATGTGACTATTGCGAATGATCACATTACGATATCAATGCTGAAACAATATGTTGTGCAGCCCTACCTCAGAAGACAATGCCAAAAAGCAATAAATGTGCAATGTTGTTAGGAGGCATAAAATGCTTTTTGGGAGCACGGATTCTTAAAAACGTTCTAGAGGTAATAATAATATAACAGAAATACTGAACAGCTGTGATAAATGGCTTTGTCTGAGGGATTTTAGACATGCAAAACAGCATTTCAGATGTTTTACAATGTGCTTGAAATGCTGGTTTGTCCTTTAATGCTGTCCATTGCACCCATTTTTGTCATTAAATGATCTCATAACAAAATCACATGATTTTTTTTAAGTCTGCATACTGGAATTTATTAGGTAAAGGTGCCATAGTTCGTAGTTAATTTGTGTTTTTTCTTATTGTAGAAACAGTTTATCCTGCTTAGTTGTTTATGTGCATTTTCAAATATCATCAAAAACATTAAATGCTTTTTACTTTATCTAAATGTCAACTGTTCCTCAGCACTTAAACAATGTTATGGTGTCAACTGCTTTTACTTTATCAATTTTCATCCTTTGGAAGTGCAGTAAATTTGCTTTTGTAGCGAGAAAAATGGTGTGATTTCGAAAAAAACAAACTAACAAAAACTACATTTATCACTACTTCGGTCAAAAAACTACATTTATTAGGACTTTGATAAAATAAACTACATTTATCTGGACTTTGATCACTGAAATGCTTCTAACCTTTTGCATAAAAGCCATATTACACACTCCATGATTGGATCAGCATCAAAATCTTAGTCCACTACAGCTGTGCATAGAGTAGCGGAGACTCTGAGAAAAAGTGTTTTTTTTAGCAGACGTTGAGACGGCAGCTGTTTTAGCTCTGTTTCAGAGCGACTGCTGGACCGTCTCCGTTAATTATTCACACTTATTTGCAGCATGAATAATGCAGCCTCTGGCAGGACTAGCAGCTCCAGTCGCAAACGCTGCACTAACGGCGCGAACAAACAGCCCGAAAGGTGTCGAGTCGACAGCAGGAGCACTGAGACCACCATCGTCATCACTTCCTGTTTTTCTCGGTCTAATTGGCTATCGCAAGTGATTCAATTTGAGTTTTTTTCCATTTCCATTCAAGCATTATGGGTTATTTGTAGAAGGGATACAGCTGCAGGCGGAAGTTAATGAGAATTACTTGTATTATTTATTAAATTAACCATTCATTGTATTTTATTTACCTCTACAAAACCCTAAACCCAACCATCACAGTAATGTAAAAACAGTAATTATACCAAATATTATTCATATTAGTCATTAAAGTATCCAATAATTATTTTAATAACACCTACCCCCACCCAACCCTTAAATAATTATTCATACTAGTCATTAAATTATCCATTAATTATATTTTAATAACACCTACCCCCACCCAACCCTAAATTATTACTCGTACTAGTCATTAAATTATCCAATAATTATATTTTAATAACACCTACCCCCACCCAACCCTTAAAAAATTATTCATACTAGTCATTACATTATCCATTAATTATATTTTAATAACACCTACCCCCACCCAACCTTAAATTATTATTCATACTAGCCATTAAATTATCCAATAATTATATTTTAATAACACCTACCCCCATCCAACCCTTAAAACCAACCCTCAAAGTAATGTAAAAATCAGTAATTATACCAAATATTATTGATATTAGTCATTAAATTATCCATTAATTATATTTTAATAACACCTCCCCCTTCGCAACCCAAAACCCAACCCTCAAAGTAATGTAAAAAGAGTAATTATACCAAATATTATTTATATTAGTGATTACATTTTCCAATAATTATATTTTAATAACACCTAACCCCACCCAACCCAAAACCCAACTCTCAAAGTAATGTAAAAACAGTAATTATACCAAATATTATTCATATT
>CAIGQQ010029578.1:397120-408846 GCA_903798035.1 Danio albolineatus
AACCAGCGACCTTCCTGCTGTAAGGTGACAGTGCTAACCACTGAGCCACCGTGTCACCCTTTATTTCTACATATAAATTATATTATATTATCTATTCTAGTCATTTTTTTTGTTTTTAAAACTAACAAAAATAGAATCAGTTAATTAGCTGACTAATATTTTAGGCTAGGCGACTTGGCATTTCTGTGTGAATTTTTAAATACTTTCCAAATTTGTACACAGTACTCAATTTTTGGGGGAACTACCCCTTATAATGGGTAAACTGTGCCTTTAAGAGCAGCGCAAAGGCAACAGCACACAGTTTGTGGATGACATATTTCACTGTTGTTTATGTAGAAGTGCTGCTTAAGCAAATGTGGACGCATTCTCCACACAACTAAACATTCCAGAGGACAAAAACATTATTCAACAGATATTCCTCAAAGTGTGAGAGGAGAAAAAGTGGAGCGAGTCCATCTGATGCGTCCGGGCCGCTGGAGGGTCAAGGGTAGGGTCTGGAATGTTCTACAAACCCCTGGTCAAGTAGCAAAGTGCTTACTCCCAAAATATACACATGGGTAGAAATATGAGGACGTGAGGGACTTGAGAAGGTAAAGCTGCTTAAGAGTTCAGACAACAATGCAGGGAGTCAAAACTGCTATTGCAAAACTAACAGCATTAACTGTTCACGACTGCTCACAAATGAGGCCAAAGGAAATGAAAGCAATCTGAAAGAGTAATGCATTAATCTAAAATAAAATAATAAAATTAAAAAAAACTAATAAAATACTAAATATATAGATAAATATTCTATTAATACATATTAAAATAAATTAAAATATAAAACAAACAAAATAAAATAATAAAAAAACGAATAAAATACAAAACAAATACATAAATATTATATTAATAAGTAGTAAAATCTCTTAACTATATTAAATGTAATTAAAACTAATAAAATTATCGGTTACCTGTTTTATTATTATTATTATTATTATTATTATTACTATTATTATTATTATTATTATTATTATTATTATTGTTATTATTATTATTATTATTATATCAAACTGAAATAAATTGCCAATTTAAATAAAGAACTGACTTGGCTAAATAAATAAATAAATATTACATAAATAAATATTAAAATCTCTTAACTACATTAAATTTAATTAAAAGCAACAGAACTATCTTTTAACTGCTCAACAGATTTTTTTGAATCAAACTGAAATAAATTGCAATATAAAATAAAATATAAGATAAAATAAATAATGAAAAACAAATAAAATAAAAAATTAATAAAATGAAATAAATTATAAAACAAATAAAAACAATTAAAATAAAATATTAAATACTAAATCTAAATAGATATTAATCAATATATATTAAAAGATATTACATTTAATTAAAACTAATAATACTGCAAAAAAAAATATATAATAAAATATAAAATAAAATAAATAATGAAAAAATAATTAAATAAAAACAAACTAAATAAAATAAATTATGAAACAAATAAATAAAATAAAATATAATAAAATACTCGTATAAACTTTTATTAAAACTAATACAATTACTGCTCAATTAAATAAATAAATAAAACTTAAATAAACTATAAAGTAAAAAACAACAAAATAAAGTACAAATTAGAAAACAATGGACACTGGCGAGTAATAAAATGTTAGCTAACTTGTTAATAACTTATCGGTTTAGCGAAATATAAAAATTCTGAATTGATAGTCACTCTGTAAAAAATAAAATACTGACTTGGCTAAGTAATTAAATATAACACAAATATTGAAATCTCAACTATACTAAACTATATTAAATTACTAACTATTATTATCTATATCAACTTTTATTGAAAGCAATACAATTATATGTTAACTGCAATTTTTTTTGTCAAACTGAAATAAATAGCAGTATAAAATAAAATTGAAAATAAAACAAATAATGAAAAACAAATAAAATAAAAAAACTAATAAAATAAAATAAATTATAAAACAAATAAAATCAAATATAATATTAAATACTGACTTGGCTAAATAAAATTATTAAACCTAATACATTTACTGCTCAATTAAAAGAAAAACCAAACAGAAATAAACTAAAAAATAAAACACAACAAAATAAGGTGCAAATTGGAAAACAACGGACACTAGCGAGTAATAAAATATGAACTAACTTGTTGATAATTTATCAGATTAGTGAAATTAAACACTTTAAATTGATAACCACAGTGTAAAAAATGCTGTAAGACAGTATTACTGGACATTTTGGTAGCCAGTAATACTGTAAAAATTACAAGGGCACCGTAAATAAATAATTACAACTGTGCTGTATTTTCACAATCAATTAGTAATTTAAAGTGCGCTAGAAAAGTTTACAGTATTAATGCCAATTTTTACAGTATTACTGGCGAAATTTACAGTTTTACAGCACATTTGTAATTATTTATTTACAGTGCACTTGTAACTTGTACAGTATAACTGGCAACCACAATTCCCAGTCATACTGTCAATATTACAGCATGTTTTACAGTGTATAAAATGTATTAAAATTAAAATAAGTTACCTAAACCTCTCTAATAACCTTGAACTGTTCTTGAATAGCTAACATTGTGACAAAAAAACTCACATATTTGCACTGTAAATATTAGATAATTAACAACTGCACATGAAATACACAAGCAGGAGTTTCTTTTGCCTTCCAAACACAAAAGGAGGATATTTTTCTTGTTACAGTTTCCAGACAAGAAAACACAGATTTGGGAAAACTTCATAATGCAAGTACAGATTTTCATTTCTGGTGCAAATGATTGATGCTATATGAGATGCTATAACTTTGTCTGAATTACCATACTTAGCTTCTTTATACTAAAAATAAAGCTCAAAGTTGATCCTCAGAAAATAAATGCAGTGATTGAGCGTAAAAATAAAAATAAAAGCCGTATATCTGCCTGACATCTGTATGCAGAACCCATAATCCAGCACCTGTTGGCCTCAAAAACCCTGCATTTGTTCCATCTACTTGTCAGAATGTCGAGTTTTACCTCAGCTGGTGTTCGCGGAGGTTGGACAGAGCCTCCATTCCATGCAGGTATGAATAAACGATCTCCAGGTCCTGCAGGTAAAGGAGAGAAAGAGAGAGAAAAGATCAAAGTCTGTTCATCTTTAAAAACACACGCTTTCCCAGAATCCTCAGCGCAGGAGGAAAACACTTTTTTATCATTTTGAAAAAGGTGGGGAGACAAAATGTTGCCTGAAACACGTGAAGAAAAGAAAAAAGCTTCAAATTTAAAACAATTAAATCAATAAAAGAGTTTCCAACATAATCCACACAGATTACTGCATATAGGAGAATCTTTTTTTTGATTCACCAGAGCTGAAGATCTTTGCATGAACCTGCAGGAGCCCGATGGGTTCAGGCTTATAGGCCCCGTTTACACTAGTGCGTTTTAGTTTTAACGACATTAAAACGATCTGCGTCCACACTAGCGTTTCACCCAGCGTTTCTAAACATATCTCCGTCCACACTACTCCACCAAAAACATATATCACGTGACCATTCGCACACTCTGGGCATGCGTGTTCAAGTATAAACAGGAAGCATGTGTCTTGCTCGCCATTTGGTTATTGTTAGTCAACAAACGCTAACCCAAAACCAGCGTTCTAAACAGGGCTTGAAATGCGAGGGCTGCTTGAAACGCGAGCGTTTAGCGAGTGCTTGAACAGTAGCTTGCCTCTTGCAAATATATGCAGCTGTTGTAGTAAAAAAGGCAGAGTTTAACTGCACAATAGCGCAATAGTGCAAACAACGCTCCCATTTCTGTGTCCAGCAGCCACGCCTCAGTTTTCAGATGTCTCCGTTTTCCCCCATCCACACTGAGACAGAGCAGCAGCGTTTTAGAATGAAAACGGCCTCTCCAGCGTTTCCAAAACGCTCTATTTTCAAGGCTCGAAAACTCCGGCATAGTGTGGACAGATGGCGTAACCGTAGCAAAACATATGTGTTTAAAAACGAAAACGCATTAGTGTAAACTGGGCCTTAATTTCTAACATGTCAGACGGGGTCGGGCCAGGCTAGGGCTAGCTCCGGCTTGCGCTGTAAATGAATGGTCAGGTGATGCATTTCGATTAGCGCGAGAAAGTGATCAAATCGTTTGTCACATTAAAATTCTTGCAAAGGGGAAACAAATGATGACGGAGAAGTCAAAAAAAAAAGAGTGAAATTTGTGGAGTGGGAAAATGTACAGCAAGCTGACAGGGGAAAATGATGAGGTTACTGTGAAATTACTGTGAGATTACGATCATATAATGTGATTTCACAGTAGAAAGTAAATTCCATTACTGTGATCTCACAGTATTCTCTAGTGGAAATAAATAGATTTCAAGAGTTCGCCCTTGCCGATAATTGATTATAAAGCGTGTTTGGCATGCTGTGAGAGGGCCCTGAGCTCGTGGGATCCTCGAGCCCGGGGCTCTCCCCCCGTTGCAGGGCGAGAGGGGAGCCCAAGTTCAGGTAGGTCTCGAGAACTCCCCCACTTGGCGAATGTAGATTATGAATGGCTCTGGAGAGTGTATGCTGAATTCTACGCTTATCTATGATGCCGTTTTAGTTTGTCAATTTACTTATGTTACATGTTTTTGGTCTGTGGGAGGAAACCAGAGTGCCCGAGGAAAACCCACGCAAACACGGGGAGAACATGCAAACTCCATACAGAAATGCCGACTTGGCCAGGTAGGATCTGAGCCAGTGACATTCTTGCTGTAAGGCAATGGTGCTAACCATTGGGCCTCCGTGCTGCCCTGATAAGGAAAGGGGAGGAGTAGGGATGGAAGGGGGGATTCTTCAAGACGAAGGTGGCTAAGGTAAGATACTCTGGTTATTTATAGTAATTTAGGAATTGTCTGATTGGTAAATCATGCATTAGTTAATGAGGACCAGCTGCTATCAATCATAAGCGCGTGCTCCTCTCAAAATTAGTTCATAAAATAAACTACACTTACTGCAAAGTTACAATTAATGGAAATAAGATTACTTTGATTAAGCAGTACATAATCCTATCAATAATAATAATAATAATAATAATAATAATAATAATAAATTATACATAAAATGTTAACATTAGCCCAAAGAATCCATTAAAAGACACAAAA
The DNA here is from genome assembly GCA_903798035.1 of Danio albolineatus. NCBI lineage: Eukaryota > Metazoa > Chordata > Actinopteri > Cypriniformes > Danionidae > Danio > Danio albolineatus. Next base: position 402,259 of record CAIGQQ010029578.1, read on the forward strand.
AGGAGGACGATGTGATTACAATTCTATCTTTCAATTAGTAAAGAGTGATCCTAGCTCAAGGCATCACGGTGGCACGGAGGGTAGCCCAATCGCCTCACAGCAAAAAGGTCACTGGTTCGTTGGGTTAGTTGGCATTCATGTGTGGAGTTTGCATGTTTTCCCCGAGTCGGCGTGGATTTCCTCCGGGTAGGTTTCCCCCACAAGTCCAAAGACAAGTGGTACAGGTGAATTGGGTAAGCTAAATTGTCCATAGTGTATGTGTGTGAATGAGTGTGTATGGATGTTTCCAAGTGATGGGTTGCAGCTGGAAGGGCATCCGCTGTGCAAAACATATGCTGGATAAGTTGGCGGTTCATTCCACTGTGGCGACCCCGGATTAATAAAGGGACTAAGCCGAAAATAAAATAAATGAATGAATATCAAAGAAGCCATTCCTTCAAAAACGAAAATCCATTTTATGCAAATATTTTTTTTTACCATCATAAGTGAACCATATTGAAATAAAAGCCCATGTCCTGACCCCGAACAGTCTGAGGACGCAAAAACAGCTCCTTTCACCTCTTGCTGGAGCTGTAAGTGTTTGATGTAAAAGCTCACATTCTGTTCACTGACCCCAGAACTGGGCCGTCTTTGTGCTCACAGGGGCATGCTGGGATACAGGAGAGGACAAAAGAGGTTCTGTTCGCACACACACTCGCTTGATAATGAACTGAGAGTGTGTGTGACGAGCTGCACAAATGCACAAACACTGCCAGCTAAACATTTGCCTTTCGATACGCCTGCTGCTTTACTGTTAACACCAGCGGCTGCAGCTACAATAAATCAACACACACTGCTGTTCTGCAGTCAGGTGAGATGGCATTCACACTAGTGGGAATTTCAGTCATTTAGTTTGTGGGATCACTGAAAAGAATGAGTGCGGCATGGTGGCTCACTGTTACCTCACAGCAAGAAGGTCGCTGGTTCGAGTCCAGGCTGAGCCAATTGGCATTTGTGGAGTTTGCATGTGCTCCCCGTGTTGGCGTGGGTTTCCTCCAGGACTTAATTTGTGTTGGAATATGCCAGATCCGGAACCTCTGAAATCTGATCCGGCACCACATTTTACCAGCCCCCCTCTTCAATCGCCCTCCTCCCCCGTCTGCTGATCGCTTTCACTTTCTTCCGCAACTTCCCAACCATCTTCAATTTCGTCCACGACACACCTCCGCTATACACCACCAACCCTCACCTCGCTCTTCACTTTCATGCGTGACACCTCTCCATCATGCCCGATCCGTTACCCCGATCTATTCCAGGACCTCGCAATTCACAAATTAAGCACTGGATTCCTCCGGGTGCTCCGGTTTCCCCCACAGTCCACATGCGCTATGGTGAATTAAATAAACTAAATTGGCAGTAGTGTACGTGTGTGCGAATTCGAGTGTATGGTTGTTTCCCAGTACTGGGTTGCAGTGGTGGAAAGAGCACCATTCCAGTACCATTACCAGGCCAAAAATGTAGTGCAAGTAGAGTAAAAGTACTCGAGAATGGCGAGTAGAGAGTATTACGCTAGGAAAGGTTGATGTGTTTACATGTAATTTGTGCATGTGTGTGTATTGCTAACATTCTGTAGTGTATTTAGTTTAAGGCCATTTCAATCATCATACATTCGACATCTGCCATCTTCTCATCAGTGACATGCACTCAAAATGGTCTCTGGGTCACTGTATGTAAAGCAGGGGTAAACCTAAACTCGATCCTGGAGGGCTGGTGTCCTGCAGATTTTAGCTCCGTTCACAACTAGACAAACTGAAACCAACTAGCTTTATAAGGCATTCTACAAAGCTTCTGCCAAGTTAATTGAAGCAGGTTGGAGCTAAACTCTGCAGGACACTGGCTGTTCAGGACTGAGTTTGGGCACCCCTGGTGTAAAGTATTGGACACTTTCAATGCTTCCAAACAGTTTGCTGCATGTCTTCATGTAGTTCAGTATGATGGATTTACTTTCTATGTGTGATTTGGTTGGACTTGCAGGACTGATTTTTCTAATCCCATAGATAAAAAAAAAAACAAGTAGTAATTGCAGGTGGAAGGAAAGTAGAGGAGTAAAAGTACAGATACTGCACTAAAAATGTACTCAAGGCAAATTAAATGTACACATATTTAAAACTACCTAATTTACAGGGAAAAACTACTCAATTACAGTAATTTGAGTATTTGTAATCTGTTACTTTACACCACTGCTGGGTTGCAGCTGGAAGGGCATCCACTGCATAAAACATATGAATAGTTGGTGGTTCATTCCGCTGATAAATAAGGGACTAAGCCGAAGGAAAATGAATGATGAATTCACTGGATTTACTAAATTTGTTTAAGGTAAGCGTTTGCCAACAATTTATATGGGCTGAATTTAAACAAGCAAATTCAATTTAGTCATGTTCGGCTTCATTTGTTGGTTTAAATTCTAATTAAATTTGGTTTAAATTGTTTGCAATCAGAATCAGAAAGAGCTTTATTGCCAGGTATGTTCACACATACGAGGAATTTGTTTTGGTGACAGAACTTCTACAGCGCAACAGAATTACAGAGACAGGACAAAAAACAGATAATAAATATATTCAAAAAATAGAAGTGTTAAACGCAAATATACAAATGGCCAAGTGTATGTACAGGTGTATTACTATATACACAACGTCATATGTGCAGCTGTTATGTGCAAATTGGCATGTGAAGTGTGTTGTTAAATAAGTGTATGTGTGTGTAAAAAGTGTAGAGCAAGCAGTGATGATGTTTCACTATTATTATCATCAAGTGTTCATGAGATGGATTGCCTGAGGGAAGAAACTTGTGCGCAGTGCTCTGTAGCGTCGACCAGACAGTTATTGAAGTGCAGAGGACTGATTCAATGACCATTTACCTTAAACAAACGCAGTAAATCAAATGAATGATTTTTTTTAATGATGTAGGTGATCAGTCCAGAAAACAAACATATTTTATATGTATTATTATTTAGTTTAATATAAAGGTCACAGAGGGCAAGGTCACATGGACTAATGACAGCGAATCTAATGGTGACCTCCATTTTTTTTGCTTCAAAAGGGGGCTGATGAAGAGAAAAATTGACTGAATGGTGTTTTGTCTCCCCCTGCTGTTACTAGTAGTGAACTGCATTAATTCCTGTCAATAAAGAAATGACAAAACTAAACAAAATCAAAAACAGAATTAATTAAATTATTAATTCATCTTTCCTCAGCTTAGTCTCTTTATTAATCAGGGGTCACCACAGCTGAATGAACCACCAACTAATCCACTATGTGTTTCACACAGTGGAAGCCCTTCCAGCTGCATCCTAGTACTGGAAACCCATTCACTCTCTTATCACACTCATACACAATGGCCAATTTTAGCTTATTCAATTCACCTATAGCACATGTGTTTGGACTGTGGGGGAAACCAGAGCACCCAGAGGAAACCAACGTGAAGAGAACATGCAAACTCCACACAGAAACTGTCTAACAAAACTGACCAAGCCGGGACTCAAACCAACAATGTTCTTGCTGTGAGGCAACAGTGCTAACCATAAACTAAATTGTCCATAGTGTATGTTTGTGAATGAGTGTGTATGGGTGTTTACCAGTAATCACAGCTGGAAGGGCATCTGCTGAGTAAAACGTGCTGAAAAAGTTGATAGTTTATTCTGCTGTGGCGACCTCAGATTAATAAAGGGACTAAGCTGAAAATAAAATAAATCAATGGGATATCCAATTTATATAAATACAAAAAAAACTTAAATATATATATATTTTTATACATTTTATTTATTATGTGTGTGTCTGTGTGTAAATTGTAATCCCAGGAAAAAGGGAAAAAAAGAAAATCACAGAATTTAATTTGAATACATTTTAATGGACAAAAACATGGAATAATTAAATGTGAAATTTTTAAATCAGCAAAAATCTGATAAAATGGGAATTTATGATTTTTTCTTGCAACTTACAATTTCGTAAAAAGAATAATAATATAGATACTATTTTAAAATAAAAGTCGTTCACTCAATATATTAGCAATGTATTTTCAATGTAGAACTTTTTATTATTTTATATAAAACAAATAAGGGCGCCACGGTGGCGTAGTGAGTAGCACGTTCGCCTCACAGCAAGAAGGTCGCTGGTTCGATCCCCGGCTAGGCCAGTTGGCATTTCTGTGTGGAGTTTGCATGTTCTCCCCGTGGTTGCGTGGGTTTCCTCCGGGTGCTCCGGTTTCCCCCACAGTCCAAAGACATGCGGTACAGGTGAATTGGGTAAGCTAAATTGTCCATAATGTATGTGTGTGAATGAGAATGTATGAATGTGTTTCCCAGAGATGGGTTGTGGCTGGAAGGGCATCCGCTGCCTGAAACAAATGCTGGATAAGTTGGCGGTTCAATCCACTGTGGAGACCCCGGATTAATAAAGGGACTAAGCCGAAAAGAAAATGAATGAATGAATGAATGAATAAAACAAATAAGCCCAATTTTGAATATTAAAAAACTAGTAGAAGATCACATAAATATAATAGAAAACTGGTATTTAATATTGAGAACTAAGATGTGTGACATCTTAAAACAGGACAGATGCCATTATAAAACCCCCGTTGTTGCTTCTTCATCCATCATTTTCAGTTAATCTCATTCATTCATTCGTTTTCTTAGTAACACTTTACAATAAGGTTCATTAGTTAATGCATTTACTAACATGAGCTAATCATGACCAACACTTGAACAGCATTTATTAATCATAATTGAACATTTACTAATGCATTATTAACATCCAAGTCCATGCTTGTTAACATAATGCACCGTGAGTAAACATGAACTAACAATGATCAACTGTATTTTCATTAACTAATGTTAACTAATATGAACAAATACTGTAGTAAATGCATTATTCATTGTTTGTTCATGTTAGTAAATGCATTAATTAACATTAACCAATTGACTTTATTGTAAAGTGTGACCATGTTCTTTTTGGCTAAGTCCTTTTATTAATCAGGGGTCGCCACAGTGGAATGAACCGCCAACTTATCCAGCATATGCTTTACACAGCGGATGCCCTTCCAGCTGCAACCTATCACTGGGAAACATCCATACACTCTCATTCACATACATACACTACAGACGATTTAGCTTGCCCAGTTCACATATACCACATGTCTGGGGGAAACTGGAGCACCCGGAGGAAACCCACACCAACATGGGGAGAACACAGAAATGCCAACTGACCCAGCCGAGGCGAGGCTCGAACCAGCGACCTTCTTGCTGTGAGGCGATCGTGCGCCATTGTGATGCTGTGATGCTTATTTTGAATCAGATTTCTGTAGATTCTCGGAGTGGTTGCTAAGGTGTGATTGCTAAGAATAGAAACATCATCTCTCAGTAAGACAAATGACTTGAGGCATCATTCTACAGCACAAACAAAATGTGTAGAATAAGCTACATATTAAATGTACCGCTTAAAGTGATTGTCTAAATCCATAACCTCCCTAAACATGAGCACTAGTACCAGCAATACTGCTTTAGCAAGCAAAAAAAGCGAACAATGCGTCTGTGACAATGACAAAGAGCCAGTGGCGACGCTGCAGTTCCTGCATCCTCCACTAGATGGTGTAGGAGTTCAGTGTTTCTGCAGCTCAGCGCCACTGCTGGCTGGAATGAACATCTACCAGAGAAAGGGAAAAAACTGTGGCTTTTCTTCTCCCCCTTGCAAATATTACATCTAAATTCAACATGGAAAGAATGTGCAGAACCCCGTTTCTTCAGTCCCAGTGTCCCCATGAGGAGTTCCACTGCTTTACTAACTCTCTCTCTCTGTGTGTCTGCCAGAAGCTCATAATGAGAGGTTCCAAACACACGAGCCTTTCCAAACAATCAACTATCAGAGAAGAACATGTAAAGCTTAATTCTGGTCAGTTATACATGCTAAAAATCTTATCCATTTAGCTGAAATATAGTTGGGTTAAATGAATGGACATTCTGCAAGTGTAGATGCTTTTCATTGTTCATTAGGCAACAAATGCAGATTTTATTAACAGTTGGCATTAGGATTATTTTGCATTTGTTTGTTTATTTTAACATCCATTTTCATGTTTAATTTAGTTGAAGGTGTTTTTTAAATGTTCATTTGTTTGTTTTAGTATGCGTATTAAGCTTAGTAAGGGCGTAAACATGCTGCCTTGAACCATGCCGAAGCACGTTTGTTCCACTACTTATGGGGGCCCCTGGTTTTGAAAAGAGGTAATAAGGTTAAAATCTTAATGATTATAGACAGATTTTACATATGATTGAAACTTCATAAAAGAGATACATGTTTGATTTAGACAATTCTTGGCATTGGTCTGAGCCCCCTAATTCCTCTAAGTGGCTGCTTACCTTGCTTATTGGTTAAATCCCCCCCTGTTTACATGCTAATTATATTATCTATTCTATTTATTATTTGTTTTTAAAACAAACTAAAATTAGAAACATTTCATTTGATGAGGACCCTGGTCTAATATTTTATAGTGACATAATGATAATAATAATAATAACAACAACAACAACAACAACAACAACAACAACAACAACAACAACAA
>CAIGQQ010029579.1:3474-14601 GCA_903798035.1 Danio albolineatus
TGGCTCCCACCTATATTTGAGATCAAGCCTTTTAGATTTGTCGCACAAGAGCCTCTTTATGAATGTGCAAAGTACTTGAGTAGAAAGCATTGTAAAAATTGCTTTCCCCCAACTCTTTTAGATGAGACTGTCTTTGAAAGTGTTGTATCCAGAGGTTTTTTGTCTTTTAGTTCTGAGACTTATAAAGCAAGAGATAACATTGCAACTAACTGTACTATATTTTAATCACTTTGCACTTGTTTGTGTATTTGACAGGAGTCACAAGATACCTGCTCGTTGTGACTCTAAATCGTTGCGAAGATCATTGTACTGGGCAGTACTACAGAAGAGGAAGATGCCAACATAGATGACCCCATCATTCTGTCTGAAAGGACTTTTTAAATTTGTTTATTGAGAAGTTTGATTCAAATTAAAGTACGCAATGAAAAATGTCTGGCAGTGTTTTTAATTAAGAAACAGTTGCAATGCATCACCATATTTTATTTAACATTTTGAAGCAAAGTTTACTCAGAATAACTAAAAAGATATCTAGGAATGTTGAATAAAAAATACATCTTAGTACAAAGTACAACTTAAGTAAATTTTACAAACGAAAAGTCAATGCTTAACATCTCTAATTAAATGCACTAATAATTTTGGTTAATCTTTTACTTGGCAAAGCTTTGAAAATTTACTAGCCTTTTCTGAGTGAAAAATATTTCCAAGCTTTTTTCAAGTAAATCCTACTCCTTATTTTTTATATTGCAGTTGCAATGCATCAGCATATTTTAGTTCACATTTTGAAGTAAAGTTTTCTCAGGATAACTAAATAAGATAACTAAGAATATTGGATAAAAATAAATCTCAAAATACTAATATATATTAAATGTACAATTTAAGTAAATTTTACAAACAAAAAGTCAATAAAATGTACTTATAATTCCCCAAGTAAACTTTACTTAACATCTCTAATTAAATGTACTAATATTTTTGGTTAATCTTTTACTTGGCAAAGCTTTGAAAATTTACTAGCCTTTTCTGAGTGAAAAAATATTTCCAAGCTTTTTTTAAAGTAAATCCTACTCCTTATTTTTTACAGTGTACGTGGAAAAAATGAACGCTGTGAAGACATTCAATGAAGAAAAGAGCTCACTCAGACATGCTCGTGTCTGTATCCAGAAGTATCACTGTAACAGCCGAGAGGAGAGGAAGTTACCTCACGCCAGCAGGTCAAAGGTCCATAGTGAGATAGAGAGAAATGGAGTTTACTTTCAGTTTCTTTATATAGTGAAATAGGGGCTTCTGCTGTAAGCATTAGTGAAAGACCGTCCAGCAAACACACACACAGTGAATTGTGCAGAGTATCTGCGTTTTTAAGTAGTTGGAGTGTTTTTTAATCACTCGCTTCCCTCACCATAGTAAGCTACCACAATATAGCGCATATTAGATAAATGCTGTCATTACATAATAACCAGTTATGATCTATTACTGAACCGATACCAAATTGTCTGCATTGCAGTGCACTGAAGAAACAATTAATTTTGACACCCCTTTTGCTAGATATATCCTAGATATATATAGTCTTATTATACGAAAGCAGTTTAAGTTTGTCTTAATAGTCTTAGACATTTTCTTAGTATGGGCATCAAACTTAAGCTTTGAGTCTATAATGACACCTAGGTATTTAAGTTCACTCACTTAATGCAAATACTGAATAAAAGCTACTTTTAAAAGTAAGCAGGTCGGGGCAGCATGGTGTCTAAATGGTTAGCATGGTTGCCTCACAGAAAGACGACCATTGGTTCGAGTCCTGAGTTTTTACCATGGGCCTCATGTATCAGCGCTGTGTACGCACAAAAACTTTGCCTTCGGCAGATTTCATGCTCACGTTTGGTATTACTTACAATGAAATTAACATGAGAATGTGTGGAGGTCCGCGCCAACTTCATGTGTGGTGTACGTGTATTTCATGTGTGTGTTTGTTTTATTTCTATTGATGACTCCTACAGGCAATTATTTTAAATTGCACACTACAAAGAATCACAACAACACGTGAAAACATTGCTATTAATTTATAATTGATAAAATGGGTTAATTGACACAATATTTTTCTACCAATTATGTGATTTAGAATATATAAAAGCATTTGCAAATGTATACAACCCTTAGTCTATGGCAATGGCGGTGTTGGAACCGATACGTCACGACTTAACAAGTGGATAGTTTTCATAAATGTTTTGAGCCTGTAAAGTGGTAGTTGTGTAGATTGTCAGTGGGAGGACAAAAACCTTCAAGATTACTCACAACAACATCAAAATAAACTTCATCATTGCTATTTATTTCACTGTGGTGTTAAATTAGCAGAAGACGTGGCACATATTATTGTCAGTTTACAAAGGTGAAAAACTCATAACAATAAATAAAGAAAAGCAATTGGTAAATTGTATGATTTTTGTTGATCAATTATATGACAGAACATTTCAGACTACTTGTCTTCTTATCAGATTCTTTTGTGCTAAACTAGTTAAACTACTATGCTTATTTTTAAATGTCCAAAATTCTTTATGAACTAGCATGCATACAAATTACACTAGTTATTCATCAGAAGGGTTAATATGCAAATACTCTGCCCTGAACATTCCTTTGATTTGCTGATACTCCCCATGAAATTCCACTTCAGCCCTGCTTCCTGAAGACCTCCACAGGAAGAGCTGTGTTCCTCTAAATATGGTTGTCTTTAAAGCGTCCACATCTCGAATCTGGGTAAGAAAAAGAAATACACAAAAAAGACGGCATAAAGATGCTTGTACTCAGCTCACGAGGCATCACATATGCTTCAGAATGGAGGGCTCTGTTGGTAGTTGAAATGCAGATTGATGTGTTGAATGAAGAGCTGAATGGATGAAACCCCATCCAAGACTGGACAAGCAATAGCTACGTTTCCATCCAGCTATTTTTATTCGCATTTTGGATATGCACATAAAAAACGGTTGATGGAAACGCCATGATGCACATAAATTTTGAGACTGCGCATAAAAAATGTATGAGCATAACTGAGTAGGATAAACTTTTTATCCAATAAGAAAAGATGGGCATAGACTGCGATGGAAACACTTTTACAGCATATATTCCAGTATGCACATTAAAAAAGGTCATGTGATTTTGCTATTAGAGATCATGTGATGATAAAAATGTTTGTAAATGGACAAACCAGCAGGCTGAGCACATCGTAAAACATCTGAAATGTTGTTTTGGTCATTCTAAAACGCCTTACCGTTGAAGTAGTTGTGTTATTATATTATTAATGACCTCCAGAATCAAGAGCGTCTGTGCTCCGCGACTGAAACCTTCAAACGTCACCGCGTGTTCACTGCGTGTCAGGATTGCCTTCTGAGCCACAAGTCATTTATAAAATGAAGAAAACGATTGACATCGCTTCTCCTGCAGCAAATTACGTTTTTACTGTTGACATTTGGCGCCAGTTAATCAGGAAGAGACGATTTTGTCCGATTTGACTCGTTGGATGGAAACGCTGCTTTATTCGCAAATCTTTTATGTGATAATCCAGTTTTGCGCATAAAGTTCATTCACATTTTTGGATGGAAACATAGCTACAGACAGAGGAAACAATATAGAGGGCTCGTACAATATAGAGGGCTCGTACCAATGGGACCCCCGGCTCGCTGCATCGGAGGGAAGGAACTCCCTGTTCATCACTGAGTAGTCACTGCATGTGACAGTTGTTCTTTTGAAAATAAATTATCTTACTCAAATGCCAGATCATGCCCAATCCCTGAGAAAAAGGTTTATCTTCAGACAGACCAATGGAGTCATGAAGACATAGTCCAGCTCCATCCTGAGCAAAGAGATGCTCTGCACACAAGTTTGCTGTTCTTTTAGTTGACTCCAAGACCAAACAGGTTGAGAAGGCAAATCATTACATTCCTTAATATTGATTCAAGTGTACTTGAATGGAAAATAAGTTATTTCCGTATAGGACAGTAAGATGTTTTCGACTAACCTAGATAGGGTGGCTGAACCATGACTAATATTAATGTTGTTCTAATCAAGTGTATATGGGAATCCATGAGTTTGGCTAAACCAAAAATATTATGGAGAAACAGTTATAAATATAACTGTCATTACCTCTGATTAGAAATAATATTACCTTTAGTTTAAAGGTGTACACCCAAGGGTACTAATCCAAAATACTTTGAAATGAGCAAGCATAAGAGTGGCCATCAAAAGTATTAGTCAGTTACCTCTGTTTAATAATCTAGACTGATGAGAGTGTGACTGAGGCATGGCAACAGCTGAGGTGATTCCTCTGAGCCACATGAGCACACAAATGAACAAATGCAATAGTTAAGAGTAAAGACAAAATAGGAGGGGACAGGTGTGCCCTGCAATGTATTTGTGATATAAAATATATTGTTACAAAACACACACACACACAAAAAATCACTCAATAGTATATCTGTTTTATATGTTTACCAGAGGACGGCATAGTGGTTAGCACTGTCGCCTCACAGTTTTAGTTTGCAGTAAACAATATGCAAGGATCATTATCCAGCATAGCATTCAGCTTATTCTTCAGTAAAGGATATATTCCTTCATTCGTAAATTATGTTAGCCTATTTTATAAATGAATCGTTTATAAGGACTAGGCTCAGGGGCGCCGCTAGCAATTTTGGGCCCCATGAAAAAATATGAGGATGGGCCACCTACTACCAAGCTAGCTATCTAAACTCTTTGTCTGCAATGTACTTATACTGACGTATGCATTTTATTATTGATTTTGTCCACTTCTTATTATTTAGTAGCCTAAGAGAACGGCCATGACTGTAGCTAGCGGATGATTTATTGTTCAAATGTAAATGTAAAACAAAAAAAAAACAGTAATCAAATATTCACTGTAAATTTTACATTTCTAAACACACAAAACACCAGTGTGTAGCTATTTAAATAACTGTACTGCAGTAGTGTCTCATACAATGTGCAATACGCTGGAACACTGACAAAAATCAATAAGACACAAAATTATATTACAATGAGACCCATAAATAAGCCGAGACCCATAAATGATGGTGAGTGCATCATCCGGGTAATTTAGGTGCACTTATTATTTTTAGAGTTTTCAGTGTGAACGCACTACTTACACTATTTATACTACAAAATGTCATAGAATAGTGCATAAGTATACAATTTGGGACGCAACTGATGTTAACCTTGAGGACATCACTGCTTTGACAGTTTACCTGACGATCACACTCAACAAAGCATAAACTATCTTCCCACTACTGACGGACTGAACCATACAGTGAAAGGAGAGGGGGTGCAATTTGACAGTGACAGACACGAGGGGCAGAAATAAGCCGTACTTTTAGTTTTTATTTCTAATTAATTGTTTTACTTGTAATTTAGAGACACATTCATAATTTATATTACATTAGCACTGTTATTAATTATAAAGCAGATCTCTGTGGGTCCCTAGAGTGCATGGGCCCTTAGAATCGTCCTAACTTTCCCCCCTTAGCGGCGCCCCTGACTAGGCTATTAATAACACATAAAGACTTGGTTAGTTTGTTAGATGAATATATCAAATGAGTGAAAACTATCTGTTGTGTTTATGATGATTGAGTGGTAACGGAGCACGTTTGGAGTGAGAGAAAATCCAGATGCTCGGGCTTAAAAAAACCCTCAATTTTAGCCAAAATTAGGCTGCTCCGCTCCTTTCGTACACTCTAAATTGAACTATATAAAAACAGAACATACTGACTTACCAATATGTATGTGGAGTTTGTATCAGTATTGTTGAGCACAGAAAGTGCTCTGATTTGAACTCTCAAAGCAGGAGGAGCATCAATGAACACACGACAGCTCTGGGTGTTAGAGGGGTAAGTGGCTGGACTCTTGATCGGATTCTCAATAAGTCCGGAAGGAGCGAACAGTTGAACATCACACACTGTGAAGAAAAAGACACACTATGTCACATCATTTTAGTTTGGTTAAATCTAAAATATTTTTTTCATAGAGGCATGCAAGCTTTTATCTAGGTTAGACCAAAAGTCTGCAGGGTGTAGTTCTCCAGGATTGGAGTGGGTAACTTCTCTAATCTAACAAACTAACAATCTAATGGAACACCACATTTCCCTGGATAGTCCACCCAAAAATTCATAGTTATCACAGGGGCGTCGCTTAGTGGGAAAAGTTGGGATGATTCTAAGGGCCCATACACTCTAGGGGCCCCCATAGATCTCCTTTATGTTTAAAACAGTACTGTAATGTAATTTAAATCATGAATTTATCTATGTATTACAAGAAAAACTATTTATTACAAATAAAAAAATTATTAAAAATTCAATTATTTCTGCTTCTCCTGTCTGTCACTACCAAATTACACCCCCCTCCCTTTTATTGCATGGTTCAGTCCGAGAAGCGAGAAGAGAGTTGCAGCTTTGCTGAATGAGATCATCAGATGGTAAACTGTTCATAGTAGCAATGTCCCTGAGGTCACAAAAGACTAAACTGTATGACACGAAACGAAAAGTTTACAAAAAGCAGAGAGAGAGAAAAAGGGACGGCAATTGCTAACATTTTTTTTTTTTAAAGAAAGGTAATGTTATGTTTATTCACAGGGGATGATGATAAGCGCCGCTAGTTTAGTTTTTCTTTACTAATGATGAGGTCGTATGTGTGTACCTCATACATAGAGGCAGATTCACCCCCACCTGCTCTTCTCTACAAAATTTCTCTTTACGAAACTCCTCTCCCAGTTGAAGAAGCAGGTAACCAGTATATCACTGCGATTTTCCCTTTAAAAATCAAGTGCATTGCAGTGTGAGTTTAAGTATTAATTTTACTATGATATTGATCATCGGAGGCTCGCCTCACAGCAAGAAGGGCGCTGGTTCATGCAAACTCCACACAGAAATGCCAACTGACCCAGCTGAGGCTCGAACCAGTGCTACCCACTGCGCCACCACATCATCCCTAGTGTGGACTTGTGATATTAAATTTTACTTGCAATTAGATCCTATTCTCAGTATCTTCCTTACGTCTCATGACAGAGCTAGGATGCTCCTAAAGTCTTTCAGGGAGGACACATAAAGAGTTCCTAAAAGAGCAGTTGAGGCATAGGGGATTATCAGTAGCAGCAGCTGCAGCACAGATGAGGAGGAGGAGGAAGAAGAGAGGAACTTACAGTTTAGGGACAGTGAGAAGATAAGATAGAGACTTTAGGTAATGAGCCACAGCATGACCTACTGTCAGCTGACCCAGGCTTGTGGCCTACAAAATTAAGAGACAAAGACAGAGCAACTATAGTTCGTAAATTGGCACAAAGAGGAGAAAGGGAACTGCCTAATGATTCACAAGGAAAGCCATTTTCAGACTACCTGAAATACAGTAAATCAGCAAATGGAAGTGAAGAGATTGGAAGGGATTGGTTAATTTATAGCAAGAGTAAAGATGCACTGTTTTGCATCCCATGTGTTCTTTTCTCTCATGGGCAGAAAAGTCTTAGTTGTCCAAGTAGCAACCAGAGTTACAAGATGTGTGATGTTAAGTGGCAATGTATGTATAATAAACTCCCATACCATGATAATAACAGGGCTCATAGAAACTGATATTTAAAACAGACAAACTTGAAGTGTTCTGTAAAAGCTGCAAGTGGCATCAATGTTTAGATGCAGAGTGAATAAAGCTCTCTTGAAGAGTCTCCTTGATGTAACTGCATTTGTCGTCAAGAAACTTAGCATTCAGAGGTAAAACAAAAGACTTAAGTGATGTCCACAATGGAAATTTCTTAGGCACTTTAGAGCTTTTGTCTCATTATGATGCACCTTTGAAAGACCACTTGGGGAGTCATTTAAAAAAGCAGGTTAACTCAATATTTGAGCTCAGACATCTAAAATGAGTTTATTGAAATGTGTAGCAAAAGAGTACAGAAAGCAATCTTAAAGGAAAGGGATGCTACGCCTGACATTTCCCACATTGAGCAGAATGTTGTGCTCATACAGTATGTGCATTACAATAAAACCATGGATGATTGGGAAATTACAGAATGATTCATTGAATTCAAGGACTTTTACAAGAAAACAGTAAGTTAAATAGCAGGGATTATAAAGAGTGTGTTTGTGGATCAAGGGATAGACATCAGTGATTGCAGGGGCAAATATGTCAGGAAGGTTCCAGGTAGTCCAGGCCCAAGTATTACAAAAAGACACATTTTCACATTGTGCTTCAGTACATTGAATCTTGTGGGTGTGCATGCTGCAAGCTCAGGCCCTGGAGTGTCTACATTTTTGGCTACATCAATTACCTGTACAGATTTAAAAGTGCCAGACCAGAGCGATGGGCTGTGTACAAAGACACTACAGGCTGCCCTCTGCACAGCTTATCTGACACTCCATGATCTCAGGTGGATCTCAAAACCCCCCTGGCTGCAGTAGCTAAGGGAACACTTAAAGCTGGATTTATAATTTCGCCTGGCGCCACATCGCGCGCCTCCGCTGAGGGCGTGCACACCTCGCGAAACGGACAAGGTTTTTATACTTGACACGTTCGCCATTGAGATATCCTTTTAAATGACAGGGTGCGCTCAAGAGAAACCAACCATAAAATCAGATGGATACACAGAGAAGTAGGAAGTTTCCGGAACTATGTCATATCATTCATGATGGCAACCCGCAAGAAGTTGCTCGATTTGAAAACAGAGGAACTTTTATGCCTGCTGTTTCTAACAAAGAAAAGGCAAAAAAGAAGATGGAATGTCCGGCCTTTACACAGGACAAGACGGGGAGATGGAGAGTACACGTCTCTTGTGATGCAGATGCGTGCAATGGACGAGGAGATACACTTTGGCTATTTCCGTATGTCTGTTCATCTATTCGACGACTTGGCCCAACGCATCGGGCCGTTTCTACAGAGGAAAAGTACACACATTAGCTCAATAACTGTAAAAGAATGGCTTGCTGTGACTTTACGTATACTTGCTTCTGGAAGCAGCCAGAAATGCGTTGCTGCAAGTTATAAACTGAGCTCAACCACTGTATCACTGATTGTGAGCGATGTCTGCAAGGCAATATGGGATGCTTGGAAAGACGAGTTTGTTTCTCCACCAAAACACAATGACTGGGTTGAAATCAAACAGGATTTCTGGCGGCTTTGGAACTTTCCCAATTGTTTGGGCTGCGTGGATGGAAAGCATGTGACCGTCAAAGCACCACCAAATGCCGGTAGTTTTTACTACTACAAGGGAACACACTTCATTGTTCTCATGGCTGTCTGCCATGGCAAGTACCGTTTCACAATGGTGGACATTGGTGCATATGGACAGGAAAGTGATGGTGGGGTGTTCAAAAGCAGCGTTTTTGGCTCCAAATTGCTAAAGGGCAACCTTGCATTGCCTCCCCCTGAAAATCTTCCTGGCACAGAAAATAAAGTACCCCACGTGTTTCTTGGCGATGCTGCATTTCCTCTACATGTGAACTTGGTCCGACCTTATCTAGGTGAGAACACTGTTAGCAATGTCTTTCTTCATTACATATAAACAATTAACTACACGTTTTATGTGACGATTACATATTTACATGCTTGTTTTTTGTCTTTGCAGGTGTCAACTTGGATGACTCGGCCAAAGTGTACAATTACAGACACGCTGGTGGATTCTAGGGCACCCCATAGGATTCAACCCTAGGAAAACCGTGGATGTTGTGAAGGCCTGTGTGGGACTTCACAATTTTCTCACACGCACTGATGCTGCATCCTCTCCGGCAAGCAAGTACATTCCACCAAACTTCCCAGACAACACTACAGCTTCAGGGGAACAAGTTGCAGGAGAATGGAGACAGCTTGTCTATGGAGACAACAACCTGCTTGCCTCTGGAAGGCTCTCGGCTTACCGGGCATCAAAAGCTGCACTTGCAGTGCGCAATAACTTCAAGTCATTTTTCCTAATGCCACAGGGTAGCGTACCATGGCAAGATGCTGTTATTCGTCGAAGGTGCTTGCAGTGAAAAGACACTTTTCAGTGATTGTGTGACTTTCTGTGTGATGTTCAAGTGTGATATATTAAACTTTCTAAATCAAACTGCATCACGTGTTTCGGTTCATATCTCAGACATTTCTGCCTACAACAGTACGTAGGTAGCTCTACAAGTGTATTTATGTTATGGAAAGATGTTGTAAAATCTATTTCCTAAGCATGAAAAAAAAAACACCAAAAAGTTAATTTAGTTTTACCTTATTAAATTTTGTGCTTGGATTCAACCTGTTTATACATCTATTTTTAACCATAAATACAATACACCTTACTTTGAATATTACTTGTATTACTTTTTATAGTACCTATATTATTTCACATCGTATTATTCGAAACTACACAAATGTGTACAAAAAGTAACTGTTGAATAGAATTTACTATATCAAAACTCAACAGCGTCAATTAAAGTCCCATAATGCAATTCATTTAGACAGAAAACACTTGTGATGGTCAGAATACAGAAACTATTAGTGAACATATTTTTTTACAAAGCAGGCAACAAACACTCAGTCATTATTTCCTAATTTACATTTTATTCAAGTAAAATGTTCTTTTTTTGTAATATATTATATAATACTGAAAAAATATATATAATATTGTTTAATTAATCCAATAAAATATCTTTAAGGTGTACACAACACTGGCTGATTTAATCATAGTGTGTGTGTGTTTTGTATTTACTATATGTGTGACATAATGCACACTAATATACAAACATTTCTGGCTGGCAATTCTAAATCAAATTAAACACTCTTTTGCCTTGCAAGGTTGAAAATAAACAAGCACAAGCATACCAACTTGTTCATTGCCCATTCCACAATTTACACGTTACCGTCTGCCTAGTTTATGTATACTTGTATGCAAAAAAAGGCATTAATGGCGCAAACATTCCTGGACATTATCACCCATAAAACATAGAAAAACAGGCCATCAGAAGGTAATAAACCAATAGGTCCAAATAGTATTTTACTACGGTGGCCGAGACAGGTTAACGCACTGCAATTTAAGAAAGCACGTGCAATAACAGAAAACACCTGCAAATTAAGAAACGATCTTTGTAGATGACCTTTAAATTGTTCTATCACGGACACTTCTGCCTCCAT
>CAIGQQ010029579.1:14611-32450 GCA_903798035.1 Danio albolineatus
TATTCAGCTCTTACGATGATTTATTTTGAAGATTAAAAAGTTTATAAACATCAGTCCCTGAGAGTAAAGTGCATCTGTTCAGCTGGGAATGCTATAATCTTCATCAATTTGACAGCACACCTGTTACAAATTATCACAACACAGACAACAGAAGAAACGCGCAGCAAATTATTGAAAACACAACGGAAGAAACGAGCAGCAGGTTATTGAAAACACAACGGAAGAAAACGCGCACCAAGTTATTGTAAACAACGGAAGAAAACACGCAGCAAGTTATTGAAAACACAACGGAAGAAAATGCGCAGCAAGTTATTGAAAGCACGTTTCTTCTGTTGTGTTTTCAATAACTTGCTGCGTGTTTCTTCCGTTGTGTTTTCAATAACTTGCTGCGCGTTTCTTCCGTTGTTTGTGTTGTGAGAATTTGTAACAGGTGTGCTGTCAAATTGATGAAGATAGTTTCTTAATCTGCCGGTGTTTTCTGTTATTGCATGTGCTCTCTTAAATTGCAGCGCGTTAACCTTTCCTGGCCACCATAATTTTACAGTTATCGAAAAAAATATATATATTTATTTATTAATGATCGGTTTATAACTATTAAATTATTTTAACCCGACTGCCCCTCTACCAAATGGCTAACCATGTGTTTACACTTTTAAGTAATTAATAAATTGAATTTTTTTTTATAAATTAGTCTTACACTTCCTGTTTTCAGATTTTTCATAGTATATGTATAAAATTAATAATTTGTCGTCACTTATTGAACAAACAAATGATGTTAGTGTAATGATATTTAGGAATCAGAAATGCAGCATGAGTCAATGTTGCTTTTATTTTTCAAACAATAGAACCAAAATAGCAAAAGTAATAAACAGCAACATACACATCCAATAAAACACTTCAAATATACATATATAACAGTGCTTAAATGTAACAAAATATTTCTACAAATGTGAAACAAAAAGTCCAATTCAGTTTTAATTGCCTCCACCACCAGCTCTGTGAGCTTTCTGTTTCTCAAGCCCATCAAAAAGGACTTGATGAACCCGGAACTTTACACGAGGCTTCTCTTCAGGCAAAAACTGAGATATCATATTTACAACAAACGCACCAAATCTTCTGTCCTCATTGTCCTGCCGTTTGACCAACTCCCTTTCCTGGTCCAACCTCTCAAGTCTCGAGGATAACATCCTCTGTGTTCCTTTTTCGTATGGAGTCTGTAGATGAAAAGGTTGAAATAACCGACATGTTTCGTAACGACTCAGAACATGGAGATGATTCACATGTTGGAGCTAAAAGGTAGTGTGGGAGAAATGTAATTTTCATGCAAAGCTGGTAGGACAGGAAGTGGTAAAGCCAAGCCAGGTGTCACGATCATAAGAAGGGGAGATAGTCAGGAGTACAAAAGTAAGTGTTTATTCAAACTAACTTTAAACCTGACACATAAAGGTGAAGGCACAGGGGTTATCACACTGAAGGACTGGAGATCCAGGCGGGTGAGTGAAGAGTGAACACAGTCTTATGGCCCGTTTCCACTGAGTGGTACGGTACGGTACGGTTCGGTACGCTTTTAAGGCCGTTTCCACTGTCTAAAAGCGTACCAAACTGAACCGTACCGTACCCCTTTTTGGTCACCCTTTCGAAAGGGTACCAAACCCAGAAAGGGTCCCGTAAGGTGGAGCTAGACGCGCAGCTGAACGCCATTGGCTTACAGAGATACGTCATTTGCTCACGCAACAAGCAGAATGAAACAAAGGACCCGCCATGTTTAATACACAGCCGAGAGACAATGCTCCGAAATAATATCAGCATATAATAACGAGCCATGGTCGACCCGAGCTCAAACAAACCTTGTCGTCTTCTTGAACGGCCACAAAGCCGAGAGAAGAGCAGATTCTTATGGGTTACGAGCCCATAAGCGCGAGCGCGAGGTTTCGCTTCTCTCTTGTGCCCGCGTGCGCGTCAATGTTTGAAATAACAAAGATCTTAACCTGGACTATTATAAACTCGGAATGACGGAGTTACTCTCTAACGAGAGAATAATGACGGAGAGGCTGCATGTACTGGTGAAGATTAAAGACACAGATGAGAGGTTTGCACAGACGGGGCTCTATTTCGTATTGTTTTTGAACCTAAATAAGGCATACATGTCTGCTGTGTGTAGTTTTTCTGTAATTTGGTAACATCGGAGACTGTGGGGCTGTATGTGTACATATATGCTGCATTTATTTATTTATTTGATATAATCGCGGACCGTAGGCTATTTCGCATCATTGATCTGCAGTTATAATCAGATCATGTTCAGTCAGTAATGAACATTTATACACCAGTGTTTATGTGTATAATAAAGCATCTGTTTTGTGAGAAGTGTTTCCCGTATGATTTGTGAACGACCCGTAAAGCTTTACTGTAGACATTTCCTCGAGCGAAAATAACATCGACAAACTTTCTGTCATACACCACGCCCACCAAAAGAGTACCCTTTTGCAGTGGAAACGCAAGCCTGATAAAGGTGACCCGTACCGACCCGTACCGTACCGTACTGTACCACTCAGTGGAAACGGGCCATTAGTGTGAGTATTAAAGTCACTTTCCTTAGAGCGGGGGTCGGCAACCCGCGGCTCTTAGGCGCTGCCCTGGTGGCTCTGGAGCTTTTTCAAAAATGTTTGAAAATGGAAAAAGATAGGGGAGGGAAATATATATTTTTTTTTTAATATGGTTTCTGTTGGAGGACAAACATGAAACAAACATTCCTAACCTTTTCCAATGCTGTAAAAATGTGTAGACAAAATATTAAATTTCAACATTTCTGTGAACGAAGATTTACGTCATAGCCTGCGACACACGTTTCTATCAGCAAGGCGGGATGCCAGGCAGGTGGCTGTTGTAAACAAATCGGCGGCTGTGTGATGGGCCATGGATCCCAAAGGGAAAAAGAGAAAAATAACTGAGGAGAACATTTATGCAGGGGTGAGGTTTTGCGTCGCTTTGTCGCTTGTTTAGAACACGTGAAAACATTCCTGAAAAGCAAAGACGTGAACTACCCGCAACTGGAAGATACCGAGTGGCTCGAAAAACTGCACTTTATGGTGGATATGACAAGCCAAACAAGCTGAATGAAAGTCTACAGGGGCGGGGAAACACTGCACTGCAAATGCTGGATGCTGTTCTGTCATTCGAGCGCAAGCTGACTGTCTTTGCTAGGGATGTACAGCGAGGCACGCGCTCCCACTTCCCCTCCCTGAGTGAATTAAAAGAAGCCCATCACGATCACACACTTAACGGTGATTATTTACAACGTGCGATCGTTGATATGCAGACTGCATTTGGGAGCCGATTTTGCGAGTTCCGAAAGGAAAAATGACACGTCTTTCCCTTTTCCCTTGCGTGTCAAAAGTGAAGAGGAAGCTGCTGCGTTTTACCCTTGCACTGACTTGGCATTTGCACAGAAATCAAACTAAACTGTCTTAATTTCATTTTATATACTTTTCAAAAGGCTGCTGTTTTATTTTTATAAATGCAGGCTGCGTTTTATTGCACTCTGTTTGTTGCCGAGATAAGGGGCATCGTTATGCACGTTCCATTTTGTTGTTGTTTTTTTCGAATCCTCACTAAAAAAACGACATCAAAAATCTGATTTCTTTATTGCATTTCTTTAATTTCATCAAAGCAATGAAACATAATTAATTAATATTGTAATGAAGTTAAACTTGAGGCGGCATCGTACAACAGAGTAGTCACGTGGTGCGACATTCTCTAGGATGCACTGCGGGGAAAAAAAACATTTAATTGTGAAGGCTCATTATGTATTTGTAGCCAACTTAGTAATTTTGATAGTAGGCTAATATAGCTAATATAGATACATACAGCACGTGTTGCCTTCATTATAAGGCTTATATAAGGCTTTTAATTTTTTGCGGCTCCAGACATATTTGCTTTTTGTTTTTTTGGTCCAATATGGCTCTTTCAACATTTTGGGTTGCCGACCCCTGCCATAGTGGATCAGATGAAGGCTTGGTAGAGTCGTTGGGAGCACAGGAGAGCGTCCAAGACAAGAAGGCTAGGGAGACCGTGTCCATGTGTTATACCCGACGGTGAGGGAATGAGTGCAGGGAGTATTTATGGGTGCCCAGGGAGTGCTTGCAGGTGTGTGGACTAATAAGCAGGGGATTGTACTTGGCTGTGGTGTGTAATGGTTGATGACGGGGAGTGACTTCTGGAACGAGCTGGGGATGTGACACCAGGAAGTGGTGAAGGCACTCTTGAGGAGGCTGGGGATTATGATGATGGTGGTGAGGATGATGATGATGTGAATCTTGCAGGGCTGCTGCTTTCCAGCTGTTGACTGGGGGCCACACAACTTTCTCCTAAAATATAAAAAAATTACATTACATTCAAAATACAATCAAACCACAACAATATTTCTTTTTAACTAATCATTCTTAACAATTCATTGGTATTATATATTTGAAAAAGACTACTGTTGGTACTTGTATACTATTTATCTCATTTGTTTACAAATGATCACATCTCCGAAAGCATAAGAAATCATATATTTACATAAATCATATCCGAAATTTTGGTGCTTTAAACAATGAAATCAGCGAGTAGGTTAAAGAACAAAAGACATGGCGCCCCTAAATTAATGATAAAAACTGTAAAAAGTATCAAATACTTAAAAGATTACAGTCAGAATATCTCTATTATTCACAAGCGGTAATTATTATTTTCTATTTTACAAGGACAACTTAAAAAAAGCCTTGGTTACTGTTTATCTCGATTGTTTACAAATGGATCACAACTTTGAAACTACAACAAACTCGTGTCTTACAAAATATAATACAATCACTCACCTCTATGTCCATATTTGAGTCTGTTTCTTGGTGTTTCACGTACTGTAATAACCAACTGAGTTCGGTCAAAATTGGAGGAATGTATTTTGAACCACCTGGGTCTCCACTTCTGTATTGGCCTCTCCTTTTGGTTTTCACAAATTTGTCCCTCAGGTTTTTCCAGACTTTCCTACATAAAACGCGATTTCTCGCCAAAAGTTGTTGGACATCTGGGTATCTCGATGATCACGCATCGACGGATCATGAAGGTGTCTATACAAGCGTACCTGTTCAGATAAAAGCTCCTCAAAATCATTCATGACTATGCTGCGGTGTTCGCGCGGGTCTCAAAAAATTCAGTACGCGGCGCCAGCCGAAATCATGCCACGCGCACCCAAAGCGAACATCCGGAAAGCCTGCGATGACGTCATGTTTGCCACGCACACTCAAGCGAACTAGTGGACGCGGCGAGTATTAACTAGGCTTAAGAAAGAAGGGAGCTAAACAAGTGCTTGATTTGCTAAATCTGTTATGCATTACCTATATCTTTGGATAGTGGGAGGAAACCAATGCAGACACGGGGAGAATATACAAACTCCTCACAGAAACACCCACTGTCTTGTCGTCTTGCTGTGGGGCTAACAGTGCTAACCACTGGGCTGTCGTGCTGCCCGATCTAGGAGAATGGCTTTTTTTTCAAGATGAAAATAAATGCGGACTTAAGACTGTGGTTATTTACAGTAACTTAGTAATCATAAGATTGGAAGATCATGATTAGCTAATGCAAGACCAGCTGTGGTAAATCATAAGCACATAATCCTCTCGAAATTAGTTTATAAATAAACCTCACTTGTTGCTATTGTGCTATTGACAGTATGGGGTAAAGTTTTGCAGTGCATTTATGATAGAAATGTAATTCTCCAGTCAGGGAAAATATTCCTTGAGGCTGAAGCATCTAATATAAGGGATCTTAAAAATAAGATGCACAATCTCAGAGATAGCTGGCATACTCTCCTCTCAGAGGCATCAATGATTGCAAGGCAGATGGGGGTGCCACCTACATTTAATAAGGAGCTGGGCTCAGAGAGGAAGAGAAAAAGATTATCTGATGAGAACCCTGGCCCTTTAGAAAGTCAAAAGCACAGTGCTGATAAAGTGTTTCACAAAACTGTTTTTTGAACTTCCATGGACCACATTATCTGTGATTTGGTCTTCCAAGCAACTGCAAGCATTGTAGAGGAATAGTTGCCATAATAAAAGTGGGACAATTCAGTGACTGTGTACCAGCCACACATAAGACAGTATACCAGGGACCTCACACCTCAGTTTGAGGATGAAATCAGACATCTGAATGCAATATATTCAGCCAATTTCCAATATGACTGTTCTCCTCTTACTCTCCTAAATGCAATCCATAAAAAGCAACTTCAGAGCATTTTTGAAGAGGCACTCTTCAATGGATTAACAAGGAGGGTGGGACTAGATAACAGACAGGAGACATGACACATAGAGACAACACAAGCCATACGTCACATAAAATGGGACTAGAACATGCAGACAATGAGAAAACTTATTAAACATGAGTTCACATGAAACACGACACTAAAGCACTTTGCCACAATGTAAACACCAGGCAACGTTCTTTACCAACATAAAC
This sequence comes from Danio albolineatus, assembly GCA_903798035.1. Taxonomy (NCBI): domain Eukaryota; kingdom Metazoa; phylum Chordata; class Actinopteri; order Cypriniformes; family Danionidae; genus Danio; species Danio albolineatus. The sequence continues at coordinate 21,098 of CAIGQQ010029579.1, forward strand.
ACAAAGCAAGACACAAGTACACGATAAGTGAAAGCACTGACCGTGCACTCACACATGCAATGTGCATGTTCCATCCCAGTGCCAACTGAAACTGAAACCAACTAGACTGAGACGCTGAGACTGAAACCTCACACTGCAGACAGAACAAACACAAACACCCGTACGAGAGTGCGCATCCCGAGTGCGGCCAAGACAGCGTTCATACAAAGACAAAAACAGACAAGAACTGAATAAGAGTATTCGACCTGAAAAAACTCGAGTTGAGCACAGCATACAAGACAGGACTAGTGTCTGGACCCTGTTACCCAAACAATAATTGACACGACCAAAATGGCAGAATCCTGACAATAATAGACTGCAGTATGCATTTAAGGGTGCTTTCACACTAGCACTTTTGGTCTGCACCCAGGTTTGTTTGATGTCATAGTATGGTAGGTTTAGCTAGTGTGAACAAGTCTTATGAACTCGGGTGCGCACCCGTGAACCGTACCCGAGTCCGCCTGAAAGAGGTGGTCTGGGGTATGGTTCATGTGAACTCTGGTATGGTTTACTTGTTGTATGAATGCAATCATACCAAAAGCCGGAAATGAACCGTCAACAGTACAGCAAACTATAGTTTTTATAACGTTCATTCGTGTGTGTGTGTGTCTGAGTATCACGTACTGTACCTTGCTGACAAGCGGGACTGAGCCAGGGCAAACACAGTGATAATGTCTACTTGTCTCCTCCAAAAACAGCTTGGACATCGCGTGATGTTCTGAACGTTTATAATATGTTTGCTGCAGATAGACGCGAGCCGCTTTCTGTATGTTCTAAACCAAAAGGTTCAATAAAAGCGAAATGAAAGCGGATATCTTTCCATTTTGACGCTTTGCTTTCGTGTTCGTCGCCTGGCAACAGATGTACACAAAACATCGGCTTGATGACGCAAACGTACCGGGGTTCAGAAGGAAAAAAGACAGTGTAACCACAAACCAACCAAGAAGGTGGCAAGGGGGGACAATCGAACTTGGTTACGGTCCAGGCAATTGAACCAAGTGTGAAAGCACACTTAAAGTATTAGATTCTTGGTTTGTTTGTATTAACTCACCTCTATTGTAGCCTTTAATCTTCTTTATACTCTGATAAAAGAGTACCACTCCATTGCCAGAGGTCAGACGGTTTTGGTGTACCAAAAGAACATTTGTTCGTGATTTTACCATTTTACCAGTCATCCTTTCACAAAGACGCATTAGGACAAGTCTGTCATATAGGGCTAGATTCTCCTCTGAAAAGAACACACAAATATGCACAAAAATCACCATATTAATACAGATTCCCCTGTCTGTAAGCAATGAAAGATCAGCACTTACTCGCCTGGCAGTTAAGGGTACTGGAAATTATTCTGATTTGAATAACCTCATCAAGAGGTCGGCCAATAGCAAATATGCATCTCCTCTCAGTGACATTGCGGAGATCAATATTTCCTGAGTCTTGAAGCAGGAGTTGCCCACAGAAACCTGAAACGAGAGTAGATGACTAAGATTTTTTTCCTCTGTTCATTAGTCTGTCTGTTCACATATCAATCCACGACATTTGTACAATGCTATACTTATACAAATTATCTGTTTAGCAGCAATCCCCCAAATTTTGGTCTAAACGGGATAATGATATGGGGTTGGCAAATGGGCCGAGTTTGGCCCTTTACTTCCAGTGAAGAGAAATCTTAAATGGAAAATACTAAGTTTTCCATTTTATGGGAGCAGCTTAGTACTCTAAAATGTTCCTCTAATGAAAGTACAAATACTAAATGAATTTTTTTCTCAATTAAAATTAGAAGTATCTGACCAGAATAATATTTAGTTAAAAGTGCAAAAATGTATCACACAAATATTGTACTTGAGTTTTACATCCGTTTGAGTTTTGAAAAATGAAAACGTCTTGGTTACTTCCGTAACCCATGTTCCCCGAATAGGAAATGGAGACGTGTGTCTGAATCTCAGACAATAGGAGTTGTCAGACAACCAATCACTCTGAAGATCAAGAAAACGGGCCAATGAAATGCCAATTGCATTGGTGGAGCTTTGCTCCACAGCTGATCCTGATGAGCTCGTCAGGGCTATATCAGTCAGCTGCGGAGGAGCTCATTTAGAATTGCCTGCTGAAGAGCCGATCGCTCAGCTCCCAGCTGGAGACTCAGATGCTGTGGCAGTGGAGACACACATCTCCGTGAATGGGCTGAGCCTGCCTCCTCACTTGCAGGTTCACCACCTGATCTCAAAACGGGGTGGTAGGAACCTTGGGCACATAGCCGGGCCGGGGTCTCAGGATGAGTGAGAGTAGGCCAGCCCGAATTCAAGGCATGATTCGCTGACCGAAAATGCCTCCAGATCCCCGACTCTCTTAAATGATGCCAATGCGGTCTGCAGAGCTGTCTTTATAGATAGAAATTTAAGGGATACGGATTTGAGTGGCTCGAACGGGTCCCTCGGCAGACCTGCCAGGACTACAGAGAGATCCCATGAGGGCACAAGAGGAGGGCGGGTGGATTTAAACACTGCGCACCTCTGAGGAACCGGATGATTAGATTATGCTTCCCGAGCGTGTTGCCATCTACCGTGTCATGAGCGGAGATGGCAGCCACGTAAACCTTCAGTGTGGAGGGCGACAGCCTACGCTCCAATTTCTCCTGAAGGAAGGATAACACAACGCTAATCTGGCAAGTTCGGGTTTCTCCTCGATGAGAAGCGCACCACTCAGCGAATAGACTCCACTTCAGGGCATAGGCATGCCTCATAGAGGGTGCTCTAGCCTGAGTGATGGTGTTAACTATTGAGGGTGGTAAGTCACCTAAGTCTTCCGAGCTCCGTCTATGTACCACACGTGGAGGTTCCATAGATCTGGCCGCGGGTGGCAGATGGTGCCCCGTCCCTGAGAGAGGAGGTCCTCCCTCAGAGGAATGCGCCAGGGAGGGGCTGCTGCGAAGAGTGAGAGCTCGGAAATCCAGGTCCGGTTGAGCCAGAGAGGCGCAACAAACAAGACCTGCTCCTCATCCTCCCTGACTTTGCACAGTGTCTGCGCAATTAGGCTCACTGGAGGAAACGCATACTTGTGCATGCCTGATGGCCAGCTGTGGGCCAGTGCATCCGTGCCGAGGGGGGCCTCGGTCAGGGAGTAAAACAGCTGGCAATGAGCACTCTCCGGGGAAGCAAACAGATCGACCTGGGCTTCCCCGAAGCGCATCCATATCAACTGGATCGCATCGGGGTGGCGTCTCCATTCTCCTCGGTACACTAGCTGCCGTGAGAGCGCATCGGCTGCACGGTTGAGCTCGCCCGGAACGTGAATGGCTCGCAGCAATTTCAGTCGCGTATAACTCCAGAGGAGCAGAGCGAGCTAAGACATGCGGCAGGACATGCATCTGCACTCTGAGGGTCTGTGGCGAAAGTGCCTGATGCTGCGAGCTGGAAGGCGGAGCGTCCCAGACTGGCAGTGCTCGGGTTTGCGCATCCGGAGAGAAAGGAAACTGTTGTTTTGTTGAAAATTTGGTCACTGCCAGCCCGGAGGCCAGCAGCGGAGTTTTCAAAGTCAATGTAATAGACTGATGTTGTTGTCCTCGGCCCCCGACTGAGGAAAGAACAGGTCCCCTTTTCTCCGGATGGCCCGTCTCAGGGATGCTTCGCGATCCATTTACTGGACTTAACGATGCCCTGGAGCGGGGGCGTCGCAATCCTGCGAATGGCTCGGCGTTGCTGCCTGGCCGGTGGATCGGGCAGCAGAGGCGGAGCAGATGTTGAAGCTGCGGGTGGACGCCCTCGGCAAGGAACAGCCGAGGCGGATGGCGCAGCAGGAGGAGCAGTTTTCCGAGCCCGCTGATGGATGACTTCGTCCATCGCCTTGGACTGCTCTTTCACCGCTGAGAATTCCTGAGCGAATTCCCCCACGGTGTCGCCGAACAGGCCAGCCTGGGAAATGGGAGCGTTAAGAAAGCGAGCTTTGTCAACGTCTCTCATCTCTGCCAGGTTCAGCCAGAGGTGGTGCTCCTGGACCACTAATGTGGCCATTGTCTTCCCCAAGGCACAAGCAGGCAATTTAGTGGTCATGAGAGCATAATCGTTTGCTGCAATTAATTCATTAAGCCTGTGGAAGAACCACTCTCCTGCATCTCTGCCAGCTTCTCGGCTTGGTAGTGTTGATAGGTGGCCATAGCATGCAGAGCGGATGCGGCCTGGCCCGCAGCAGTGTAGGCTCTGGCCGTGAGAGACATGAACAGTCAAGCCATCGCAATGCGGCCAAGAACTGTCCGTGAGCACCACATCAACATGCTGGACCCCCAAACATGTGATGCAATACTCGTGTCTGTCATCCAGATTGAGGAAACCACCACATCCAGAAACACACGGTCGGAACGACATCTTTACAAAGACGCACTACACAATCGTGTGCTCTCTTAGGGAATTCTGCTCTAGTAGAAATATGCTCTTTTAGATCACCAGTGAAATTCCAAGGGGACGGGAAACCCAGCTCGACCGCCGCTTTAACGTCTTCACTGGTGAAGGTAAGGCTTTCTTCTTTGGAAGTCAGCTTTTAGCAGAAGGGTTCTTCAGTCTCGTGTGATCGGGTCTGAAGCAACAATTCTAAATGAGCTCCTCCGCAGCTGACTGATATAGCCCTGACAAGCTCATCAGGATCAGCTGTGGAGCGAAGCTCCGCCAATGCAATTGGCATTTTCATTGGCCCGTTTTCTTGATCTTCAGAGTGATTGGTCGTCTGACAACTCCCATTGTCTGAGATTCAGACACACGTTGGAGTTCCCATATGAAGGGGAACTACACATTTTTGTTTATGCTTTTGATCTCTCATTATACAAAATGAATGAACCATGTGCAATGTTTTATCCTATTTGAAAACCGTATTTCATTGTATTTAACATCAGGCTGATTTTTAGAATTGTGACGGTCTAGTTTAGCTCTTTTGTAGCTGAAAAGAAGTTGTAATCCTTAAAATGCTGCTTTGCGAATGGCTTTTTAGAGTGGCCAGTTTTGAGCACTTCAATTTGGACCAACATTCCAATATGGCAGCCATGACTTTTCACTCTGAAGTCCTCTTCGAAGCGTGATATATACTGTTTGTAATGCATCAATATTTACTCTCGGATTGCATTGTGGTAATTGATGCAACCTGATATCACTTATAAAGGACAGATGACTATGCCAACCAACTTCATAGAATGTTAAAACAACTCTCATTGGAGAATAAATCCCAATTTATTTGAACTAATTTGAACTTACACTGAAATAAAAGCAATTGTTACAATCTACTTATTTTCTAAACACATTGTTTTTTCCATTGCACTTATAACAATAAACAAGATTGAAGAATGATGTCCAAAAACTCATACTTTTTGGCTAAATTAAATTGTAAGGAGTAAAAAGTACTTTTTTCTTTAACAATGTAATTACGTATAGGTATTATTTTTGAATTGTAATAAAGTAAAATAACTCAAGTACTTTAAACCTCTGGGAAGGCTGTCATTATGGGGTATTGTGCATAGAATTTTAAGGAAATAAATGAATTGAATTTTGGAATAAGGCTGTAACATTAAAAAAATGTGGAAAAAGTGAAGCGCTATGAATACTTTCTGCATGCACTGTATATACATATCACACAACATATATCATGCTTTAACATTTAGTTCAAATATTGCGTTTCAAAACTATAAATTATGCCCTGTTTAGACACTAAATGTTAAATGTTAGCAGGCATGTGCCACCTAACTGGTTTGTGGTGTTTCTGTTGACATGCTCATAGTGCTCGTCATCATGTCCACTGTAGGAACAATGGTTGGGAAACTGTTCTTCATCTTGATACGTCTGACTGGTGGAGCTGGTGTGGTTTGCACGTTTGGACTTCTCCACATCCCCTCTATTCTTTGGAGAGCTGACTGGATGTAAGTACTGTTGGGCTTTGGTGTGGAGGTATGGACTGAAGAGCAATCAGAACTATAACAAGCCTGGATGGTGATTGGTTTTGGCAAGTGGAGGCAAAGAAAGGGACTAACAGGAAATGGACTGGATGGGCCCATGCAGGACACAGCCCGAGACTGGATCCCATAACCGCATGATACAGAACACTATATTGGAAAACAAAGAAAGAAAATGAGAGACTGAGAAGCATTGACTCTACATGCATAAAATGAGACTTGAGCATCTGTAGAATAACTGATAACAGTTAAGTGTTGGCTCTAAGCACTGATAGATGTTGCTCCACTGTTTTGCCATACATTTGAAGGCAGAGTAACAATATAAATAGCGCCCTCATTTGAGCGTTTGCCTAACATGTGATTTTTCTTTCCAACCGCCGGTTCGAGGCCCGCTTGGTGCGGGTAGACTTAAACCAAGATAAACTTCACAGTTCAGTTTTATTTTATTGTTTGACAGGGAAAGTTGTCCTTAAATAGAACACACATCAACTTATACAGATATTATATTATTATTAGTATTTAAAAATTAATTATTATCCCCAGGAAAAAGGGCACTTTCTCACCAGGAGAAAAAAGGGCAGGGGCTCAAGCACCCAAAGCTCCCCCCTCTGCATGTGCCTGCTATTATACACCCAGTGTAATGTGGCGCAAGGTGTGATGCAAATGTTATTTGCTAGTTTCAGCTCGATGCAAGTGTCATTTTAATGTTTTGTGTCACGCTGTTTAAATAGCAAATGCATTTGCACTCATATGTGCGCCCATAGGCGTTCTGGTCTAAAAAGGAGGTGTGTTAAGGCACATTGCTCGTGCGTTGCTATTTTGAGGACCTAAAATAGACTGCACAATAGACCAGCTCAAAGCAGGTCTAAAGTCCCGCGCAGAGTGCATCAGTTGTGCGCCTCGCTTACACATTGCTTTAAACACGTTGGATGTAGAGCAGTACAGAAATATCTTTACAAATGAAAAAAATTAAAGGATTAAAATGCTTAAAAAATTATTCTTTTCTATAAATATAAAAACTAGTACCTCCATGCCTTCTTCACTTTGGGGGCTTTTTTCAGTTTATTCACGGCAACTTACTTTTGTATAATGTTATTGTTATCGTTAGTATTATTTATTATATGCATATTTATATTTGTTTTATTAAAAACAAGCTTAGATTTGTCCGCCTGTCAGGTTTTGGACAGATATAGGGCATAGGACGTGTTTGGATATAACTCAGATTTTTGACCAGACTTCGATATTATTGTTCATGTATTTGTTTGCTGGAAATTAGAACTGAATTTATAAATAGTTTTGAAACAATTTTTTTTTTTAACAAAAGTTTTGTTAAATCAAAATTATTAAGTAGGCTAATGGATGTCTTCAGTGGAGAGCGTACAACATTGTTGCCTTATCCACGAAAGAAAGTGAAAGTAAAGGCCGAATGGATTAGGCTCATTTTCCCCTTGCTGCAGATGCTGTTTAACTGTTTTCTTAACTGTTTAGAAGTGTTCAGTTTTTCCACTTACAAAGTCCGCCATGTAAATAGCAAATGCGCCATGGAGCGACGCAACTGACTCTCAAAGGGAATGAGAGATGAGACTCTGATTGGTTCATTTTCAAAACACACCTATAACTTATTAAAGAGCCCATATTATGGATTTTTGAAAATGACCTTCCATGCAGTGTGTAACACAGCTCTAAGTAAAGTGAAATGTCCAGCTAAGGCTTAAATCTGAAAGTGCAAAGTGTTTAAAATCATTGATTCATATATAAAAGAGTCGACTCGTTGTTTAAATGTATCGTTATTAGAACGAGTCTTTAGCCGTTTCGGTCAACGCGAAGCCCCGCCCACTAGTTGCGCACGCAGACCCCGGGAAAATTTAACTCCCCAGCCCTGCCCACAGACATGAAAAGAAAAGAAAAAGAAAAAGACAAGAAAAAGTGAATGACAACAAGCACTGTATCGCAATAAGTGTTGTAGTATCAGAATCAGAATCAGAAAGGGCTTTATAGCCAAGTATGTTCACACATACGAGGAATTTGTTTTCGTGACAGAGCTTCTACAGTGCAACAGAATTACAGAGACAGGACAAAAAACAGATAATAAATATATTTAAAAAAAAATAAAAGTAAGTGTTAAATGCAAATATACAAATGGACAAGTGTAAGTACAGGTGTATTACTATATACAACGTTATATGTGCAGCTGTTATGTGCAAATTGGCATGTAAAGTGTGTTGTTAAATAAGTGTAAGTGTGTGTAACAAGTGTATTTGTTTTGTGCAAATGGCATGTAAAGTGTGTTGTTAAATAAGTGTATGTGTGTGTAAGAGCAGTGGTGATGTTGGTTCCACGATTATTATCATCAAGTGTTCATGAGATGGATTGCCTGAGGGAAGAAACTGTTTCTGTGTCGGGCTGTTCTGGTGCGCAGTGCTCTGTAGCGTCGCCCAGAAGGTAACAGTTCAAAGAGGCAGTGTGCTGGGTGTGAGGGGTCCAGAGTGATTCTGGCAGAGTAGGGAGGGTTGTACCAATGATTCGCTCAGCAGTCCGAAGTATTCGACGTAGTCTTCTGAGGTCAGATTTGGTAGCTGAGCTAAACCAGACAGTTATTGAAGTGAGCCAGTTTCAATAACTGTAACTATAACTTCAATAGCTTTAATAACTATAACCAGTGGGACAGCAGTGACGTGTGATCTGAGTTTAATGGCAGTATAAAGATTTAGAGAGAAGTATGGGAGCATCTGAAGTATTGGTTTTCGCGTTTTGCTCTTTCTAGACGGTCCCTTAGGATCGGTCTCTTTGCTGCCTGTGCATGGAGTTTAATATAATGCGTCCAGCGAGTAGGCAAAGCTAATTTTTAGGAAAATAAGGTTGTAGGTGATTGTATACATTGCGACGGTCGAAAAGAGGTGCTATTTGTGTAGGAACAATGTTTCGGTCATGAGTTATTGATCCGGAAAACACAACTGCTGCTAACTTTACTGAACTTATCGGCATTCCGGTTAAATCATGTCCCATAGACGCTATGCTCTGAAGTGCAAGGGAAAAGCTGGAAACCTCTTTTCCCTACCTGGAGTGGTTGAGTTTTTTTTTTTTTGGTAAAATACCTGAAAATTATATCCCCAACATGGTGCTGTGTTCATGTCATTTCTCTGAAGAGAGCTACCACCAATCTACCAGCTTACAACGTGGGATTTGTTGCATGGTTGTTGTTAAAGGATGGATCAATACCCAGTTTATTTAGACCAGCATGTTCTTCCAGACGATTCATATGGGAGTCGGTGGGAAAATGAGGTAAAAATAAATAGATATTATAAGACATCGAAAGTGTTTTTTAACCTTGCATACATATCATCCTGTTATTTGGGGCTTCAAAAAGTGAAATTTATCTGTTCTCAACCCACCATATGGGCTCTTTAAGAGAATAAGCTCAACCCTGTTAGACCATGTGCAGCGGTGCAGAGCGTATTTTCCCATCCTTAAAATAGCAAAAGTGGATTCAGACACGCCCTTAATGCTTTTGCGCCCTGCACTTCAGACTTTGTGCCTAGACTGTTAAAATAGAGCCCTAAATGTTAAAGGTGCAGTATGTAAGTTTGACACCCAGTGGTTCAACTAGGTATTGCATTCCTGGATCCAAACTCACGTAAGCACAGGTTGAGGACCAACAGAAGGGTGCCTAAATATTAAGCAAAAATACTGATTTAAGGCTGATTTTAATCTAAATAAAAACAACAGCATGCAAAAGGAGGAATATTTTCTATCGATAAAATGTTAAAATGAGTTTTTATCCTAACTAAAAACATATTCTGTCCTAAAATATATTTTAGAAACGGCTTGTATTTTTTGCTTGTAGCATGTTGTTAGGACACGGGGTTACAATGTAGCCTGCTCACCTAATGTTTATGCTCATAATATTTAGATCTGCTAATTAAAAACCTATTAAAAAGGTTGCATTTTGGTCACAGATGCATGCTTTGAGAGCTTTCCTGACTAAATGAATGCAATGCGCGGTTTTCCACCAAGGCAACCCAAGATGCTGAAATATAATTGGCTAAAGTGGCAGTGGGCAGGTTAAAAGAACTAAAACAAAGACCAGCGTTCTGGCACATAACAGACAATTTCAAAGCAGAAATTCAGAATTGTTTTTTAGATAAACAAGAATGTTCTTTTAGCATGTTTCTTAAATATCTGCAAACACATTACTGTACATTTTGCTTTAGAAGAATCAAAAACTTACATACAGCACCTTTAATACTTCATACTAATCATCCACCCGCCACCTGCTCCCACATCTAATTTTTCCTGATATATATATATATATATACGCACCCTACCCGCACCCCATCATCACTTTAATAATTCTTTGTTTTAAGCATGATGATAGATCAGCGTGGATTGTTCATTATTAACAGCAGAACAAACGTAAGAACAAACAAACGTTTTGACTTGACTGACCTTTTGATTTAGCGCACACATGATGTTTCATATTTGAGGTAACGTTACTGGTCTTGTGGCTTTCATGTACATAAAGCACTTCACTGCCGTTGCATATAATGTACATACTCAGCACTTGATTCATCCTTGTTAACCACTTAAAATTAGCCTGCAAATTAGGGCCCGTTTGCATGATAAAAATGTATAAAAAACACATTTGCATTTTACAATGATTATTAACAATAACTCATCCACCTGTGGCCCACCCCCAATGAATCATATTGAATTTTTTTATTTATTACCCGACCCGCCAGACCCGTGGATTATCCACAGCACCCACAGATATAACCACCATTCATGCATCACTACTTTGTAAGAACTGCGCTGCTTTTAATAACTTTTAAAAGTACAGCACATTTTATTTTATTTTATCTTTTTTTTTCTTTTCTTTTTTTTTTTAAGCACAGTGCATTAGTATTGTTTAAACTGTATTCACAATGTTTGCTGACAATATTAAATATACCCACTAGGGATAAAACTGCCTCATTTCTTAACTGTGCAGTCACTGAATACTTATGTGTACTTTATTAAAACATGGTCATTATGCTGGTACTTGAAGAGACAAAAATAAGGTGGTATTTGATGTAAAATGTTTGAGAACCACTGCGTTAGCACACATTACCTCACTCCAGCTGTGCACATCCCAGTTGAAAGAACAGACTTGTGTAAAGCATGGTGCAGTGACAGGAGGCTTGGTTCCAGAGTCACATTTTTCCTCTTCCACAACCCTTTCTACACCGCCCTCATACTGAACACACTGCACACTCCTCATAGAAACACCCATCCCACAAGACACTGAACAGTCACCCTGGTCTCCCACCTGCCACCTGCAGAATCATATCACAAAGACAGCTTAAATTAATATAATATAATATAATATAATATAATATAATATAATATAATATA
>CAIGQQ010029579.1:32460-45701 GCA_903798035.1 Danio albolineatus
TAATATAATATAATATAATATAATATAATATAATATAATATAATATAATATAATATAATATAATATAATATTCATTCATTTTCTTTTCGGCTTAGTCCCTTTATAAATCTGGGGTCGCCACAGCAGAATGAACTGCCAACTTATCCTGCATTTGTTTTACGCAGCGGATGCCCTTCCAGCTGCAACTCATCTCTGGGAAACATCCATACATTCTCATTCACACACACACACACACACACATACAGAATGGACAATTTAGCTTACCCAATTCACCTATACCGCATATCTTTGGACTTGTGGGGTAAACCGGAGCACCCGGAGGAAACCTACGCGACCACGGGGAGAACATGCAAACTCCACACAGAAATGCCAACTGACCCAGCCAGGGCTCGAACCAGCGACCTTCTTGCTGTGAGGCGACAGCACTACCTACTGCGCCACCGTGTCACCCTATAATATAATATAATACTGTATAATATAAAATAATATAAATTAATATAATTTTAAATTAATATAATATAATCAGTTTCATTCAGCTTAGTCCCTTTATTAATCTGGGGTTGCCACAAAGGAATATATTCAGCATATGTTTTACGCAGCGGATGCCCTTCCAGCCGCAACCCAACAACGGGAAACACCCATACACTCTCTCATTCACACACATACACTATCAATTTAGCGTTTTCAATTCACCTGTATCGCATGTCTTTGGACCGTGGGGGAATTTGACAAGCTCAAACTAGTGTGACTGGCATTACTAGGCTGTAGTGATATTGTGTATTTGATTGTGCTATTGCTTTAACTAACCACTAGGTGTCAGTAATGTCATATACACCAGTAGCGGGTGTGTAGAAAGGGCAGAGAAGAGAAAGACGTGATACTGCTGTGTTGGTGTTCATCGGGTTGATCCTAAATGTAAAATAAAGAATCAGTTAATATGCCACATTGTTTCTTTAATCAATAAAGAACATTACATGGTACCAGGAGTGGTCAAGATCACCATCACCTAGTCATGGAAAGTGTAAAACCGCCTGACGCTGTGAATTGGACAGGGAATGTTGATTGTGAATGGAGAACTGCATTGCATTAATACTTACCGTCGCAGGACCACAATCTATAGAAGTGTTTAATACACTCGTGTTTGATCAAGCAGAAGATAAAGACAAATACGATGTGGTAATACAGAAGTTTGATGCACACTGCTCGCTGAGAAAAAATGAGACATTTGAAAGGCATGTTTTTCGTTCTCGTCTGCAGGAACATGGAGAGACTTTTGACAGTTTTTTAATGGATCTGAAGTTGAAAGCAAAAACATGTAATTTTGGACTGTTGCAAGACTCAATGATTCGCGACCAGATAGCGTTTGGCATCAATGATAAAAAAGTTAGAGAGAGACTCTTGAGAGAGACTGAGCTTATTATGAATGAAGCTGTACGGATTTGTCATGCCAGTGAAATAGCTCTTCAGCATGCTAAAACATTTTATGAAACCGCAAGGATGAGTGGAGTTGACAGTTCAGCAGTAGCCGTAGTGATGGAGAAGATGCAAAGAGGTGGAAGGAGCAAGGTGAAACCACAAAAGGAGAATGAATCGTTTAACTGTAAGAGATGTGGCAGAAGACATCCACCAAAACAATGCCCAGTCTATGGCAAAATTTGTGCTAAATCTAAAGGAAAGAATCATTTGCCAGGCAGTGCCTGTCCAAGGGCAGACAGAGCGAAAAGGAGCATGTACATGCAGTGGAGGAAACGGATCTCAGTGACACATTTTTTGTTGGAATGGTGGAAGAGGCCGATACCAGTCAGGAAACAACAAAACAAACAGATGTGAATAGTGTTGCACAGGACAAGTGGGTGACTGCTCTGGAGATAAATGGATCAGTTGTGGCACTCAAGCTGGACAAGGGAGCAAAAGTCAATTTAATTTCAGAGCAAGATGTCAGAGCAATGAAAAGCAGGCCACAAATACAGTATGTCACAAAAGTGAGTACACCCCTCACATTTCTGCAAATATTTATTTATATCTTTTCATAGGACAACACTGCAGAAACGACTCTTTGACACAATAACCAGTAGTCAGTGTAAACTTTGTTCAGCAGTGTAAATTTAGTGTCCTCTCAAAATAACTAAAAATACAGCCAATAATAGCTGAACCCCTGGCAACAAAAGTGAGTACACCCCTAAGTGAAAGTGTACAAATTGAGCACGATTAGTCATTTTCCTTCCCCTGTGTCATGTGACTCAATAGTTTTACACTGTCTCAGGTGTTTCCAGATAGCAGGTGAGGTACATTTGGTATAAAATCTCTTCCACTCTCCCAACCTGGCCACTGAAAGTTCAACATGGCATCTCATGACAAACAACTCTCAGAAGACCTGAAAAAACAAATTGTTGCTTTGCATAAAGATAGCCTAGGCTATAAGAAGATAGCCAACACTCTGAAACTGTGCTGCAGCCAAGGCCATTCAATGCTTTAAGAGGACAGGTTCTTCTCAGAACAGACCTCGCCGTGGTCAGCCAAGGAAGCTGAGTTCACGTTCTGAGCGTCACATCCAAAGATTGTCTTTGAAAAACAGACAGACGGGTGCTTCCAGCATTGCTTCAGGTATTGAAGGATGGTAGGTCAGCCTGTCAGTGCTCAGACCGTACGCCGCACACTGCTCCAAATTGGTCTGCATGGTTGTCCTCGAAGGAAGCCTCTTCTAAAGACGATGCACAAGAAAGCTCGCAAACAATTTGCCGCAGACATTCAAACTAAGGACCAGGATTACTGGTATCATGTCTTGTGGTCTGATGAGACCAAGATAAACCTATTTGGTTCAGATAGTGTCAAGCGTGTGTGGTGGCAACCAGGTGAGGAGTACAAAGACAAGTGTGTCTTGTCTATCATTAAACATGGTGGTGGGAGTGTCATCATGTGGGACTGCATGAGTGCTGCTGGCATTGGGGACCTACAATTCAATGAGGGAAACATGAGTTCTGACAAGTACTGTGAGATACTAAAGCAGAGCATGATCCCCTTCTTCCGGAAACAGGGCCATAAAGCAGGGTTTCAGCATGATAATGACCCCAAATACACCTCACTGGCTTGCTAAAGGGGCTCAGGGTAAAGGTGATGGACTGGTCAAGCATGTCTCCAGGCCTAAACCCCTTAAAACACCTCTGGGGCATCCTGAAAAGGAAGGTGGAGGAGCACAAGGTGTCAAATGTCCACCACCTTGGTGATGTTGTGATGGAGGAGTGAAAGAGGATTCCAGTGGCAACTTGTGAAGCTCTGGCCAACTCCATGTCCAAGAGAATAAAAGTCGTGCTGGAAAATGATGGTGGCCACAAAAAATATTAACTTTTCAATTTTTTTCTAAGGGGTGTACTCACTTTTGTTGCCAAGGGTTCAGCTATTATTGGCTGCATTTTTAGTTATTTTGAGGGGACACTAAATTTACACTGCTAAACAAACTTTACACTGACTACTTTTCATTGTGTCAAAAAGTAATTTCTGCAGTGTTGTCCTATGAAAAGATATAAATAAATATTTGCAGAAATGTGAGGGGTGTACTCACTTTTGTGACATACTGTAATTCAGAAAATGGTGCAACTCAAAGCCTATAATGGACAAAACATTCCAACAAAAGGAACATGCAGACTAAAGGTAAAAATGAAAAACAAAGTTCATCACCTAATGTTTGTAGTTGTTCCAGATGGACACGATTCTGTGTTTGGGAGACAAGGCATGTGAAGACTTAGGCCTGGTAAAAAGGGTTTACATAATCAAAAGTGGAGAAACACAAAACAGTGTGGAGAATATAGTGAAGCAGCTTCCTGACATCTTTGAAGGATTTGGAGAATTACCTTTCACCTACAAAATACAGCTTAGAAAAGATGCACAGCCAGTAGTCCATGGATCCAAAGGATTTAAATGCTAACATACAAAGAGAACATTATCAAATCCTGACCAGAGAGGAAATCATAAGTGAGATGGCAGGTGCTAATTTTTTTTACAAAGTTGGATGCATCTCAGGGTTTCTGGCAGCTGAAGCTACATAAGGATAGCACAAAGTATTGCACATTTAACACACCCTTTGGCCGCTACTCCTTTTTGAGGATGCCCTTTGAGATCCTGAAGTATTTCACAGAGCTATGGAACATATTATAGAAGGCACTGAGGGTGTGCGTGTTTATGTGGATGATGTTGTGTTGTGGGGATCTACAATAGAACAGCACAATAAAAGGCTTATGGATGTCCTGCAGTGAGTGCAAAAGTCTGGACTGAAATTGAATAAAAGCAAGTGCCAGTTTGGAGCAAAAGAAATAATGTTTCTAGGAGATAAGTTGTCAGAAAGTGGTGTAGAACCAGACAAGAGCAAAGTACAGGCGATATTCAAAATGCACAGACCCACAGACAGAAAGGCTGTACTAAGAGTGATGGGAATGATCAATTTTGTTGGAAAGTTCATACCAAACTTCTCTTTAAAAACTGTGTTTGAGAGAACTGCTATGAGACAAAGGTGAGTTTAAGTGGACAGACAATCATGAACAGGATTGAAAACTCTCCTCACCTCAGAGCCAGTTTTGACTTTCTTTGATCCTTCAAAAAGGACAAAGATATCAACAGACGCTTCCAAGGATGGACTGGGTGCTGTTCTACGGCAGTCGGATGGAGAAAATTGGAGAAAATATGCTTCAAGAACGATGACTCCAGCTGAATGTCGATACGCACAAATAGAAAAAGAATGCTTGGGCTTAGTGTATGGATTGGAGAGATTTCACAGCTATGTTTATGGATTACCAACATTTGTGGCAGAGACTTATCACAAATCATTGATAGCTATCATTAAGAAGAACCTTAATCAGATGTCTCCAAGAATTCAGCGATTGATGATGCGGCTGCAGAGATATGACATGGAGCTGATCTATACTCAAGGAAAGTATATTGTCCTGGCAGATGCTTTGTCCAGAGCTGCAATACAGAGTGAAACACATGCTGAAAGCTCCACAGACGCTGATGTGACTCATCATGTGAGTATGATGGTTAAAACTCTTCCAGTCACGGATGCTAAGCTTAAACTAATTGCTGTGGAGACTGAGAAAGATGTTTGCCTGCAACAGGTCACTACACATCTGAATGATGGATGGCCGAGAAGAGAATGTGCTCAGTACTACAACATCAGAGCAGAGCTGAGTGTGGTCAAGGGACTCCTTTTGAGACAGAACAGGATAGTTATTCCACAAACACTGAGACATGAGATGTTGAAAAGACTGCACGAGGGGCATCTTGGAGCAGAAAAATGTAAGAGAAGGGCTAGAACTGCAATCTATTGGCCTGGAATAAATGCTGACATTGACAGGATTGTGTCAACCTGTAATATTTGTTTGAAGCATCATGCAAAGCAACAGAAGGAGCCAATGATTGTAAGTGATCTGCCAGATGAACCATGGCAAAAGGTGGGAACTGACTTATTCTTCCTGGATGGACAGAACTACTTGCTGGTAATAGATTACTTGTCAAACTATCCAGAGCTAGCATTGCTTCCTAGTTCATGTGCTGCGAGTGTGGTCAAACATATGAAGTCCATCTTTGTGAGACATGGCATTCCACAGGTAGTTTGCAGCGATAATGGGCCATGCTACAGTAGCAAGGACTTTCAGAAATTTGCTGAAGAGTATGGGTTTCAACATGTGACCTCCAGCCCATTATATCCACAGTCGAATGGAAAAGCAAAGAAAGGAGTACATATTGGGAAATTGCTACTCAAGAAAGCAGTAGACAGTAAATCTGACCCTTATTTAGCTCTGCTAAATTACCATGCTTCACCACTAGAACATGGCATGTCACCTGCAGAAATCCTGATGGGAAGCAGATTAAGGACCACGCTTCCTAGCCTAGCAACACCTAAAAAGAACAAAAACCTCAAGAGAAAACAACAGCACTTGAAGCAAAGGCAAAAGGCAAATTATGACAAGACAGCAAAAGAACTGAAACGGCTCTTCCACAATGACACTGTACGATTGGAGGATTGTGGTACCTGGTCCAAAAGAGCTACAGTCCTGCAGGAGTCAAACCTAATATCCTACATTGTCATGGCAGAAGATGGTCAGTTCTTGAGGAGGAATCGGAGGAGTTTGTTGAAAACAGGAGAGACTGTAGTCAGGGATTCTTCTACGGATGACATAGCCTGTAAACTTCTGAGATACTTCCAGTATTGGATGGCAAGGAACCAGTTGAAGACATGCAATCACCTGTGCTAAGAAGGGCTAAACGCACAGTAAAGCCTCCAGAGAGGCTTAATCTGTGTAAAGTCTTTAAGCATACCAAGTATGTAATCTGGTCATTGTTAATGTTAAGTGTAAATAATTTCTGAGACTGTAAGGAGCAGTATTAAGTTTTGTTACTCATACAGTATTCATTTATTGGTTGTTCTCTCTCTAAGTTTACATAATTCAGTTAAGAACTTGTCCATAACATATAAAGAAAAGGGGATGTAGTAATATTGTGTATTTGATTGTGCTATTGCTTTAACTACCCACTAGGTGTCAGTAATGTCAAATACACCAGCAGTGTTGCCAGATTGGGCGGTTTCCCGCCCAATTGGGCGGTTTTGAATTTAACTGTGCGGGTAAAAATTGGCTTGGGCGGGTGAACATAATTTGGGCGGGTTCAGGCCGGTTTGGCGGTTTTTAAAAATATTTAACAAAACCTAAATGTGCACATATGCATATGATGTGCCCATACTCCATTCAATTAGACATCGTGACGTATCACACACACCCACTCACATTTGTGTTTGACGTTGTTGATACAGTCACGAGCCAGCGCTCAGCCAATCACGAGTGCAGCTGCGTTCAGAAGTCAGCGGGAAATAGAAGCAATCAAGATGCCGAAGTGGGCAAAATATTAAAAAAAACTACAGAAAGGAGTGGGAGAGTAATCCCGACCTTAAACTAAGGATAATGCCATCAAAACTTGATGATAGCAAAGCTCACTGCAAATTCTGCGACACAGAAATAAGGGCCCACTTGAAGGATTTAGCACTTGGTGCAATTAAAATCATAACTCTCCCCATATCCAACGCTCCCGTTGAAAGAGCATTTTCGCAAGTCTCACTGCTTAAAGATGACACCAGAAACAGAATGGGATTGCCGCTCCTTTCAAGTTTAATGGATGTGCGCTCAGGGCTCGCGCAGAATGGATGGACATCGGCTACATTCCATCCTCCCCAGCAACTTTTGGGGATGTTTAACTCATCCAAGTACTAGACACCTCGGCCCTTCTGTACATAGTTCGGAAAGTTTCATTCAGCTGTGTTCTTCAGCATCATATGAAGTTACCGACAGCATGTTCTGCATTTAAAGGTAGGCCCAAGATCTCTCTCTCTCTCTCTCTCGCTAAATCCTGTCTGTCTGTCTCTCACTCTCACTCACGGAAGTGAATTATAGTAGAAGTAATAATAAGGATTATTATATTACTATTACTATTCAAATAGAAAATGTAATATAAATAAAAAAAAATATTTTATTATAAACTAATTGAGGGCGCCACGGTGGCGTAGTGAGTAGCACGTTCGCCTCACAGCAAGAAGGTCGCTGGTTCGATCCCTGGCTAGGCCAGTTGGCATTTCTGTGTGGAGTTTGCATGTTCTCCCCGTGGTTGCGTGGGTTTTCTCCGGGTGCTCCGGTTTCCCCCACAGTCCAAAGACATGCGGTACAGGTGAATTGAGTAAGCTAAATTGTCCATAGTGTATGTGTGTGTGAATGAGAATGTATGGATGTGTTCTCAGAGATGGGTTGTGGCCGGAAGGGCATCCGCTGCGTAAAACAAATGCCGGATAAGTTGGCGGTTCATTCTGCTGTGGCGACCCCAGATTAATAAAGGGACTAAGCTGAAAAGAAAATGAATGAATGAATGATAAGCCAAATATTTATCAAATTTAAACAAATATTAATAAAATATTTTTGGGCGGTTTTGTGCGCGTGTGGGCGGGTTTTGGCCAGTTTTTGGGCGGGGATCCATCAACTCTATCTGGCAACACTGCTGGCCTGCTGGTGTGAGAGGTGAGTACATATCCTCTGAGCTACTGGAATGATGAACTTCACATATGATCCATACATATACACACACTCATGATACACTCTATACATATGCACTCCAAACATACACACATGATACCCTCTATACATATGCACACATGATACACCCCATACATATGCGCACACACACAATTCACTCCATACATTTGCACGTGTGGCGAAGGTGGTAAGTTGGGGGATTAGATAAATACTAAATTGAAGCTGACTACGGCACCCTGATCACAGGGAAATTAAAACACAGGTTCTTTTGTGTAAGGAATAGGCATGAGACGTGAATACCCAAAATACAAAACTTTATTCTCCTCAAATATACAATATAAAAACTCTCTAAAAAATTTGTCGTCAGCAACAACAGCACAGTCATATAAGGAAACACAAAGACAATAGGAGTTAGAGGCTTACCAGTGGCAGGTAACTAGTGATTAAGCACCAAATTCCACAGAAATAGAATGGTCTTACCGCAAGTGCACCACACACACGCACACAAGCATACGTGACCACACAACACACACTGCACTCTGTGTCGTATCCCACCACCGCACACGATGGACAACTAGTGGCCTGCCTGGAAGCCTCGACTCCTAAAATACAAGGGAAACAATTAATTGTACACGAACGTCTCAATTTCTCACACACACACAATAGAAAAATACAGCAATCCACAAAAATCTCTTCACAGAGAAGGAATAAACTGAAATATAACAACCCAATTTAACTTATGAAAACAAAATATAAACCTCCTACAGGAAGTACAAATAAAGAAAATGAAGCACAAAAGAAAACCAATAAGTATACAAACACACAGACGCGCGCACACACACACGTGTATCAGCTGCTAAACAGCTTCTCCCTTAGATACACAAAATGACTGAATCTGAGTGTAAAGTTCTCAATATGAAGATATAGCGTCAGCGATTCACAGCGCAATAGTTGGACTCTTCATAGTTCGCACGTTAATCTGTCATCAGAAAATGAAACAAGCAGCACAATAATCAAACGGGCTTTAAAAGCAGCAGTATCACAATGTTGCTCTACAGGACCCTCCGACAGTCCGCCCACACACAGTTACTCTTCCTAAACAAACAACAAGTATGTTAAAAAATCTATAAACAGATCGACGCGCATATATTTAAAATCGTACATACCTTTAGTTTGTGAACCATTTCGTAAAGGTCACAAGCGGTGCTCCAATACACACCCCAATCCTCCCTTATATATACATCCAAGAGTTAGATGATTGGATAATCACTCGTGACAATACAAGACTCCGCTATATATATATATATATATATATATATATTAGGGCTGTCAATTGATTAAAAAAATTAACTAATTAATCACACTTTTGTTTGTGATTAATCATGATTAATCACGAAAAGCCGTATTTATTACAGAAATAAAAACACAGGCATGTAAGTGCCATTTGAATGTTAAAACAATCAATGCCCATAACAAACAAAAATTATTTCCATGTTGGATTCTATGTGAACTACAAAAAATCCAAAATACAGGCATTGCAAATATGGAAATTGGAAAATTATAATAATAAAGTATTGAATACAAACAATTGTATTCATTGTAAAGTTGTTTTGCCAGTTGAGAAGATTAATTATAAAGTAGAAACAATTTTGCTTAGTCCTCCTTAGCATTTTGGTAGTTGCTAAGACAGTCCAGTCTGTTGACATGTGACCTAAGAGTGAGAAATGTCTCTTACAAGCAGAATCACAGAATCAGCATGTGAATTTCGGTGCTTAATTTCTGTGCCACTGGTGCTGTGACAAGGACGCAAGGCTAGACTTCTTACATGGACTTTGGTCACGCCATCTCTAAACATTAAATTCTAAACTGCTTTGAGCGACTGTCTGCGGCGTTTAATCTTGTTGTTAGGATATCCACACATACAAAAACACTCTCTCTTACACACACAGACAACGCGGGCAGTACAGCGAGCTCACACGGTATAAGCGACTCCCTTCAGAGTCATCAACACACACGGTCGCGTTTATCAAATTTGCCTAAACTAGCGTTCTGAAGTATAGTTGTATTTTAAAAACAAGAATTCTGACACAATAACGGGAAGCAGTCGCTTTATAGAAGTTGCGTGTAAGGGGAAAACATGTCAAACTTAATGAAACATTTGAGGGTGCTTGGAATGAACTTAGAGAGGAATGGGCTGTCTTTGACAGCTTGCGACATCACCTGGCACTTTCACTGAGTACATTTACATGGATCCATATTATCCATATTATACTTTATCCATATTCCTTTGCTCATTAAACACACGCAGGGCCGGAGCAAGCTGAACTGGTGCTCTAGGCGAATGGTGATCACGCCGCCCTCAACGCGAAAGTGAAAAAGAAAGTGAGCGGTTCGCAGATGAACGTGAGGACCGGGAGGGAAGGGGTAGGTGTCGCGGATTAAAGTGAAGACCGGGGGGTTCGCTCACTATTCTGCCGCCCTTGACGGCCGCCTAGGTCGCCTCTGTGGACGCGCCGGCCCTGAACACACGTCGTCCACAACAGGAAATAAGAAAAAACTGCCACTGCATTAAATGCGTTAATTTTTTTAACGCGTTCAATATTTCAAATTAATCGGCGTGCGTTAACACGCTAAGTTTGACAGCCCTAATATATATATATATATACACAGTATGTCACGAAAGTGAGTACACCCCTCACATTTCTGCAAATATTTATTATTTTCATAGGACAACATTGCAGAATTGGCTCTTTGACACAATGAAAAGTCAGGGTAAAATTTGTATAGCAGTGTAAATTTATTGTCCCTTCAAAATAAATAAAAATACAGCCATTAATAGCCCTGCAACAAAAGTGAGTACACCCCTAAATAAAAATGTGTAAACTGAGGACAATTAGTCATTTTCCTTCCCGTGTCATGTGATTAGTGTTAGTGTTACACTGTCTCAGGTCTCACCAGATAGCAGGTGAGTTAAATTTGGTATAAAAGCTCTTTCACTCTTTCAACCTGACCAGTGAAAGTTAAACATGGCACCTCATGTCAAACAACTCTCAGAAGATCTGAAAAAACAAACTGCTGCTTTAGATAAAGATGGCCTAGGCTATTAGAAGATAGCAAACACTTTGAAACTGTGCTGCAGCACAGTGGCCAAGACCATCCAGCACTTTAAGAGCACAGGTTCTTCTCAGAATAGGCCTCGCCATGGTCAGCCAAAGAAGCTGAGTGCACATTTTGAGCGTCACATCTAAAGATTGTCTTTGAAAAACACACGGATGATTGCTTCCAGTATTGCTGCAGAGATAGAAGGGATGGGAGGTCAGCCTTTCAGTGCTCAGAGGGTATGCCACACACTGCATCAAATTGGTCCACATGGTTGTCGTCCTAGAAGGAAGCCTCTTCTAAAGATGATGCACAAGAAAGCTGGCAAATAATTTGCTGCAGACATGCAAACTAAGAACCAGGATTACTGGAACCATGTCCTGTGGTCTGATGAGACCAAGATAAACCAATTTGGTTCAGATGGTGTCAAGCGTGTGTTGCAGCAACCAGGTGAGGAGTACAAAGACAAGTGTGTCTTGCCTGTTGTCAAACATGGTTGTTGGAGTGTCGTGATTTGGGGCTGCATGAGTGGCATTGGGGAGTTACTTTTTATTGAGGGAAACATGAACACTAACATGTACTGTGACATACTAAAGCAGAGCATGATCTCCTCCCTCTGGAATCTGGGCCACAGAGCAGGGTTCCAGCACGATAATGACCCCAAACACACCTTTATCTTAATTAAGAATGTGTTTAAGAATCACGCCATTATTTGAACAGTGTATGTGTATCAGCTTCAGTTGCGCAATCGGTCAGCGTGCGGTACTTATAAGACAGCTAAAACAGCCAAAGCTTTTTTACCTGAAATTTTCTGAAACAAGAATGTGTTTACGAATCACTGCATTATTTGATTAACAGATGTACATCAGCTCCAGTGGCGCAAACGGTCAGCGCGCGGTACTTATAAGACAGTACAATGCATAGCTATGCCAAGGTTGTGAGTTCGAGACTCACCTGGAGCACACTTTTAGTATTAAGAAGACAAGTGGGATGAAAGTCAGGATTGTCCAGAGTTGATTGTTGAGGGTAACCAACCTGGAGATTGTACCCTACGAGCAAATCTAATATACCTGAACTAAACCTTCATCTTCTTCCAAAGCATTCGTGCCACTGTTATCTGAATCAAGAATGTACTTAGGATTCACTGCATTATTTGAATATATTGTATACCTAAGTTCCAGTCACGCCAGCTCCCAGTACTTATAAGATAGTCTAATGCATAGCAAATCTGAGGTTGTTAGTTTTGGCCTCACCTGGAGTGTGTTTTTAAGACAAAGAAGACAAGTGAGGTGCAAGTCAGGATTGTCCAGAGTTGGTTGTCGAGGATAACCAACCTGCAGATTATACCTTCTATGCTAGTCTATTACACCTGAACTAAAACAATGTCTGCCAAAGCTTTTTAGCTAAAATTATCTGAATGAAGGATGTGTTTAAGAATTACTGCATTATTTGAACAGCTTATGTGTATCAGCCCAGTGGTGCAATCGGTCAGCACGCTGTACTTATAAGACAGTACAATGCAGTACATTGCATACTGTACCTATGTTGAGGTTGTGATTTCAAACCTCAAGTGGTGCATGGTTTTAGGCTAAATAAGACAAGTGGGATGAAAGTTATTATTTGAACAGCTTATATGTATTAGCCCAGTGGTGCAATCCATCAGCGCTGTACATATAAAACAGTACATTGCATACCTATGTCGCGGTGGTGAGTTCGAGCCTCACCTGGAGCACAGATTTAGGATAAAGAAGACAAGTGGGATGAAAGTTAGAATAGTCCAGAGTTGATTGTTGAGGGTAACCAACCTGGAGATTGTACCCTATGAGCAAATCTGGTATACCTGAACTAAATCTTCATCTTCTCCCAAAGCATTCATGCCACTGTTATCTGAATCAAGAATATACTTAAGATTCACTGCATTATTTGAATATATTGTATACCTCAGCTCCAGTCTTGCAAACAGTCAGCGCCCAGTACTCGTATGATAGTCCAATGCATAGCAAATCTGAGGTTGTTAGTTTGGGCCTCACCTGGAGTGTGTTTTTAAGACAAAGAAGACAAGTGAGGTGGAAGTCAGGA